>OY744610.1:32396282-32736282 GCA_963556255.1 Allolobophora icterica | reverse complement strand
CTCCGGATTATGGGAAACTTGTTAATTCATGCTCACAGTTGCATACATCTCACTATACTAACAGCCAAAGTATATTTAGTATATTTATAAATAAGTAAACTTTTTTCGTGTTAGTCGTTAATAAAGTTAAAAATATTTAACTGGCCCTCCGAATTTTTTGGGCGTATAATGTGGCCCCGTGTGCAAAAAGTTTGCCCACCTCTGTATTACACCATCATGCCATTGAACGCTGGCGGAAATTCGCAAATAATGCAAAAACAAAATGGTTGTAACAAACGAGGAGCAAGAGGTACTTCCCCGGAAAAACGCTTAGCCAAACTAGTGCATAAGTGCTCCGCACAGTATAGGCTAAATATTTCGATCGCATAGGACATTTTTTATCATCTGTGCATTTATGCTATATATTAGTTAACTAGTTAAGGTTTGTCATAGATAAAAAAGAATACAATAATATTATATTAACTTCTGCCACTTGTGCAATATATGATGAATGGGTGACCCAGGACCCTGCTAGCCGGGATTTGTTCCCTTTAGGGTTTTTCTATTCCCATTGTTTTCCTCAATTGGTGAATTTATGTTTGTTTCACACTATCTGTTCCTGCATTTGATGGAAATCAATAAAATTTATGGTCATGGTTATATATATATGTATATGTATATGTATATGTATATGTATATATATATATATGTATATATATATATATATATATATATATATATATATATATATATGGTCTTGAGACCAAAAGTCTTGGTCTTGGTCTTGAGGTTCAAAGTCTTGGTCTTGGTCTTGAGGTTCAAGGTCTAGGTCTTGGTTTTGCAAGACCAAGACCAAGCAAGAATTTTAAAAACGTGTCCAATAATTACTACTACAATTGCTTTAGTATTTACACGGTGTGAATGAGGCTTTATTGTTGTTTTGGACAATTATTTGACTTCCGTTTATTTACCATAGTATGATTTTTAAACAAGACTCACGATTTGTACATTTACACCCGGTGCCAGTGATATTTTCGTTAACGAAAACAAAAATTAGAAGTAAAAATAAATGATTTCGTTAACGAAAACTAGAAGTAAAAGTAGGAATTATTTTAGCAGCAAAAACGAAATTACGAATTAAATTAGGAATTATTTGCCGAAGTAAAATTATGAACGAAATTAAGAATTATTTTCAGAACTAAAATAATTTTACTTCTTGTGGTGCTTGAGTTGAGACGAAGGCGAATAACACTGTACGCGATCCAAACACATAATCTGTTAGAAAACCGGTTGAGATGAAGACTCTGTGCAATGTGTGCATACCATTCTCGATGTAGGCAAACTATCTTTGTCTTCGTTGTCTAATAATTATTGTCCCCACTTAATAGCGTACCAATGACCTCAGTTTCATGCGCCATTTTATTTCGGGTTTGATCGTGAAATTGTAAAATTATGAGTTTATCGAGAATGTTCGCCGGAAGGAAGCGAGATTGCCCCGTTTTGGGATTTTCCACTTTGACGAAGCTACAGCCTACAGGCAGATCTACATGCCAAGTACCAAACGGGGAAAATGGTGGAAATTGTGGACCAGCACATGCTGGAGAAATACAACCAATATAAATCTTGGGAGAGGGATAGATGAATGGTAACACGCTGGCCTGAAGAGCATTAGATTTTGAAAAGTTGCAGTTCGATACCCATAGGTCGATTCAGCTTTCCACTGCCTAGGGGGCAGCAGTAAAATGAGCGGGCGCCTAACAGGCTGCCATGGCGTGTGTTAATTGAGATCTTGATAAATGTACCGTCATGTATTTTTCTTTCTCGAGACAAGTTTGGTGTGCTATAATATACAAGCGTTGCATAAGAGCTCCATGTACCATATTTTTTCGTGTTTACTGACAAGCTCACTGACAAACTGCAGCAAGTTTGGTGTGCTTCTCCATGCAAGTGTTGTATACTTTTACAGCGCGGAAATTAATAGTTATTTGGAAAACTAATATAAGAAGTAAAATAAGAAGTAAAATTATTTGAGAACTAAAATAGGAATGATAAGTAAAATTATTTGCGAAGTAAAATTAGAATTAGAAGTAAAATTCAAGCGCTCAGAACTGAATTAGAACTTCGGTCCATCTGAAAAGCCCCTCGAGTGGCTCACTTCGTACCTTTCCGACCGCTACTCTTTGATCGTTGACTGTTCTACCAGGTCCATTTGGCCTTCTTCAGGGATCCGTCTTGGATCCCTCCTATATATCACCTTCACCTCGGGCCTATGCCCTCTTCTTGCCACCTGCTCTCTGTCCAACCAGATTTGTGCTGATGACATACAGGCTTACACCCATTGCTCTCCTTCCGACGCCGCAGTTGCAGCCCTACTTATGTTCCACTCCACCGACTCATTGGTCGCCTGAATGTCTTCTAACCGCCTTCGTCTAAATCCCTCTAAGATTCAATACATGTGGTTGGGCACCCCTGGACAGCTCGCCAAGGTTGAGTACCTTAGTCTTACCTCCGAGTTCCCCCATGTAATCTGTTCCACCTCCATCAGAGATCTTGGTGTGGTCTTGGATTCAGAACTCACCCTCTATCCGCATATCTAGCAGCTGAGCCGCGCTTGCTACTTTCAGCTGCGACAGCTTCGCGTGGTTTCCAGTTCTCTCCCCCGCCCCCAATCTGCTGCTACTCTCGTCAACGCGTTCATTACCTGTCGTCTTGACTACTGCTTCTCCCTCTAAGGATGACTCTAACTTTACACCTAGAGTTTTATATAAAAATATATATTGATTACTTACATCAACTACCTTTATACAACTCATCTAATCCTTTTTAACTCGTTCAGCAACCATTTTATTGTATTCAAGTTGCGTTCTGACAGCTTGTGTTAATAATAAACGAAAATTGATTGATTGATTGATTATATTGGGCTCCCCTCACTCGTCTGAACTGCCTTGAACGCGTTCTGCGCCCTGCTGTGCGCTTGGTGGGGCGCATTCCTAAATTCGGCCATGTCTCTGAATACATGTGAGATGTTCTTCACTGGCTACCACTCTCGCAACTCATCGTCTGTCGTGTTGCCTCTATCGTCTGGCAATGTCAGCTTGGCCGTGCTCCCTCTTATATGCGCGAGCTCTGTTCTCGCGCCTCTGTCCCTCTGGTCACCGCTGTCCGCTCTGCTGCCCTCGGCGACCTTCAAGTCCCGTTTGTACGCACCGCTACCATGCCGCAGCGTGCTTTCTCTGTTAATAGACCCACAGATTTGGAATGGACTTCCTCCTGACTTGTGGTCTCTTCCTCGAGACTCGTCCACCTCTTTCTTCTCTGCTCTCAAGGCTGTTCTTTTTCGCCGGGGGTGGACTGGGAGCGCCTCTGAATAGTCGCCTTGAAGGGGCTCTATATAAATGTCTAGTTGATTGATTGATTGACTGGTTGCCACCATCTGCGATATGACTTTTTCCATGTAGACCCATCTATATAAATAAAGCGAGAATTCTGTCTGTCTGTCTGTCTGTCTGTCTGTCTGTCTGTCTGTCTGTCTGTCTGTCTGTCTGTCTGTCTGTCTGTCTGTCTGTTTGACCGGGCTTAACTTCTACAATTTTGCACCTTTTCACTCGAAACCTTCACTGCTGTGTTGGCCTCGGCATCGGACACCCAGTGGAGGGGTTCGCGTACCCCCTTTTCACCGCTAACATGGTGAAAATCACCCAAAACTCTACCCAACCGACCGTCCCTCACGCTTCCACTGCAAAGCGGTTCTATTTATGGCGCCGGTATTCCCCAACGTCATTAATAATGCGCATAACGCTCTTCCACTGCCAAGCGGTTCTATTTATGGCGCGGGTATTCCCCAACGTCATTAATAATGCGCATAACGACGTTGTTTACTTTCGCACAAAATTTAATTACGATCGATTCGAACTATATTCATCGTTTTACAGCAAAATTGTATGTTCAAAGACTCTGCTTTACTAAGGGCAGTGACGGCTAGATTTCTGGCGTTTTCTTTAACCCGCCAACGCGGGGTTCACCCTCTTCGACTGCGAAGCAGTCAGTCCACGGGAGACTGCGAAGCAGAGTCGTCGCCACAGGGCGACTGCGAAGCAGTCAGTCCACGGGAGACTGCGAAGCAGTCGTCGCCACAGGGCGACTGCGAAGCAGTCAGTCCACGCCTAGACTGCGAAGCAGTCTCCCCCACAGGTCGCCTAAATTTCTTCCTTATTCGCTACACGGATTTAAACTTATACCTAAATTTGTTGCTTATTGGCTACAGGGATTGAAACTTATAACCCCGGGCAACGCCGGGTAAACCAGCTAGTTGTATATATAGGCATATTATATATAATATTTTAAAGAGAGAGAGAGGACTTACACGTGCAGTTGTAAGGCGCTCAATGCCAACACTGCAGGTCTCGCCCATTTTCCGGCATATTATTTCAGCCAGGCATCCATGGCCTCAAAGCCGAAGAAGGTCTTTAAAATGGGATTTAATGCATACAAACACATACCCACACACCCAATCACTGCCCCACCTTATGTGTCACAGGTATATATATGTATGTATATATCATCATCATCATCATGACCATCCTCATTGCTGCGGATCGGAGACCAGAGCCAACGACGTCAGTTTTCTCCAACCCTCTCTGTCCCTTGCTCTCCTTACGCAATCCGCCAACTGCAGCCCCGTCCACTCCTCTACATCGTCCATCCAGCGTCTTCTCGGCCTTCCCCGGGCCCTTTTTCCATTCACATAGCCTTGACATATAAATGCCGATAGATTGTTCGCTCTTGTCATGTGTCCGAAGTAATTCAGCTTCCTTCTCTTTACCACCTCCAGCAGTCGCTGTTCCGGTCGTAGTTCCTCCAGTATGGATTCATTTGTTCTGAACTCCCTCCAGCTGACTCTCAACATCTTTCTATACAGTGTCATCTCAAAGGCTGATATTCTTCTTTTATCTTCAGCCTTCAGAGTCCAAGTTTCACAACCGTACAGCGCCACCGACCATACTAGCGACCTCACAAATCTCAGCCTCAACTCCATTCCAATGGCTCTGTCCTTCCAGATCATTTCAAGCGATCCCATTGCCACTCTCGCCATCCCCAATCTAGCTCTTATTTCTCCGCTCATATATATATACATATATATACAGTATGAGAATTGTAGAAAAAAGACTGGGGGGTTAGACCTTGATTCATGTGGAGTTTGGGTGTGCAATGAAGACTTTACTATGTAGTCCTAAGAAAGACTAGGGGGTTGAACCCCCCAACCCCCCGACAATTCTCACCCTGTATATATATGTATATATACCTGTATAATATATGTATATATTCTACGCTACCCATCAGAAGTCAACTATCTGAGGCTAAATATCTATATACAGACCCACCGTCATTAAGGTATCGTGATGGACATAAATTAGATATAATATATTTGACAGACCTGGCTACCTTGATACTCGTCGGGCTTAAGCCGTCGATATACTGTACGTGCCTGAATCGAGCCTTTAGGCCCATCGTTCGTTCATGCCTATAGATGTTGGCAGACGTTATAATAGGCGTCTTTATTGAGGACGTCAGACTGAGGACTGCGATGCGCGGCGATTGTGCGTTTGTCGTTTGGAAGAGCCACAATCCGTGGGTTGTTTAAATCCACTTCTTAAGATAGCGGATTTTAATAAGCTGGCAATAATTAAAATGTCTAATTGAAATAACTAGACTGAGTGTTAGTGCTTTTGTGTTTCACATGGCAGCAGCCTACAGCACTACTGGCTACTACAAATCTACAGAGGCGCTGTGTGAAGTCCTAGGTTTAAAGGGACATGTTGCGTGTTTTGAATGAAGCACCTGTTTTGTATTGACTCTGCTAACGTGCGTGGGATGTACAGGCGACGATCACAACAGAATCGGGACTTAGCCTTGAGAATTCGATCATCGACTGATATTTCTGTTAATCTACTGAACTTTGAATTGTTTGAACTCGACGAATAATGGTTGTTGTTAGCATCAGACTGTGGCAACTTCATTTTAGATTCTCTTGTGAACAATTCCCTCATCACATCAAGAATGAAGAGATAGCTAGCTGTTCATTTCCTAACAGCAGTTCCATTACATATAAGACTTACATTACGTCTATGTAACTGGTCTAGTGCAAAGGTTCAGTGGCAATGGTCGGCGTACGTAGAGGGCGCTATCTTCTCTGTGGAATAGCTGTCTGGCTTGTCATCACAGCCGTCTTCCTCATCACGTTCCAGTCAGTTTCAGATCCATTTGATGATCTCCAAACAGGTGCGAACACGTATAATTAAAATGCTCAACTTAGAAATAGTTTTATGTGGCGCTGAGATATTTTAGATTTACATTACGTTACATTATAGACGAGTGCTTTTTACATAAGAGAACCTCGATCACCATCCGTTTTTTACGCGGTGGCCTACAGCGGTTCGGTGACTATAGATAGCCGTGCAAGCAGCGCTTTAAGAATGTGTCTGAAAGGCGCTAAATAAACATTTTATTAGACTAAATTAGGTAAGATTAGAAAGACTAGACTAATCTAGATGACATTGAATTAGATTGGATTGAATTGGATTAGAGAAAGGTTACACTGTCGATGGATTTCGGATATGCGCATAAACCAATTGTTCCAACTTGAAGCGCCTCTGTATAGTTCGCACTGATAGAGGCCCTTTATAAATTCCCAGATACCATACCATACCTTCCACCAGCTGAGCCTCCTTATCCTCTGGGCCAGGTCTTATCTCCATGACCATAAGACAGGCTGCTGGCAACTGAACGAAGCAATGTTCAATCAATGAGGGATGTACAACAGCCTACCGACACTGTTCGTGACAGTCCCGTGACTTCAGTATTTTTTGGAATAAACACTGACAGTGAACGAGGAACAGTGAAATGAAGACAATAGACTAAACTTCATTTCTAATTCGTGTCGCCTTGATACGGGCAGTGGTGCTGACATTTTCATCCAATAAATTCTTTTAGAATGATAAGCATCGAGGCTATAGACGGGCGCTATAGAAAACGTTGGCATAAATAATGAAGTACCGGGTATCTACCAAGATCAATTGTTGCAACTGACAGAAGCTATGTTGTCGCAGAATTGGCACTGTATGGCTTATACAATGAATTATTCAATGGTCGTATTGTTCTTTTTCTCTCTCCCGTTAGTTTTTTTTACAAGATGGCTCCATTTCTTTCTGTCTCTGATAGTATTCAGGGCCGTTCTCATGCCCATGTCTTGTTCTTCAAGATCTTTTATTACGTTTTCCATCCATGTCTTTGTTTGTCTTCCTCGACTCCTTGTTCCCTCCACGTGGCAATGTAATGCCCTTGCTGGTGATGATGATGATGATGATGATGATGATGATGATGATGATGATGATGATGATGATGATGATGATGATGATGATGATGATGATGATGATAAGGTCTCTTTCAAAGGTACCTTTCCTTCAAACCCCGAAGACGAGGCCTCACCCTCCAGACGTTTACTCTGCTCCTAAGTAATTTTTTCCAAATCCCGAGGAATCTTTGATACCTCAGGTCAAAATAATAATAATAATAATGAAGATTGATTGATTGGTTGATTGATTGATTGATTGATTGATTGATTGATTGATTGATTGATTGATTGATTGATTGATTGATTGATTGATTGATTGATTGATTGATTGATTGATTGATTGATTGATTGATTGATTGATTGATTGATTGATTGATTGATTGATTGATTGATTGATTGATTGATTGATTGATTGATTGATTGATATTGTGTCGTCGTGTGGCCTCTAGCTTTTGCCGATGACTTTATAAGAACCGTTGGTGGATGTCGACCGTTGGGAAAACAAGTGCTGCAAATGATCTCTACGAGTAGCAAGACTATCATCGAAACTCTCTGGCCCGAAACGACGCAGGCTATACGACTGTAAGTAAATTAGCTTTCCAATGATTAACTTTTGAGTCCACAGACAATGCTGTAGTAACTTCAGTTAAACATTTATTTACTTATATGACCCATACAACGTAGACTATTGTTATCTGACAAACCTAGAAAGTTGCTAATTAATGTTGGTTGAAAGTACTTCTTAATTCTTAAGGTATTTCTGGTGCAGCAAAAAAGGTTTGATTTGGTTTGATTTTGTGGCATATAATATTACCCCATATAATTATGCAGTAGACGAGGTTCGTGTAATTAACAATAATTCACTTCATTTAATTAGCAATAATGTTAGTTCTTCTAATGTAAGCCAGTATTAGCATTTCTTTGAATCCATAAGAAACACTGATTGCTCAGTAAGATCTAAACAAATAGATTGGTGACTACAGGTGCGCTAAGTTGAACTACGGTCCGATTGAGGCACTGCCTCGAGCGTCAATCATCGTAACATTCCATGATACGGAAACGATTTCCTCTCTGCTTCACACGATCCATTCAATCATCCAACGAACACCATGCCAGTTACTACAGGACATCATCGTCATAGATGATGCCAGCACAAAGGGTAGAACAGGCCGAGGCATTTCATCTGTTGTCTTACATCTAATCTATTCCAATCTAGGATAAGATAATGCGAAGCAATCTAGTATATTCTAATCTAGCCTAATCCAATGCAATCTGATACAATCCAATCTGTTATAACCTAATCCAATCCTATTTAATCCAATCTGCTATTATCTTATCCAATCCTATTTAATCTAATCTGTTACTATCTAATCCAATCCTATTAAATCTAATCTGTTGTTATCTAATCCAATCCTATTTAATCTAATCTGGTATCTAATCCAATCCTATTTAATCCAATTATTATCTGTTATTATCTAATCCAATCCTATTTAATCCAATTATTATCTGTTATTATCTAAGCCAATCCTATTTAATCTAATCTGGTATTATCTAATCCAATCCTATTTAATCTCATTTTCTATCTAATCTGTCTCTGAGCAGAGCAGAGGAAAAAATTTTCATCAGCGACCATTTGAGAGGAATATTTGAGACCAGAACGACTGTGTGAAACTCACAGTGTAGACTTTAGCGACTTGTCTTATGTGAAGGACGCAAATCTAACCGCATTCTCTTGAAAAGGTTCCCAAACAAATTTCCGATTACAGCATTACAATTACCAATTACAGATGACCTTGGCAAGATTCTGGATATCTACATGAGAACAGTCTTCTCGAAACAAGTGAAACTCTTTCGGAATTCAGAGAACATTGGTCTGATTCGGTCTCGACTGAAGGGTTCACGACTTTCGAAGGGAGAAGTGATCATATTCATGGACAGTCACTCGGAAGTCCAGCGAGGATGGTACAAGTGTTCTTGAATTTTAATTGAATAAAACAACTTCGTTGATGCGCCCAGTTAAAGCAAGCATATACAGTAGCACACGATATTTATGTAAGTAAGTAGTCTTCGTATATGTACTTCTATCCGAAAAATTATATAGCGCCTCTAGAGAGACTCTGTAATCGAGATCTATAACAGTTCTTAATACCTGCTTCTTAAGGTTAGCTGAAACTGTTTCTCGTGCGTCAACCTGTTCTGCAGCTGACAGGTGAGCGTTTATTATAGTGTACATTATTCGTTATGTTGTACATTATTCGTTATATAGTACATCATTCGTTATATTGTACGTAATTCGTTTTATTGTGCATTCAACTGCAGCCGAATAACGACAATTTATATAGCTCTCTTTGTAACTAGCGACATCTAGAGTATCTTACAAGGCATACACAGATTAACTACACGATCATTCTGGGTTAATGTGTGTGGGGGCTATACTCGGAAGAAACCACGTGGCCCCGTTGGGTTCAAAGTTGATCAACTATAGGTAAAAAACTTATCTGGATTATAACTCGCAGTTGATCGGATTCGTATTCTCACGATTTATACAGCGCCCAACGAAAGCTAAGTCGCGGGAATCAGTTTATTCAACAGCTCACAGTCAAAACAAAATCGATAGGAAGGTAATATCAAATGTGGACAAACTCCAAGGGTCAGACAGATAGATGATGATACGGCTGCGGTGGATGGTGTTTAGAACTGGAGCGGCAAGAGAGTAAGGGTAACAGAAGGAGTAAGGACAGGATTTGTGGAAGAGGCTACAGTTTTCAGTTTAGTTAAGCGTTCAGCTTAACATGTAGGCCTAATCGCGCAAATAAATTCATCTAACAATTCATTTTAATTCTTACGTGCACATGAAGGTATGTATGTATGTATTCATGTGTGTATGTATGTTTGTATGTATATATGTATGATGTATGTGTGATGTATGTATGTATTCATGTATGTGTGTATGTATGTATGTATGTACGTATGTATGTGTATGTATGTATGTATGTATGTATGTATGTATTATGTATGTATTTATGTATGTATGTATGTATGTGTCCAGACACTGTATATAGCGCCTTTCAGTACATACTGCACGTGTGGATATCAAAATCCTCTACACCAGTGCTACTCAAACTGTGGTCCGCGGAATATGTTGCAACAGTAATAAAAAGTATAGTTTTAATTAGAGCTGTACCGAATAGGTGATTACAACTATTCGGCCGAATACGAATAATTGGACCAACTATTCGGCCGAATACGAATACGAATAGTGTACAAAATAGGTCTACCGACAACAGTCAAAAATTCAAATGTAAGCAAAAGTTTCAATTCAGTAAATTTAATACTTAAAACTAAAAGTGAACAGTTAACTTCATGTAATTTTTGCATCCTTCTACCAGTCTGTGTAAACTAGGAATGGAACTGATTTAACTAAACAGAAATATATTGTCACATATACAGCTCAGTTAACGCATAAAAGCTGCGTTAGCTTTCAAGAACACGAATCGTTCCATGACCACTATTCGTATTCTGTCCGACCGCTACTATTCCTCGTACTAGAACAGCTATGGCTCAATCCCGATCTTTTGCCTCAATTGGTCCCTCTCTCTGGAATACACTGTCTCCTTCTACTCGCTCTCAAATTTTAATAAGTAACCCCTCATCTTCTTTTGCTTTCCTCAAGACTTATTTCTTTTCTCTCGGCCTTGCGCACTGGGAGCGCCTCTGAACGGTTCACCCTACTAGAGGCGCTTTATAAATGTTTAAATACAATACAATATTCGGCCGAATACCGAATAGTTATTTGTCCCACAATTGTGCCCCGAAGCGAATACGAAGCGAATATACGGTACAGCCCTAGTTTTAATAAGCAGTGACAACAATATTATGAAATCTAAATTGTAGTAAAAAAATTTGTAATGTACGCTGATGTTGAAAAGCAAAGGTCAACCGCGATAAAGGCTGGTAAAGCAATTTCCGGTCCACAGGGTCAGAAAGTTTGTGAAACACTGTTCTAAATAAATGCTTTCATGGACAATATAAAAATGTAGGCGACGTGCAAAGAATTCAGTGCAATAGGAAATAGTAAGTGTATATTATATGCGCAAAAGATGTTAACATTTCTCTATTGATATAGGCATACTCTTGCGTACTTTCAAGCATGCACAGCAATGGTGGAAATATTGAATATCGTTTCAATAGATTTAAACGTCATCTGACTACGCTGAACTTTTAGAAGCGCATGAGCGGTGTACACGCTATTTGCGGTGGACGCCATTTAAGTGCATAACGCATGAGTGCATAATTCGCTTATGTGCATAGAAGCTGGCCGGTCTCGCTTTAATATAGGGTAATTCAATGGAAGACAGCTCCGAGTATGTGCATATCGCATATGTGCATAATTCGCTTATGTGCATAGCTGACTACAGGCCCGTTATGCATTGCTCCGTGTATTTCAATACCGTTTAATTGCATAGGCAGCTTAGAACATTCTGGCCGTCTAGGCAGTTCTCTCATGAACAGCAAACGACTCCCACTGATGACGTAACATTGTTACACACATTGACATACACACATTTCCTGTAGCTTGCTTGACACTCGGTTTAAATGGCTGGGTGTATCTCGAAGACTTTGACGTTAGCGGAGCGAATAGAGTTGCTTAAACGCCTGGAAGACATTACAGTATGTAAGCTCCATCTCTGTTATCAAATACCAGTAGGCCCTACATGTATAAAACTTCCGACTGTTCGTTAGCGTCATCGCTGACCCAGCTCATGTTCTGCACGATCTGTTGCCTCCCATAAAAGCGATCTGATGCGAGCTCGCGCACATAACCGAAATATCCCACCTGCTGATGATCTAGCCCGCAAGACCTGTATTATTCACGATAAACTTTCATGTACACCAAAGTGCTGTTAGCAGTTGGTTCACTAAAGAATATACTTACTTACCTTATATGAACTTCTCTTACGCGCATAAGTCGGTTAAGTTCATAGGTTCAATGTAGTCCTGATGCTATGCACTTAAGCGACGTCGACTGTGCACGGTTATATTAACACTGCGCTTTATAAACCTTCTTATAATAGGCCTAATAACCCTATATATACAATTATTGCTGATCATAATCTCAAGACTTGCGCCTAGCGCCATCGACAGATACTTAGAAAGGCCTATAGAAATATATCTAGTGCAGAGTTTCTCAAACGGTGGTACGCGTACCCCTAGGGGTACGACAGGTGTCGCTAAGAGGTACGCGAAAAAATTTGAAAAAAATTAATTTTCTATGAGTTTATTCCTCTGTTTTTTTATTACTAGCTATTGACTATTGAAGTCACCATTCTACGTTCACCACACGCTTCTTTTTCTTTAAATTTTCTAAGAGTTTATGCCCATGTTTCTTTGGTTAGCTATTCTACTTCCACCAAGCGCTTCCTTTTCTTAAAAGTTTAAATTTTATATGAGTTAATGCCCATCTTTCTTTGATTAGCTATGTCTATGATAAATTTTTAATGTTGAAACGTCACAGCCGCGTCATTTAATTTTTCACAACAAATAATTAGTATACAAGTAGGCCTAACTACAATACTGCATAGTAGCATCATTATTTAAAACCAACAATAGATAAATGGCGGAAAAAACAACCGCCTCAAAGAAAGCCAGAACCTCTCAGCGCAACCGTTAGCACTGAATCTACCGAGACTGACACTCCAGACGCCAGAGTAGACCCTAATGAGGACGATGGCACTGATTCGCAGCGTAAGATTAGACTCTATGACGAGAGCTATTTATCCTTTGGAGTTATGTGGTGTGGTGATGAAAATGAACCGAAACCTCAATGTGTCATCTGCAGTGAAAAACTGTCAAATAGGCTAATTCAATGAAACCTCTACTTCAGCGACATTCCAATACAACACATCCACTTCTTCAAAGTAAACCACTTGAAATTTTTAAACGAAGAAAAATGGAAAGTCTACAAAGTGAGAAAAGTTTAAAGTCGTTTACTGCAGCTAGCTCACAAGCATCAGAAGCATCTTTTTTGGTCAGTTTGCTAATAGCTCAAAAAGGGAAACCACACACGATAGGGGAGAGTCTAATATTACCTGCTGCCAAAGATATTGTGACTTGTCTGCTGGGACAAAATGCGCCAAAAACTGAACATTGTTCCTTTGTCGAATAGCTCTGGGGGAGGGGTTGCCCGACGAATTCAAGATTTAGCTTCTGAAGTAAAGAAGATCCTCATTTATAGGACCAAGCGAAGCAAATTTTCGCGAATCAGTTGAGAGTACAGATGTTACAAACTTTGCTCAGTTGATGGTGTATGTTAGATATGAACACGAACACGCCGTCGAAGAAGAATTTTTTGCTGGGGGTACGCCAACACCCGATTTTTTTTACCTGGGGGTACAATAAAAATAAAGTTTGAGAACCCCTGATCTAGTGCATCTCACATTTATGATTTCTTCAAGCTTAAATCAGTAAAGAAAAACCCGACAAAGAGCAAAATTTTCTTCATGTGTCAGCGTGACATAAGTCTTCGTGAAAAAAATTTTTTGAGAGTATACGGGTAAATAAGTATATAAGTGAATTGCCTTCACAGCAGTTAATCGACCGACAACCTTGTTGTATTGATGTGCCATCTGTCTTTAAAATATGGTTTCTGCGTTTCATAGTAGAAGATCGATCAAAATGTGATTAACATAGGCATAGGTCATAGATCACGCACACACTAGAAGGCGTGCACGTGGATAGGCGATGAGCTAAGAATAAATTTACTGGGCTAAGGATCCAGTTCAAAACCTACCTTACAGCTCACAAAGTATGCGCATCCTACACCTTAATTAACCGACCTATGTCATGTGTCTGTTCCGTGTTCACCCCTCATACAAACAGATGTTGCACTTGATCAATGGATGCTGTTATTCGTACAAGAACAGTGTCGGGATTTCTTGGTCGCTATAGTCCTAAGCTTTGGAATTCACGGCCCAATTGAGTTTGCTCTGTCAAATCTTTTAAATCATTCAGGTCTATACTCGAGTCTCTTTAGAATTGCATGCCAACCAACCATTACCTGCTTCTGGTTTCTCTGATCTATCGGATTTCAACCTGGTTTCTCCAGTGGATTCTGATTTTTTTTTATTGGGATATTTATACTCGACTGATGTCTTGGACGCTGCAGAAGTCATCAGGCTAGACTAGACTAGCCTAGATTAGCCTTTATTGCTATACTGCCTAAGCGATCAGGGACGTCTATCCCCCCTAAGTCATTGGAGCAACGTCCCTTTTTCCCTCTTCTTCCCCCCTCCCCGTTCTCCCCGCTCCTTCCCCCTAAAATGGTGGCACACACACTGACAAATCTCCCCCTATTTCTTGGATGGAGCATTTGCTCCAAGGTTTCTATGGTGTAGACGCCTCTGTAAGCGATTCATTCCATTTACGTTCGATTATTGAGCTCGTAATTTCCGAATGTGGTGAAGAAACCGAGCCAGTGAATGAGAATGTTTTTGTTGTACCGTAGGCTGGAGCCACTGCTCCACGAGATAAAGAAAAACAGAACAACCTTGGCTCATAGCTTCATCGACTGGATGGATAAATCATGTATGTCTAATTTATTTTTGCGCGAGATATGCTTGGGCTACAACAATCACGAAAATTTAAAAAACTTAAAGAAACCGAAGCCATTCTACTGGAAATGTAAAATCTATTTGCATGTATTCTAACAGTGTACAGAGTACACTGACCGTACACTGTCAATCGAAATATGATACGGTGATGTAGAACACTGGCCGCCCGCCCTCAGATGCCGAGGCTAAGAAAATGAAGTCACTAACACTTCATAACCTTAAGAGATTGCTCTTCTTCTTCTTTTCTTCTTCTTCCTCTTCCTCTTCTTCTTCGTCCTCTCCTCCTCCTCCTCCTCCTCCTCCTTATTCTCCTCCTCTTCTTCTTCTTCTTTCCCCTCCTGATCCTCCTCCTCCTCCTGTTCTTTTTCTTAACGGTCAACGGTGTGCATATTAGCATATTAACAGACATATCAGTTATAGTAAGGAAAGCTTTATACTCATTCCTCTCACAATCACGCAATAGTAAACATCTGAAGAGACGATGTTATATCCCATGAGTGCTATTGAAAATATTTTTATGTTTCTACACTATACCACTCTACGTTACAATGCATTACAATGTAACTTCAGTCATCGCATAGAATCTTGTAATTTTTAAGTGCAAAATTATGTAGCGCATCTTCAAGGAAAGTCATCAGAGCTGCTCCACAGCTGAAAATACAAGAGCGCGATCGAGCACAATGAGCTTCAATGGCTAGCGAAACAGAGTCATAGAAAGAAGAAGAATCTCGTGTGACAGGTTGCATGGAAACCAGTTCCAGAATGAGTGTCCGATGTTGCTTGAAATAATGTCACATTACTTCTGTTATTTATTTGTAACTTCTACAGCGCCAATTTCTATACTGCAGAAGACATCAACGGATGGCGTACCAAATCCAAGCCGTAATCAGGTCAATATTCAGAAGATCAGTCCAGTTACACATTACGTCACATTACATTAAGTGACGTTACATTACCATGTATCTCCTGTTGCCGTTGAAGCTGGGGTCTGGCGCTACAGGAGAGGTGGGTCGAACTGGGTCGTTTACTTTGACTGGAGACTATCGTTCGGGTGGCAGTTGCTACCGAAGCAAGACGCAGCGAAGAGAAAGGCCGCTGATCCTGTGAAGTAAGTCTTCACGTTTCTGTCTCAATCTCTTTCGTTATCTCTCTATATCGTAAAAGTAAACTCCAGATTTCTAAAGCGCCACTTGAAAGCTATAAGCGCAGGGCACCAGCTTGTTCAAGAGCGCTGCGTCGAATCAGAAGAGTTGTCCAGACAGTGGTCAAATGGACATCCAAGTCCGGTCGCCAGAGAGACCAAAGAGAAGAGACAGAGGCGCTGCTAATGCGGGTTTCGTTTAGGTCGAGAAAAATTGGAAAACGGATGATCAGATGAATCAGAGTATAGGAATACTGGAAGAGTTGGAAGTTTTGCTTTGAGTAGAAAGCCTGAGGGGTGATCGATAGAGGAGCCTGAGGCAGATGATGGTGGATGAGTGAAAATACTATTTATCTGTATCGCTCACTGTCCTTATCTTTGAATATATATATATATATATATATATATATATATATAAATTGTTACATTCGTCGTCTATGGTAAGGTTTTTTCCTAGGTTCATGATGCCTTCCTTTAAGAACTATTCTGGTGCTTTACGTCAAGCTACATTCGAAACTTTTATTTAAAACTTGAAACACTTCGTCTAACAAATCGTAAAACTCAATCTCCCACAACAACGTCTGTCACAAGCCAAACTCCTTTCTCGACTGCCACATCCACCCCTTTTCACACGACACATCTTACTCAAACCAGTTTGACCAGAATCACTCAAGCACACTAGCATACCAATACTCGCTTCCTCGCAGAACACACCTTCTTCTTATAAATGTAACCCGGTACATACAACATAATATATATATATATATATATATATATATATATATATATATATATATATATATATCTTCATATGTTACCTCTCTGCTTCTGTCTTCGTCTCTCCCTTCCTCTGTCTTTCCTAGAAAACTGTGTGACAAAGAGAGCACTTAGCCAAACTGCCCTATGTCACAGACACACGTCATTATGTTCTAGACCCCAAACACTATCTCGTAGTCCCCAAACATTATCTCGTAGACCCCAAACATTATTTCATAGACCCAAAACACTATTTCATACACATTCCAAACACTTTCTCATAAGCTGTTGAGTTGGGTGTTCGTTTGGTTGATTTGTTGTTTTTAATTTCTTTCGTTTTGTGTCGTCTGTTAGAGCGAAAGCAATCATCGGCGCCTATGCGGCCATTGATCGTCGATTCTTTGAGGAGATCGGAGAATATGACGATGGAATGCAATTCTGGGGAGCAGAGAACATCGACCTCTCTATCAGGGTCAGCTACATTTACCTCATCAGCTATCATCTCTAAGCTTTCTGAAAGCAGCTTTGGAAAGGACTTTGGAAGAAAGAAACGAAGAATGGAAGATCAGAAGGGAGGAAGAAAGGAAGGAGGGATGGAGGCAGGCAGGGAGGGAGGCAGAGAGGGAGGGAGGGAAGGAGGAGGGAAGGAAGGAAGGAGGGAAGGAAGGGAGAAAAGAAAGAAGGAACTAAGAAAGAAGGAAGAAAGGAAGGAAAATACAGAAGAAAGGAAGGAAGGAAATACTATAATCAATTTGTTTCAGTATAGGTTCGGCTATTCTACGTGGATATGGTTATTCAATGGGGATACGGTTATTTAATGCAGATGTGGTTATTCAATGGAGATATGGTTAGTCGTTTTAGGTATGGTTATTCTATGGAGGAATTGTTATTCGTTGTAGGTATGGTTATTCGGAGGTCAAGTATTGTCCGTTCCATGTTCGCGAGTTGGTCATTTGGAAGGTGAACACTCGCGAGACTATCGTGATAATTTCTCGTCTGTCATTGAGAGAAACTACAAACGCGTCGTCGAAGTCTGGTTTGACGAATACAAAACCTACTTCTACCAGTATTTTCCGACCTTAATCGTAAGTTATCAGGACCAGTGGGTATTAAATTATTCAATTTTGTCGTTCGATGGCGCTGAGCAATTGAGAGTGAAAAACTTGCTCAAGGTCCCTATACAGTGATCGTCTCAGAGGAGACTCGAAGCCGTACTGTCAGCGTTACAAGTCGAACGCTCTGACCAATAAGCTATCGTGTCCCACGGTATGTATCGGAACAGTTAATAGAATTTCACAAAGACTCTAGAGAATTTAAGAATCTATTGTTATCTGCAGAAAGACTGGCACTGTATTAATTCTTTGTTTCATCTGTTCGCTTTAACAGCCCGTCGATCCTGGAAATTTAGAGGAGAGAATGAAATTGAAAGCGCGAGCAACTTACAACTTCTCCTGGTTTCTCCAGAATGTCTTTCCTGAACTGGGATTGCCCGACAAAGACAGCTTCGTGTGGGGCAGAGTTAGTAGACTAATGTTCGCGCTGCTTCTCTCGAAAATCGTAGTTTGTACATCGAGGTATAGGGTAGGCCTATAGTCTGAAACCCATCTCTTCCACAAGTCACAAGTCTTGAATCAAGCACTCGAGACCAAGACCGTGGTCTTGAGGACAACAAGACTGGTCTTGATGATTGCTCCTTCTCTTCTCTTTACATTTCTCGCTGCTATGATTCTACACACCATCCACCGAAACTGTCTGTTTGCCTTCAATCTCGCTCTGGGTTCGGTTCCAGAGCGAGATCGAAGCACAGGTGTGCTGATCTTATCTGCCTAGCGATTTGTTTTGATTTTTGCGCCTGTGAATAAGCTAGATGGATATACTTAGCTTTGCTTTGGCGCTGTGAAAATTACGAGGTGACAATTACGATTATGCCCATGTGGTCTACCATTGCGGAGATGTACATCTTAATAGTTGGTCACAACCATCGTAGCATGGCATAAATTCCTAATAACATGATTACTAAACGCGAGATGCATCTTTTTAAACTGCTACCCCGACAGTAGTCTTGTGTTAGAATGGTGTTTTATCTGAGCCTGTCCCTCATCTTCTAACCTAACCCAATCTGATCTTTTATATAGACTTATATAGCGCCGTTATCACGTTAAAACTGCATGTGCTCTGACCAGTAACGATTAACGACTAGAATGTTAAAACATTACACAGCTAATAAACTAACCAGTACAATATAATTATAACTTAATTCTACGTCTCGATGTATATAGTAATGGATATCTGTTTCCGATAGCGTATACGATACATAAATGAAATATATTATCGGAAATCAACAACCTCCAGCTCATATCCAGAACTTTAAAATCCCCCACTTCTGGCAACCGTGGGATATCGTTCTCCCATCCCCACCCTCCCCATTGGTAGACGCCACTGGTCATAAATACGAAGGAAAGGCCGCATCATTTCCTGATGAGTTGTTTATGATGCGGCAATCAATATAGGCCTACGTGTAGTGTCTAATATCGCATGATGATATAGATACAACTTTTCGATTTTGTAGCTCACGAATAAGCAGCGAGTACTCTGTTTGGACGTAAATGGCATCGTCGAACTGCAGCAGTGCGAGTCAGACAGTTACAGTCAAGTAGGCATTATTCGTTGTTACAGATACTTTGTGATAATTGAAAGAAAACATGGAAGCACAAGCACACACCTATAGCCATAGTTCAACCTGTAAGCCTGTTTATTGTGCTCATAAAATCATAAAAGCGCCTAACATGCAGGTTTTGCAAAATTTAATACCAGTGCAACAGAAGATGTACATATATAAATTATAGAACCAATTGTGAATGCATTTCATTTTATGCATAGTCCGATATGTAGGCTCTACGCCTAATCAGAATAATTGATCAGCTGTGTATTCTAGCGAACTATAATAGTTCAAGACCTATGATATAAATTGAAGCATATAAATTATATCATGAATACAACAAAAATAGATCTTAGATTTAATTTATTTTAGATTTATAGTTATATATTTTTTCTTATTAAATACTAGCTGGATTACCCGGCGTTGCCCGGGGTTATAAGTTTCAATCCCTGTAGCGAATAAGCAACAAATTTAGGTATTATAAGCTTAAATCCGTGTAGCGAATAAGGAAGAAATTTAGGCGATATGTGGGGAGACTGCTTCGCAGTCTTGTGTACGCCTTCTGGCGTACAGCGGAGACTGCTTCGCAGTCTTGTAGCGTTGTAGACGCCTTCTTACGTACAGCGGAGACTGCTTTGCAGTCTTGTATACGCCTTGTCGCGTCTTGCGACCTCTGCCGTGGACTGACTGCTTCGCCGTCGCCCTCTGTCGACGACTGCTTCGCAGTCGGGGAGACTGCTTCGCAGTCTTCCGTGGACTGACTGCTTCGCAGTCGAAGAGGGTGAAGCCGGCGTTGGCGGGTTAAAGAAAACGCCAGAAATCTAGCCCTCACTGCCCTTAGTAAAGCAGAGTCTTTGAACATACAATTTTGCTGTAAAACGATGAATATAGTTCGAATCGATCGTAATTAAATTTTGTGCGAAAGTAAACAACGTCGTTATGCGCATTATTAATGACGTTGGGGAATACCCGCGCCATAAATAGAACCGCTTTGCAGTGGAAGAGGCGAGCTGGGGCGTGAGGGACGGTCGGTTGGGTAGAGTTTTTGGGAATTTTCACCATGTTAGCGGTGAAAATGGGGTACGTGAACCCCTCCACTGGGTGTCCGATGCCGAGGCCGACACAGTAGTGAAGGTTTCGAGTGAAAAGGTGCAAAATTGTAGAAGTTAATCCCGGTCAAACAGACAGAGAGACAGACAGACACAGATTGCTCGCTTTATTTATATAGGTCTGTCATCGATACCTGATTGATAATTTCTAGCTGAAGTCGCCTTTTCCGGAAGCTTCTGCTCCAGCTGCGGGTTATCTTTCGCTCTCTTACTCCCAGTGCTCCAGCCACCTTATAATTAACATCTGTTACATAGTCGCCTGGACTATTGTTCCGCGATTTACGCTGACCTTCCGCAGCTCTGTATTGGGCGCCTCGAACTGGTCTTTCGAGCGCGTTTGATTAAGGGTGGTGCTAGGGTGGGACACGTATCTGACCATAGGCGTAATTTGTTGGGGGACGAGGGGTACCCGTACCCCCACCTTTTTGGACTGGGGGTACCGTAGCCCCAACTTTTTGAACGATGCCGATGAATATTTTATTATTGTGCCTTCCCAGAGATCGCAATCCCCGCCTTGCGTCGTGTATGTAGGAAATTGGTACCCCCCACTTTTTAGACCAAAGTTACGCCCCTGTACTCTGACTATATACGGGATGTCCTGTACTGGCTTCCAGTATAAACATAACATAACATAAACATAACAAGGGTTTTAAGTGGTTCAGAAGACGTGTAGTCTGTGTTAGAACCACTGCAAATTAACCTCGAACGCTTAATAGCCCCATTTTCCTAGCTTCTTCTTAAAAGCTGTTATTGTGTCCACCGAGACAGTACTATCATCCAAACCATTCCACAGGTCTACAACTCTTGCACTGAAGAATTTCTGCCCTAATGTTTCCTTTGGCTTCGTAAATAATTTATATCTGTGCCCCCGAGTTGCCTTGTTTGGTGCTAATTCAAAGAACCTCTCCCACTGCAGTGCTTCCTTTCCAGTGATAATCTTATAAGCTTCAATCAGATCTCCTCTGCTCCTCCTTCTCTCCAATGTTGTTAGTCCACACCTTTTCAACCTTTCTTCATAGCTCAGATCCTTGTAGCCCCAAATCATTTTCGTAGCTCTTCTTTGCACTTTCTCCAGTTTTTCCATGTCCTGTTTCAGGTATGGATTCCATACCTGGATCCAGTATTCCAACTGTGGCCTAACCAGTGATTTGTACAACCTTATTATTGTATCTTTGTCTCTGGTGACTATTGTCCTTTTTATCATACCTAAAGTTGAATTAGCCTTTTTTGCTGCTTCAGCACATTGCCTTGAAGGTTTTGCACTCTTGTGCATAATCACTCCCAAGTCCCTTTCTTCATCACTCACTTTCAATACCGTGCCCCCCATTTCATATGAAAACTCGTTGTTTCTCTTCCCCATATGCATCACTGAGCACTTTTCCAAATTGAAGAGCATTTGCCAGTCTTGTGACCATCTGAACATTCTTCTTAGATCTTCCCGTAGTATCTCTGCTTCTTCTTCATCATCCACTGCTCTACATAGTTTTGTATCATCCGCAAACTTAGAAATTTTAGATAAAATCCCATCGTCTATGTTATTAATAAAAAGTACGAAGAGCAGTGGCCCAAGCACTGATCCTTGCGGCACTCCACTTAGCACTGTCGTCCAGCCAGAATGTTTATCACCTATGCCCACCTTTTGTCTTCTACCTGATAACCAGCTTTGAATCCATCTTAGTACCTGCCCTCTAATCCCACCTGCTTGTAACTTTTTGGCCAGCCTTACATGAGGTACTTTGTCAAATGCTTTGACAAAATCTAAGTAAATTACATCTACAGGTTTGCCCTCGTCAATCCTCTCATAGACCTCGTCAAAGAACTCCAACAGATTTGTCAAACACGAACGGCCTTTGGTAAATCCATGTTGACTGCCCTTTATAATATCATGCTCATTCAAATGTTTCACTATGTTGTCCTTGATAATTCTTTCCATGACCTTGCACACCACACTGGTTAAACTGACTGGTCTGTAGTTACCTGGTTCACTTCTATTTCCCTTTTTAAACAGTGGCACTATGAGTGCATCCTTCCATTCCCGTGGTACCTCTCCAGTCTGCATTGATTTATTGAAGATCTGGGCTAATGCCTCTCCAATTTCCTCCCTCACGTCATGTAAAAATTTTGGATGGAGTTCATCTATGCCAGGACTCTTGTCGGTTTTTAGTCTTTTCAGTTGCTCCACCACATTTTCCTTAGTAAACAGTCCCTGTGTTAATCCCTTCTCGCCACAATCTACAAATACTTGGTTGGGCTCAGGTACATTTCCTCATTCTTCTAAAGTAAACACTGAGCTGAAATATTTATTGAGTACTTCAGCAGCTTCCACATCATCCACTATAACTTCTCCCATTCCTTCTTCTTTTTTCAATGGCCCAATCTTGTCTTTCCTCTTCTGCTTACTTCTGACATAGTTGTAGAAACTCTTACTATCCTCCTTTACATTCCTCGATAACCTCTGTTCAAAGTTTTGTATTGCTTTCTTGTTTGCATTATTGCAGCTATTTCTTTTATTCACATACTTGTTTCTTAACTTCTCAAGTCTGGCAACACTCTCTTGATCCAAATCCAGTCCCTTCTTTGTTTCCTTCTTCAACTTCTGTAAATTCTTCCATGCTTTGTGCTTTGCCCTTCTCTTTCTTTGAACCCCACGTGTTACCCAAGGCCTCTTCTTATTGGTTCTTTTGTGCTTCGGTATGTTTTCTTCGATAATCTCCCTCATACGTTCTCTGAACTTCTCCCAAGCATCATTCACTCCCATGTCCTTTATTTCACTTACCAAATCCCTTTCCTTCAGCATCTTCCTAACTAATTCATAGTCTGCCTTAAAGAAGTTGGGTCTTGTCACATAGGCTTTTACTTCTTGGGTCTGCTCCACTACTAATTCCCATCTCACAACCTGATGATCACTAGTACTAAAATGCTCCCCCACACTCACATTCTCAACCATATTTTCATCCGATGTTAGCACTAAGTCCAAAATGTTGTCTCCCCTCGTTGGCTCCATGACATGCTGCTGCATAAAGCTGGCATAAACAAAATCTAAGAAAATCTTATCTTTTTCTCTCTCTCCTTCCATTTTTTCCCAATCAATTTGGTAGTTGAAGTCTCCCATAATCAAGGACGTTTCCTTATTGGCCATTTCTAGTAGTTTGCATAATCCTTGGTCAGCTTCTTCATTGGCGTCTGGTACCCTATAGCAAACTCCCACAAGCATCTTAGATTTCTTTGATTGAATATCACACCAGACACTTTCTTTGAAGGTCTCGTTCCTCATATCACCTCTCTCTACTGCATTAATGCTGCTCTTAACATACAGCAAAACCTCTCCAGCCCCATGCCCAACTGGTTCCTGGTTAACACGATCCATTCTAAATAATTGGTATCCATCTTAAGCTAATTCACTGTCCATGATCTCCGGTTTTGTCCATGACTCTGCTATTCCAATTATGTCTGGTGATTCCTTATCTGCATACAATTCCAATTCTGTTCTCTTTGTAATACTTACTATACTCCTCACATTTGCAAACATACATTTTAAAATTCTACTACTTCCCATTTCCTTGCATCTCCTATCTTCACTACTGCTGGCTTCTGTTTTTTGTAACTTTTATCTTTATTTGTTTGACAGTTAGCGAGTCCATTTACTGCACTAACTGTCTTCCCTCTTTGTCTCTTTGTGCCGTCGGCTCTAGGAGCCCTAGCGATCGTCATGCCACACAGTCTCCGTTGCCGTCTTGCTACTTCTCCCAGTAGCCCTTGAGTCGCGCTTTGGCCTGGGAGTCCCACCTCAGCGCTCCGGCCTGGGAGTCCCTCCATCCGCGACCATCGGCGTGGTTTGGTGTGTGGCTTGACGATTTTCTTGGCATGATTAACAGGGGTGGTTTGCCATTGCCTTCCCCTGGTTTTGCCTGCCGTGCCCGTTCGTTCCCCCTCCTAGGAAGAGTACTTCCTAGGAAGGGTACTAACGGTCCGCACCACGAGAAGGTGGGCACGGAGGACTTTGGTTCACCAGCCCAGGTCGGATCCGAGTCTACGCTCATCAGAGTCGTCGGTCAGGTCGCCTCCCTGCTTTACTCTGTACCAGAGTGACTGGTGAACCTTTGCGGACCCGGACTGTCTTCCCACCAAGTTTAAAGTCTTCATCATCCCAAAGACTTGCCTCGCAACCATGTCTGCACCTCGAGCATTCAGATGCAGACCATCTCTCCCCAAGTACCCCCCTTTCCATGGGTTGAAGTCAACCTCCCAATATCTAACCTCCTCCTGCTTGCACATCTCCTTCAGCCTTGTGTTGATTTCTACTCTCTTCTCTTCTAGGGCATCACTGATATCCTGCCTAGGCAAAATACCCATGACAACAACTTCCCCTTGTCGGTCCTCCTTCAACCCTTTCATCATTGCTTCATAGCTGCTCAAATTTCTTCTTTTTCTTCCAATCGCAGGTTATTTGTGCCAACTTGCACTATAACTGTATCCTCCAGCTCTGCCTTCTGCTTGATTTCTGGGAGCATTTGCTCTATTCGAGCCCCTGGCTTGCAGATGGATCTGAACCCTGCACTCTGCATCTGCAAATTCTTTCCAACATGCCTTACTAGGGAATCTCCCAACAAAACCATCTTCTGTTGCCTTTGCCTAGATGCGCTCTTGGCTGATTTTTGCTGCTTCAGCTGCTCATATGGCCTGTCCTTTGGTTTCTCTGCCGGCCTAACCTTTGGGTCCTGCACCATATCGACACTCTCTTTTTCATCGCTACCTTTCCCCATTGAATCCTCTTCAGGTTTCATAGTCTGCTCCAAAGCGGTGAGGCGCTGCAGCAAAACCTCCAAGCATTTCCTATCTGCCTCCGACCTTTTCTTCTCTTCCTCTAGACTTTCCTTCACTTCTTCCAAACTTATCGCTAAGCAAAACACTCGCGTGCACTGCATGCACGTGGCGCCGGTCTCATCCCCGAAACTATCTTTCGCTCCGTACATGCCACAACCTGCGCACACAATGAAGTCGCTTTTCTTCAGAGACATTTTCTTTTTGTATCTTCAGGTCGAAATACTCGCTTACTCACTCTGTTATGCTAAAGCTATTTAATATAAGCTTCTACTCGACTGCCCCCTGTTATCGTTCCCTTGATCTAACGCAACACGCTAACGCCTTTCTATTCTAAATCTACTTCTATCTACTTCTATCTACTTCAATCTAGCTTCAAGTCACTAACGCTCCTTGCACAAAGAATCATGCACGATCTACCAAAACAATTTCTGTCACAAAATCAAAAATTTAGGCAAATTAGGCAAAAATTTCCACTTATCTGCAAAATGCGACCTCTCTCTCTCGAAACCGGAAACCGGAATCTCAACGTATTACCTTCGGGATCTCTGCCTTTGTTTTGCGTTGTCTTCTTGGTACTGCGCCCGCCTACTTACATGAACTTTGTCATTCTGCAGTGGCCGCCGTCCCCTTCGCTCTGCAACCCACGGCGACCCTGTTTGTCCCCTTTGCACGCACTTCCATCATGCAACGCCGGGCTTTCTTTGTCGTGGGCCCGACAATCTGGCATATAATATAGCCTTGCGTCTCCTGTCAAGAACAAATTTCCCGGCCTTTTACGTATCCATAAAAACCGCTCTTTTCAGCTGTGCTTGGTCCGGAAGCGCCTCTGAGCAGGTATCTTGCAGGGGCGCTATATCAGATATTTGATTGATTGATTAAAATATAGTTTCAGTGAAGCAACGTCGCATTTCTCGGACTCGGTTCTTTCCTATAAAAACGAATTGTAATCTGTATATTAGAAAATCATCCTGCACATCCGCGCCGCCGATTAGCATTATTGTGTGAACTTGCGCGCGTTAAAAATGTTTGTAATAATAATAGGCCTAATAATAAATGGTGTGCATGGAGTCTTAATGAATTCATTTTTTCACAGCCTCGGCAAGTAAGGAAGGCCTCTCCCTCGTCGCCTAATTTGACCACGAACAGTGTAAATGTCAATGAATGTAGAGTAGGAAATAAATAAATATAGGCTAAATGTCACTCTATTCATTCCACAGCAGTTGCCTAAAGAGCGCAATTGAAACAGAAATCTTGACGCATTTCTACCTTAACTAGGGTTTGGACTGCAGCACGTTAATTGCTGGACTATCGCGCATCCTCCATAAGTTAAGTTTAGGAAGTCCATTAAATGGACTTTAAAAATAGTTATAGAATTTTAGATTTAAATTTGCGTGTGTACAAAATAAAACTAAAATTGTGGACTTAAGAGATTTTTCGGTATATTTAAAATCGTTTCAGTTGTTTTACTGGAGTCAGAAATTCGAGCTTCGTCAACCAATCAACATCTTTAATCTTCTTCCCCGGAACGAATCTGGACAGCAGCGAAAGGTCATCACCTCTTTCCAGTACATTCCGTATTACAACAACGACCTTGGCTCCAAGTGGATTCATTGGAAGGTAGTCAATGTCTCCATATCTGTTCGTTGTCTGGTGGGCGGATGATTTGTGAATGGTTGGATGGATGGATGGATGGATGGATGGATGGATGGATGGATGGATGGATGGATGGATGGATGGATGGATGGATGGATGGATGGATGGATGGATGGATGGATGGATGGATGGATGGATGGATGGATGGATGGATGGATGGATGGATGGATGGATGGATGGATGGATGGATGGATGGATGGATGGATGGATGGATGGATGGATGGATGGATGGATGGATGGATGGATGGATGGATGGATGGATGGATGGATGGATGGATGGATGGATGGATGGATGGATGGATGGATGGATGGATGGATGGATGGATGGATGGATGGATGGATGGATGGATGGATGGATGGAT
This sequence comes from Allolobophora icterica, assembly GCA_963556255.1. Classification (NCBI taxonomy): domain Eukaryota; kingdom Metazoa; phylum Annelida; class Clitellata; order Crassiclitellata; family Lumbricidae; genus Allolobophora; species Allolobophora icterica. The sequence continues at coordinate 32,708,838 of OY744610.1, read as the reverse complement.
GGATGGATGGATGGATGGATGGATGGATGGATAGATAGGTGGATGGGTCCAGGGCTCTAGACCAGTCTGTTGGTAGATGGGTGGACAAGTAGATGGGTCAATGTATGTAGGTTAGTGGTTGAGTGCATGCGTGTGAATGAATGAATGGACGGATGGACGGGTGGATGTGCGGATCCATGGATGTGAACTGGTGGACGTGGATGGCCTGCACCTGATTTTATGTAGCGCTTCAATAATTTTGAGCTTACGATTATGATAACGACTGTGTGTTGTAGAATGGTCCGATGATGGAACAAGAGTCTGGTCTCTGTCTGTCTGTGGCGTCTGATATGAAGAATGTCGCAATGATACCGTGCGACTACGAGAAAAATCTAGATCAGATCTGGGAGTTCGAACACTACAGGGATCAGTATTTCGACACGATAGCAGGCAACAGATCGATCGAAAATCAATACCAGAAATTATTATCGATTTTGCTTACCTTGAAATCTGCTCCGTCGAAGCCAGTTACTTCGATGTCGAAGCCAGTTACTTCGATGTCGAAGCCAGCTACTTCGATGTCGAAGCCAGTTACTTCGATGTCGAAGCCAGTTACTTCGATGTCGGAAGGGGTTCTACAAAACAAGTCAGAACTGATAGCATCTAAGTCGCTTTCGTGAAGAAAGCGCTGAACAATGAATGCGAATTCATCAATTGAACACCCAACCAATCGGATGAGAGAATGTGCTCTTCGAACAGGGCATTCTCCTAAATTACTAATAAGGTGGCTGTTGTTTGTGCTGTTTTACAATGATTTATTATTGTTTGTTTTAAAATATCAAGAGTTCTCTGCTCTTGCCTCTTGTCTAACAGCATGCCCACATTGCGCCCATATTCGAGAGCCCATGGGTCCCACCTAAAGCCCATGGAAATGCTCGAGGGTAAAGTTTATCAATCGATCGATAAAACATAGCACACAACCATTAATTATATATGTTCTCAAATTATGCCACCTATTTAAGCCTACTAGTTTATCGATAATTTCCTAATTTTTTAAATAAAATTCATAGTTTGTTTAAATAAAATTTAACATGAGGACACATGAGGACAATATTAGTGGAAAGAATAGAAATAAAGAAAACGGAAGGATAGCGAAGAACTATGCCGATGACCTGGATGACTAACAGAGGAATTAGAGACAGACTCAAAGATGCTCAGAGGAAATGGCACAGAACAGGCAAAGGCGTCGTTGGATTCCTGAACATTGCAAGAGGATCCTAAACATCAAACTAAAGAAGAGATTTTAATTGTCAGTTAACCTCTATGTTGATGTATAAAGCGATGTTTAGCCTAAAAATACCTCGTGTATTGGACGACGATGTTGATTTAATGCTGTGAAGTTGACCTTAGACTCAGACTCGTTGCTTTCGGAAATCCGAGACTTTCCCAATTAGCAGAGCTACAGATTCAAAATAACTTTCCATACAAAAGAAACGGAGAGGGGGATAGATGAATGGCAACACTCTGGCCTGAAGAGCACTAGATCTTGAATAATGGCGGTTCGATACCCGAAAGCCCCCTCTATGTCGACTCAGCCCTCCATTTCCTAGGGGATAGTAGTAAAATGAGCGGGCGACTTACAGAATGTCAAGACGTGTGTTAATTAAGATTTTGATAATTGTACCGTCATGTTTCAATGTAGCCTAACTTACTGCGGTTTGTCAGTGAGCTTGTGAATAAATACGATTATTACTATTATTATTTTTTTTTCCCCGAGGTACATATGATCCCTCGGGAGTTCAAATCCAGAAGTTAAACCTTATATATATATACATATATATATATATACATATATATATATATATATATATATATATATATATATATATATATATATATATATATATATATATAAGGGCAGGGGCGTAACTTTGGTCTAAAAAGTGTGGGGTACCAATTTCTTACATACACGAAGGCTGATACTGCGATCTATGGGAAGGCATACTAATAAAATATTCATTGGCATTGCTTAAAAAGTGGGGGTACGCCGGTACGGTACCCCAGTCTAAAAAGTGGGGGGGTACGGGTACCCTCGTACCCCCCACAAATTACGCCTATGTATAAGGGTAAATGGGTAAAGATAATGGTAAAGGTACAGATACAGGTAAGATAAAGGTAAAGTGTGCTGGAACTCCTCAGAAGCGTGAACCTTATGTCTAACAATTGTTCGTTCCAGTCGCATAGAATGTCCGCAACAATCCTCCGGCAGAAGACCTTTCTTGGTTGGCAAAGGCTAGGCCCTAGAGAGCATCAGTCCTCAAAGGAGAAGCATGAGATTTCGGCTGAAACACAGTCCAACACCGGACAAACTTTCAGTAGCTGGATTTGAACCATAGACGAAAAGCACAAGGAAAATACATTAGCTATCAACAAAACGTTCCGATAATACTCCGCTGATGCACTTTTTTAAGCCTTCTAATGGCGTGATGGATTCCCAACCCATGGTCTATAGAGGCTAAAATCTCCGCTATACAGGGAGAATGACTTCTAGAAATGTCCGAACCACTAGCGCCCTCTAACGAACTCTGTTACAAAATAAGTACATTGACGGTGGGACGATCAAATGAAGAGGAAGACGCCTGGTCACGTGCCTTGATGATGACAAACTTTATTGACAATTGACGACTTTACAGTAAGTTTTACATTTGACAACTGTTCGATAATTAACAACAGTCTATTTAGATAACAAAACAGTTGACAACATCCTCACCGAGGAACTAAACCAATTTACCACGTCAAGGTTTACCTTATCGGGACACCGGATCACCCAACGAGCTCCTGGTCAAGGACAGGGAGCTACTAATACCTAAATCTCCTATACTCTGAAATTTGATTACGAGTAATAGGCCTATAACCTATGTTCATTGGACGACCCCGGCCCATTTATCAACTCAATAGGGGAAAAAAGCTCAGATGAGCTTATCGAGTCCTCCTATTATATAAGAAAATAGTGGCTGGTAATAGACCGTCCATATGTCAACAGTTTAATCACATCATTGGCAACACTAATAATAGTAATAATAATAATAATAATAATAATAATAATAATAATAGCAACACTAATAATATTAATCACAATAATAAAATTAATATTAATATAACACGAGGATACCACGAGAAAAATAAGAAAAATAAATAAAATGAATGAATAGGATGGGATTAGAAAATTATAGTGGTAGATTCAGTATTGGGTTATAAGAAACAGTTTATAACTTGACTTAAATGATGCCACAGAAGTACAAGATCTAATATAATTGGGAAGAGAATTCCATAATTTAGGCCCTTGAACGGTTACAGTATGTAGTCGAGTGTTTGACTTGCAAGTGTACAGGTGATAATTGTTTCTGCTACGCGTCATATGTTGATGCACCTGGTCATTAGTAACAAAATAGCTATCAAAACAGCCTGGAAGCAAACCACGACGATGACAAAACATGAAGACGGATAGTTGCATATGGAAAATGTCTACAAGTTTAAGCAACCTGTCCTGTTTAAACAGTACAGATGTATGACACATACTACCAACACCATTCACAACCCGTATTGCACGCTTCTGAAGAATATGTAGACGTTTAAGTTTGTAGGAGTAGCCTCCTGCCCAGATCACAGTGCAGTATTGCAAATAAGGTAATACCAAGCTTGAATATACAAGTTTCATCATAGATTTGTTTAGGAATTTCCTTAATTTATAGAGTAGGCCTACAGTTTTAGCTATTTTATTCTCAACAATATGAATGTGCTCAGACCAGCTAAGATTTTTATCAATTATAATACCTAAAAATTTAGTTGAAGAGGCACTAACTATATCGATGTCATCCATTACAATCTTAAGAGGTATTGAGGGAACCCTTTTTCTTATACCAGAAAACAATATGTAGTTGGTTTTTTTCAGATTTAAAGATAATCTGTTTGCTCTAAACCAAGTTGAGAGAACGATCAATTCATTGTTGATTAAGGTCGTCAGGACTTGATAGTCACTTCCTGTAATGAAAGCTGACGTATCATCAGCAAACAAAATTAAGTGAAGTATGTGGGAACACTCGGATATATCATTAATATATAAAAGAAAAAGCAACGGACCCAAAACTGAGCCCTGAGGAACACCACATGTCAAGAAAGCCATATCAGAAAAAGTACCGTCGATAACAACCTGCTGACATCGATTGTTGAGGTAATTAGAAATCCAAGTAAGAGCAATGCCTCTAATACCATACCTAGGTAATTTACCAAGCAGGATACTGTGATTAAGGGTATCAAAAGCCTTAGATAAGTCCCAAAAGATACCTATAGTGTATCTGCCCTCATCAATTGATTTGCTGATGTGCTCAACAACGTCAACAATTGCCATACATGTGGAGTGATTTTTTCTAAAACCAAACTGTCTATCATAAAGCAGGCCCTCAACATCCAAAAAATCATACAATCTTTTATGCATAACTTTTTCTAGAATTTTTGAAAATGAAGAAAGAATAGATATTGGTCGATAATTAGCTATATTAAGACTATTGCCAGATTTAAATAAAGGAATAACCCTAGCATTTTTCATAAGGTTAGGCACAATACCTGTGCAAAGAGATTGGTTAATAATGTAAGCCAAGGGAGGCACAATATGATCAATTAGATGCTTAGTAACAGAGACTGGAATATCAGCCAGACCCATAGATTTACTATTATCAAGCTGTTGTAGAAGTAATCTAACTTCACATTCATCAGTTGGCCTCAGAAATAACGTTTTATCGGTATGCTTTTTCATAAAACTATCATATGAAATCCCAGGATCTGTGATTTTAGCAGCCAGGTTAGGACCAATCTCAGTAAAATATTTATTGAAAGAATTAACAATAGCAAATGGATCTCCAACCAACTCGCCATTCAGATCAATAACTTTAATTTTATGCATTGTAGTGTTGTGATTTATTATTGATTTGATAGTTTTCCATGTTTTTTTCAAATTATTTTTATAATCTTCAAATTTATTAGCATAGTACTGCTTCTCAGATATGCGCAAAAGAGAAGTCAACTTGTTTTTATAAGTTTTATATGCTCTCAGATCATCTTCATTCTTTTTTGATATATATATTTTATACAGTTTATTTTTCTGCTTAATTGATTTCATAAGTGATGAGGTTATCCAAGGTTTAAACTTAGATCTATATTGGCGTTTTCGCTTAGTTAAAAGAGGAAAATGAGAATCGTATGCACTAGTCAAATTGTTTATAAATGAAGAATAAGCTATATCAGGATTTGGTTCGTTAGTAACATTCTCCCAATTACAGAGACTAATAGCTTTATACATAGCCTCATAATTATCCCGAGACTTAGAGCGACATGTTACAAATTTTGTATTATCATGTATCGATTGCTCACAGGATTTGCTAGGTAACACAGTAAATATCGGTAGATGATCCGAGATATCTGTACATAAAATGCCAGAGCACTCATTGCCTGTCAGTGTGTTACTAAAAATATTATCGATAAGCGTAGCTGAAAACTCAGTAATTCTAGTAGGCATGTTAATCAAGGGACAAAAGGAAAGTGACAACATGTTATTAACAAAAGTTTGAGTACCAGTATGCGAGTCAGCATTTAAGATATTAATGTTAAAGTCCCCACAGATATAACACTTATCATTCTGCAAATTAAGTTTACTTAATGTCTGCGATATTTCATCATTAAATAAGTGCAAATCAGCACCCGGAGATCTGTAGACAGCGCCTATTATGACTGCCAGATTAGAATGTATAAAAATACGAGCAAAAACTGACTCCATTATTTCAGGAGACGAGACCTCAGACTCATTAATGAGTTCAAAACAAAAATTTTCATTTATAAGGATAGCAACACCACCACTCTTACCCTCAGAACGAGATTTACAGATAGAGTTATAACCTGGGACAAAAATCTGGCTTTCTGTCTCAGTGGAACTCCATGTTTCAGTGAGTACTATAACATCAAATTTTGTATTAAAAGCATCCAGAAATGACAGAAATGTTGCACCATTTTTATTAAAACTTCTTATATTTGAGTGCAATAATTTCACGTTGGGAGACAGGGCATTTAGTTCAATATATTTATCAAATTGATCTTCATCAAAATATATAGTGGGATGTAACGTCAACTGCTCATAGTAATTCAAATCAGGATCACAATCGTCCCTAAGTGTTATAGAGACATCATTAAACAATGTAAACGGTTCAGTCGTCTGGATAACTTGTGCTCTACGTAACAACTGTAGTGAAGAGGAAAGTTGAGTCAAATCATCAACACCGTTCATAACCGGCCCCAATAGCCTGTTACCAGATATAGTGCTCAGGTCTTCCATCTGCATCAACTAAGAAAATTTTAATATGTACAACACTTGAGTAGGGCATCATAATACTCATCAATATTTTTCCCACATAAATCATAGTAGGCACAAGCCAATCAATCTTGATTAAATAAACCAATACGAAAGTAAGTAAAAGACCAAACAAAATAATGCTCATGTAACTAAACAAACACAAAAGATCAATTCTAAAAAGTAAAAAGGCAACAAAAATGTGTGCATACTTCACACCAAACAGAAACAGCACAAATGCACAAGTAATTGTGATATTTCCACAATCCTTACAAATAATTAAAGATAACATAGAAACCTACGAAGAAAAAACAGCGCAGGAACAGTGCAAGAACCGCGGGATGGTCGGACATTTTTACAGCGAACAATTATATCCCGAATTCCATCAGGACTCAGAGTTGATCTGTCGAACCCAGCAAATCTGCCAAAACTCCAGAACCGTCAAAAGGTGTGCAAAGGATCATTATGGCAGCCATTCACTGGCAAGACCAGGCGACGAAGGGAAAACAGCTCACAGAAACGACAGACGGTCGACGAGGAACATCGTGAGAGAGGCGTGACAGGTTTGTTGTGGCAGCTTGCATTGATGAGGCCTGGCAACGTAAAAACCTTCGTATGCAAAGGCTAAGAAAATGAAGTCGCTTAAAGTTCACACCTAGCCTACCTGTTGGGATTGGCATAAGGGATCAGTGGCGTCTACCAATAGGGGAACCATCCCCCACGGTTGACAGTAGTGGAAGGTTTAACTTCTGGGGGGGTTGTTGATTTCCGATAATATAATTTATTTAATTTATGTATCATGTATGTTATCGAAAACACATGTTATCTCGGAATAATTTACAGTTCTGAGTGACTTCTGAGCCTCTTATATATAAGTCGGCCTGAGTGGAGTGGGGTTTGCTCTCCCATTCCAGGTTGGGTCGGGGGTTAGAAGCCATTGTAAGGGATTCTTTTACATCATCGTCGTCGTCGTCGTTGTCGTCATCATCTTTTATTCTGATTAAGAATCGAGCCAATCTGTTTCATGCATTTCTTTGCTTGCCTTAGATTCGTATTTCTGTGCGACCTCGCACACGTTACAAATTTTTTTAATAATAATTGTTTCCAAATACATATTTTACCCTGATTTCTTAAGTGACAAGTGTGTGTGTTGTTCTCTGCCTCTATATCATTGATTAGCAATTTAAACAAAACGGAGGACTTTGCTTAGGAAGCACCTGTGTTCTCAATAACTTGCTCTTATTGATTAGTATGCGATTGGACACTGTCGGTGTTAAGTGGCCCATTGAAATTGCGGTTGGGGGTCGTATTGATTTGTTCTGTGACCCGTATTCTGTAAAACTGGAGGTGTCAATCGCAATTTAGGTCATCGACAAAGGGACTATTTGCATATCGATGGTGATGAGTCCGTAAAACAAAGACTGCGGTTTGATCGTTATAGGTTGTGCGTGTTCAATTTTTTTTATTGGTTTGCCTCTCCTATCCTACACACACTCTAGGATAGGACAGGCAAACCAATCAATATTTGTCTCTTCTGATTTCAGCCACTGGGTGTCATTAACAGGTTTTCATACGGCATAGAATATTATGTTAATCTGCATTAGTACTTTGATTCCCATCCATATGTAATGTAATGTAATGTAATATAAATATTTGTAAAGCGCTCCTCACAGCACAGCTATTCAGAAGCACTCTCAACGTGATAGGCTCGTGTAAAAAAGAAAGGTCTTTAAGCATTTAAGTGAAGCTGGTGAAAATCTCCTATAGATGCGCTATATGAAGTTCATGCATATCGATCCGCTGATCGATCGATTGATCAGTGTGTGTAGATACATCAGATGAATACGTTCGTTACCCTGCCATCATGCTAACGTGAAGCCATCATAGAACCCATATTTCTATATGGTACCCACATAGATGGGTCCCATATGGGTCCCATCTAATGCCTTAGACGATGTTGGTTTTGGGTTGGGCACTGACAAAAGGCCGTGTTTACGATCTTTGCTTCGAAATTATTCCTATCCACCTCTGTTTGGTATTTATGTAATAAACACAATCAAAACTCGTGAGTGAAAGACAGATAGGAAGTAGGAACGAGAGAGATGCAGAGGCAGACTGCGAACGAGAGACAGAAAGAGATAGACAAACATATAAAAGACTCGAAGTCTGAGAACGACAGAATCGAAGCCTGAGAACGACAGAGAGAGACAGAGAGACAGACAGACAGACAGACAGACAGACAGACAGAGGATGATGGGCAAGCAGAAAGAGAGTGAGAAGCAGGCAGTGGCACAGACTTGTCTAGAGTGTGCAGTGTGTAGTTTGAATTTTTAGAGGTTAGTTAGCTCAAGTCAATTACAAACGATTCCATTCTATCATTCTAATACCTGAGATTTTATTGTATTTTATTTAAACATTTATAAAGCGCCTCTGGTAGAGTGAGCCGTTTAGGGACGCTACCTGTGCGCAAGGCCAAGTGAAAAGAAATAAGTCTTGAGGAGAGTAAAAGAAGATGAGGGGCTGCCTATTGATATTTGAGAGTGAGTAGAAGGAGACAGTGTATTCCAGAGACAGGGACCAATTGAGGCAAAAGATCGGGACTTCGCCATAGTTGTTATAGTATGAGGAGCTAAAAGATCCAGACTGTTCGAGGAGCGAAGTGGACGATGCGAGGAGACAGAAAGAGGCCGGTGAATTACATCAATGAAATATTTGGGGTCGAGACCCTGCTGTATCTTGGACACCAGAATGAGGATTTTGAACGTGCAGAGAGAGGAAGCCAGTGTAGTTGCTGAAACATGAAGGATGAAATGCGTGAGTGCATGGCGTGGCAGACGTGCTATTAATCTCGCAGCTGCATTTAGGACTGACTGTAGAGACATGAGACGGACCTTAGGAAAACCGATTACAAGCGATTTTAAGTTTGAAATTTTAAATTTTGTTTACAAGTTGAAGTACAGTTTGAAGAATAGAGTGCAGTTGACATTTCTCAGTATGATAAGCACGGAGGAAGCTGTAAGACGTCGGCTTTTGGAGTTTTGCGAAATAGATTTGAACCTTGCAGCTGTGGTCTGTCGTATAAAATATTCAAAAATTAGATAGCATGCACTGCAGACGAACTGTCCAACCCCTCCGTTGGCGTCATCCAACGCCAGCGACACTCGACGGCTCTGGTCGGCTTTCAACGACCTGCTCGAACGTAACCGATCAGCACCATCGCCTTGTGACCCTTCCTTCTCTGCATCTGACTTCTCGAACCACTGCACCGCCAAGGTCCAGTTCAATTACACCGCTGGCTCTCCTCTGCCGGACTTACCTCCTACCAACCATCGGCTCTCAGCTCTTCACGAGATCTCCAGCTGCGCAGCATCATCTTGGCGAAATCCCGCGAGCTTGAACCCCTTCCTTTCCTGCTCCAGGACTAGAGCCCTGCGCCGGCCGCGCCGCGCCGCGCCGCGCCGCCGCCGCCGCCGACATTTCGTGGACGCCGCCGCCGCCGCCAATTTTTGTTTGTCGGCGCGCCGCCGCCGCCGACAATCTGTCGGCGCGCCGCCGATGCCATTTTGATATGCTTAATTGTTATTGTTGCATTTTTCATGTTTTGCATGATATTGCAAAGATAAGCAAACTATTCTCAGAAATGACACTTTGACTGGCAGGAACTCGTATGTTAATGAAGAAGATAAAGAGTGAACATAGCTGATTATAGTGTTTGTGGTCTTTATCTTGATACCAAGAATGCATTGTCTTCCTGACTAAATTCATTTTCCTGATACTTTGATGATCTTGTCTTTTTGCCATGATACACACATTCATTTAAAGCGATATCTTGTTACAAGTAACCATTGTTTTGATACACCGGTTCCTGTTGCCATTTCCTTAATACCTTGACAACAAAAGCAATATGCAATGCATGTCTTTGTATGTGTACTACAGTACTACAGTATTCCCTCATTCGTTACCTTCATGTTGAATAGCTTCTGTAACATATTGATTGTTGTCTTTGATGTATGTGGTCTTATTACAGTAGTGTAAATTTTTGGCTTAATGCTGTAAGATTAGAGGAGTTTATGAGTGCTATTAATATCAAGATATGCCATTTAAGTAATAATCCTGCAGAAGGGAAGGTATAATTGATTAATACTTTTGGCTGGAATCTATTCAGGTAAACAGTATCAGTTGACACAGGTTTTGACTTAGTACGTATAGTATGAACAATGGTCTTTTTCAGTTTAGTGTGATACAGACAATGGTCTATATGTGGAAACTTTAAATGGTGTGGCACTAATTCAAACGGGCAGCAGACCACTTGGTAAATTTATTGAAAACTTAACAGGTGTGAGGCCACTCGGCCAGTGTATTACCATAGGAAAACGTATTTATTTACATTTCACTTCATGGCTTGACAGCAGTCTCTCTCACTGCATGGGAGGATGCTGTTATCCATCATCTGCCATGTGACTTGGTGTGTAAGCCTACACTGTATCAGTGCATATGCAAGTGTATTCATGCAATGTGCAAATGCATGTTGCTTCATCTGATTACAATTTGCCAATACCAATACAGATGTGCAGTATAATTAAGGATGTTCATATTTGGAAGATAAAAGAAGAATATCAGCCTTTGAGATGACACTGTATAGAAAGATGTTGAGAGTCAGCTGGAGGGAGTTCAGAACAAATGAATCCATACTGGAGGAACTGCGACCGGAGCAGCGACTGCTGGAGGTGGTGAAGAGAAGGAAGCTGAATTACTTCGGACACATGACAAGAGCTAACAATCTATCGGCATTTATATGTCAAGGCTATGTGAATGGAAAAAGGGCCCGGGGAAGACCGAGAAGACACTGGATAGACGATGTAGAGGAGTGGACGGGGCTGCAGTTGGCGGATTGCATAAGGAGAGCAAGGGACAGAGAGGGTTGGAGAAAACTGACGTCGTTGGCTCTGGTCTCCGATCCGCAGCAATGAGGATGGTCATGATGATGATATTTGTAAGGCAAATGTCTTAAAGGTGTCTTATCTTTCAGTCCCTTTATATGTAGTTGAGCTTCAGTGTGATGGAGTGGCTTTAGAGAACTTGGCCCTTTGACTGGTAACAGGACCAACGGCTGTTCAACTCTCATAGTGACTCACATGGGCGTCCGGAGGAGGGGAAGGGGGATTTCCCCCTGGATTTGTTATTTGATTTTCCATGTAAAAAGTCATTTTGCCCCCTGGAAAAAGTTTGCCCCTTGGAAACTTTTTGCCCCCCTCCGGAAAATTCCTGCGGATGCCCATGGTGACTCATGTTTCTGACTAGGGCACACCGCGCTGCGCCGCGCCGACGCCAACATTTTGTGGGCGCCGCCGCCGCCGATTTTTGTTCGTCGGCGCGCCGCCGCCGCCGCCGCCGACCAAAAATGACCGGCTTGCCGCCGCCGACACTACGGCGTCGGCGCAGGGCTCTATCCAGGACTACATCGATGTCCTTCTCCCTTGATGCCATTCCACCGACTCCTTGATCGCCTGAATGTCTTCTAACCGCCTTCGTCTGAATCTCTCCAAGGCTCAATACATGCGGCTGGACAGCTCGCCAAGGTTGATTACCTTAGTCTTACCTCCGAGTTCTCCCGTGTCATCTTTTCCACCTCTGTCAGAGACCTTGGTGTATTGTATTGTATTGTATTTATGCATTTATAAAGCGCCTCTCGCAGTACAACCTAATCAGAGGCGCTCCAAGTGCGAAGGGCCCAGTGAGAAAAGAAAAGTCTTTAGACAGCGAGAAGTAGCAGAAATGCCCCCAGTTAGAATCTGAGAACGAGTCATAAGAGGAAGATCATTCCAGAGGAACGGGCCAACCGATGAGTAGGAACGGTGTTAAGCCATAGAAGTCCGGGTTCGATGGACCAAGAGGTCATGTCGGTCTAAAGAACGTAGAGGACGCAATAGGCAACCGACAGAGGTCGACAGATAAGATCACAAAGAAAACGAGGAACCTTGCCCTGGAATGCTCGAGAAGTAAGGAAAAGAATTTTAAACTGGATACGCGCGGCGAGCGGAAGCCAATGCAACTGCTCAGACATGAAATTCGAGATATGAGAGTAGCGTGGAAGGCTGGCAGCTGCGTTCAACATCGATTGGAGTGGAGACAGACGAGATTTCGGCAGACCAATTAGTAATGAATTACATTAATAAATACGTGAGCAGATAAAGGCCTGAAAGTGGAGGAAAAAACAGAACGCCGGACGGCACGAAGACGTCTTGGATGATAAAAACTAGACTGCGAGAAGCTTGAGATGTGGTCAGCAAACGAAAGAGTACTGTCAAGAATGACACCCAAGTCACAAACACTTGTCGAGAAAGATAAGAGCGGAAACCGCTTGGCGAGAGTTGCATAATCAAGCTTAAGGAGCTGCTGCCGAGTGCCAAACCAGATCAGCTGAGTTTTCACAGAGTTAAGAGAGAGGCGATTCGAAGACATCCAACAGTGGAGATCAGAGGAAAGTGACTCAATAGATTGACAGAGGGCAAATTGATGAGCAGGAGGACCATGAACCAGGGCCTGGACATCATCAGCATACAGGTGCCTCACAGCAGAGTGTTTGGCAAAGAGACGAGGAACGTCAGCGGTTAACAAAATATAGAGAAGGAGACCCAGCACGGAACCTTGAGAAACCCCGAGTTTGACAGGTACCCAAGAGGAGCGAGAGTAACCGAGAATGACCATCAGTGAACGGTCGGTTAGGTACGACCGGAACCAGCGAAGTGGAGAACCACCAATATCAAAGGAGATTTCAAGACGACGTAAGAGAATGTCGTGATCAACCATGTCAAAAGCTGAAGAGGCATCGAAGAGGGCAAGAAGAGAAACGTGAGACTTGTCAACAGTAGAGTAGATATAGGAAAGGAGAGCGGTTTCAGTAGAGTGGTGAGCTCTAAAACCCGATTGCCTGGAAGGGAGAAGATCCGATTGCTCAAGATCAGGTAAAAGCTGCAAAGAGACCAAGCGCTCCGGAGTCTTTGAGAGAAACGAGAGATTAGATATAGGACGGTAGTTGTGACATAAACTAGGGTCCAGATTAGGTTTCTTGAGAGCAGGAAAGACAGTAGCAGGCTTCTGAGAGAAAGGAAGATATCCTTCAGAAAGAGATTTATTAAACAGATAGAGGAAAAGGGGATGATGGCATATAATACGTCTACAAAAACAAACGGGAGAAGAGAATTCACATGATTTTAAGTTTGAGGAGGCGAGCAGGCGACGTGAGTCTGATTCAAGGATGGGTTGAAACGCCTTGAAAAGAGCGTCTGATCTTCGAATCAGAACGCATCTCTCTCCGCATATCTCGCAAGTGAGCCGCGCTTGCTACTTTCAGCTGCGGCAGATTCGCGTGGTTTCCTCCCCCCCCCCCAATCTGTTAATTGGTACTCTCGTCCACGCATTCATTACCTGTCGGCTTGACTACTGCTGCTCCCTCTGTATTGGGCCCCCCTCTCTCGTCTGAACTGCCTTGAACGCGTTCTGCGCTTTGCTGCACATTCCTAAATTCGGCTATGTCTCTCAATACACCACTCTCGCAACTTATCGTCTGCCGGGTTGTATCTATCGTCTGGCAATGTCAGCTTGGCCGTGCTCCCTCTTATTTGCGCGAGCCCTGTTCTCGCGCCTCTGTCCCTCTGGTCACCGCTCTCTCCGCTCTGCTCCCATCGGCGACCTTCAAGTCCCGTTTGCACGCACCGCTACCATGCAGCAGCGCGCTTTCTCTGTTATTGGACCCACAAATTTGGAATGGGCTTCCTGCTGACTTGTGGTCTCTTCCTCGAGACTTGTCCACCTCTTTCTTCTCTGCTCTCAATGCTGTTCTTTTTCGCAGGGGCTGGGCTGGGAGCGCCCCTGACTAGACGCCTTGATGGGGCGCTATATAAATGTCTATTTATTATTTATTTATTTATTTATTTATTATTAACATTTTTAACGCGCGCAAAGTCACACAGAAATGTGAATCTGAGGCGCGGTTAGTGAGTCGCCAGATGAAGAGCAATTAGATATCTAGCTGTTTAAAGGCCACTGAGATGTAGTCTAGTTGATTGACTGATTGATTGGTTACCACCATCTTCGTTATTCATTCATTAATTTTGGTAATTTATATAGCGCCTCTCGAGAAACCTACTCAGAGGTGCTCCTAGTCCAGCCACGGTTAAAAGAGAAGACTTAAGGAGGCGGTAAAAAGCAGGTGAACTGCCTCGTGGAAATAAGCGTAAAGAAGGTGGTAGCCCATTCCACGTAGAGAGGCCAGTCATTGAGAAGGCACGACGCTGTTTAACTGTGGAACGGGACCGAGGGACCAACAGCTCACCTCCAGTTGCAGAACGCAGAACCCGACAATACATTAGGCCAGAGAGTTGACAACAGAGTTCATATAGGTAAGACGGAGCTTCACCAGAGAGAGACCGCCAAACAAGAGAGGCAATTATATAGGAGATGCGCTGCGACCCAGGAAGCCAGTGCAGGACATCGCGCATATAAGCTGAAACTGGTGCATATTTTGGGATGTGGGCAAGGAGCCAAGAGGCAGAGCGAAGGACCCGGTCAAGCCGCCCAATTAGAGCCAGTGGATGTCCAGTGAGAACATAGCAGCAATAGTCAACTCTACTAGAGATAAAAGCGTGAACAAGGATCACTGCCGCGTCATAAGAAAGGGACCGTATTATAACACGCAACTGCCGGAGCTGGTAGCAGCAACTCAGGGTGACCAAGTTAACATGCTGAGAAAGAGTAAGCTCTTGGTCAGTTGTCACCCCAGATCCCGGATAGTGAGCGAAAAGGAGACATGGGGTAAGGCCTCTGCTAACAAGTGCAGGTCAACGTTTGCCAGCTGTCTGCGACCACCAAGCCAAATAAATCGAGTTTTAGATGGGTTCAGCAGTAACCGTTTAGAAGCCATCCATTCAGAAAGGGTGTCAATGACATGGCACATCAGGCCAACAGAAGCAGCTGCCTCTGTTGGACGGCAATGGATGTATGCTTGTATGTCATAAGCCCATATCTCTACTTACATGCTTGATGTCCTGCCCTCGCTCCATATTGCCGGGCGCATCCGTTATAAGATCATCCTCCTTGTCTCTAAATCTCAGCAGAGTACTGCCCCGAAATATCTCTTGAACTATCTGCGAAAGCCGCTATCTGCATCTTCTTCTCGCCTATTGCGCTCTGTGAATGGGCTTGATCTTTTTGTTCCCAGGGCAAAACTGCCTTGGCCCAGCACCGAGCGTTTGCTGTTGTGGGTCCCACGATCTGGAATGACCTTCCCTCTCTGCTCAGGGCCAAACTAATGACTGGCTTTCCCTCATCAGTCTCGCGTTCCCTAAAGGCATTTTTGTTTCCCCGGGGCTTCTGTGCCCGAGAGTGCCTCTGAATAGTTATTCTGCGAGAGGCGCGCTATACATTTCTAGATACAATACAATACAACAGAGGTGATGCAGTAGCCCTGAAGACTGCAACAAGGAGCTGATATCAGAAGTGAACAGAATGTAGAGCAATGGGCCAAGGAGAGACCTCTGGTTAACACCAAAACGAGCAGGAACCCAGGAGGACCTAGACGAGGAAGTCACGACACAGTTAGAGCGACCAGTAAGAAAAGAGCAGAGCCAGTCTAATGACTATCTCCATGTAGACACATTAGATATAGGCCTATATATATTATATATATATTATATATATTGTATTGTATTGTATTGTATTGTATTTGGATATTTATAAAGCGCTTCTAGCGGGAGGGCCATTCAGAAGCGCTCCCAGTGCGAGAGACCCCGAGAGAAAAAGCAAGTTTTAAGAAACTTAAAAGAGGAAGAGACGTTACCTGAGAGAATAGAAGAACGAACGTACGGAGGAAGCTCATTCCAAAGAGCAGGGCCAATGGAGGCAAAAGACCTAGATTGAGCCAGAGAAGTCCTGACACGGGGAACGAGGAGGTCCAAGCGGTCAGATGTACGAAGAGGACGAAGAGAAGCAGCAGAGTGAGGGCGATCAATTAAGTCACATAAATACTTTGGAGCGAAACCAAGTTGAGCCTTACACACAAGGATGAGGACCTTAAATTGGATGCGGGCAGAAAGCGGGAGCCAGTGGAGTTCTTCTGTCATAAAGGTGGTGATATGAGAGAATCGAGGAAGACGGGCAATTAATCTAGCAGCAGCATTGAGAACGGACTGAAGAGGAGCAAGACGGACTTTAGGAAGACCAATGAGGAGGGAATTGCAATAGTCAAGTCTAGAGCAGACAAATGCATGGACAATTGAAGTGAAAATTGGAGATGAGAGAGAGCGACGGATAGCTCTGAGGCGCCTTATTATAGGTGAAAATAGGAAGTGCGAGTGAGTTTGGAAATGTGTTCAGTAAAGGTCAGAGAATTGTCAAGGGTCACTCCTAGATCACGAACGCTAGACGAGAAAGTTAAAAGCGGAAACCTTTGAGACAGCACAGCAAAGTCGAGTTTTAGAAGTTGCTGAGGAGTGCCAAACCAGATATATTGGGTTTTGGACGAATTAAGGGAGAGGCGATTGCAAGACATCCAGGTATGAAGATCATGAGAAAGAGCTTCGATGCGCTGAGCAAGAAGAAGCTGAGAGGAAGGAGGCCCATGGACATAAGCCTGGACATCGTCAGCAAAGAGATGGCCTGAAGCCCCATGGATGGGGAGCAGAGATGGGATACCGGCCGTGTACAAAATAAAGAGGAGAGGGCCTAGAACAGAGCCCTGCGGAACACCCAGTTTGATAGGGACCCACAAAGTTCTAGATTCACCAGAGATAACCATCTGAGTGCGATCAGACAGGTATGACCGGAACCACTGGAGAGGGGGGCCTTTCAGACCGCAAGAGGTCTCAAGGCGCTGAAGAAGAATGGTGTGGTCAACCATGTCAAAGGCTGAGGAAACATCATATAGCGCCAGAAGAGTGAGTTCGGACCTATCAACAGCTGAATAAATTTCAGAAAGCAAAGACAGGAGGGCTGTTTCAGTGGAGTGGTGAGCCCTAAAACCTGATTGAAAGGGAGGTAGAAGTCCAGATTGTTCCAGATAGGGAAGAAGGAGAGACAAGGCGTTCAAGGGTTTTGGAGAGAAATGATAAATTAGAGATAGGACGGTAGTAATATATATATATTACAGAGAGTGAGAGAAGACATACGTGCAGTTGTAAGGCGCTCAACGCCAACACTGCAAGTCTCACCCATTTTCCGGCATATTATTTCAGTCCGGCGTATACACCCAAAGCCGAAGGTTTTAAAATGGGATATAAAGCATACATACCACATCCATACACACCCAATCACTGCGCCACCTCATGAGCCACAGATATATATATATATATATAATATTATATATATATATATATATATATATAGTTTTAAAGTCTACAAAGTTTTGGGGCTATTGTAAACCTCAAACCTTTCCGATTGGGTCTCCCCTAACGATTGGGTCTTCAAACCTAAAGATTGGGTCGGACCTAGTTGTTAAAACTTTGCCTATGTATAAAACGTAACACATTATGCATCCTATGTTTATTCATAGAACATCAAGAAAAGCACTTTGATACGTTTTCATACACATTTCATTGACCAATCAAAATAGAGTTAGTGTCGTGTAAAACCGCAGTTTAAGATCATGTCATATTGGGTCTCCCTGGGAGGGACCGCCTCTCTCATTTACATAGACCCAAACAAGTTCGGTGTGTTTACGATTTTGTTTATACTGTACAAACTGTAAATATCTGAGCGCTCGGCCAAGAATAGTTAACCGCGTGCCGTGCCACGGTAGTTTGTAATGCATTAATATTACTTAAAGAAATGCGCTAAAGCAAGTTTGTGATTTTACGGAACACATAGAGGACGAGCGATATTAAAATGTTAGCGGCGTTACCGCTAGGACTATTTTCGTACTACAATTTTCGAAGGTAAGCAAGTTAAATGTATTTGTAAATTTAATTGTGGCTGATATGGAGCGACCTAGGTTCCGATATTGTTTATGTTCCAAGACGGTGATTCTCAACCTGTGGGTTGCGACCCGCAAGTGGGTCGTAAAGAACGTCCAAGTGGGTCGCCAATTTTCTCCGGAAATCGCAAGTTTTCTCACTGAAGCACTGTAGAGTTCGTTTTGGCCAGAGATGCATGGATAAGTTTCCATGTTTGGTAATCCTGGGTTTTAGCGTCCGAAACTATTATCATTGAAACGTTCTAATACAATATACAATAAATAATCATCGTTCATCCAACTTCTAGTTTCAGTTATATTTTAATCGATTATCCAGCTTCTACTTTCGTGAATATTTTCATCAATCTTCCAACTTCTAGTTCGAGTTTTACTATAAAATATTTTCATCGGTCATACACGGGAATAATATCGGCACTAAAACGAGAGATTTTCATCGCAATTCCAACTTCTAGTTTGACTTTTATTATGTAACATTTTAATCGATCATCCGGCTTCTAGTTTCATTGATATTTTCATCAATCTTCCAACTTCTTGTTTCAGTTTAACTCTGAAACGTTTTCATCGCTCATGCAATGTAAATAGTTTCGGACGCTAAAACCCAGGATTACCCCATGTTTGACAGAATTTCTTAATTTAGATTAAGTGTTATCCACATAAAGGGAGACAAGTTAAAATTACTTAGGCCAACCTTAAAATTACAATTTTTAGCCATTTGAATATTAAGTTGCGAAACACATTGACACATGGGTTCCATGGGATTTCAGTGGGATGAGTCTCGTTGACATCCAGATGTTGCAAAGTGGGTCGCGATGTAAAAAAAGGGTAGAGAACCACTGTTCTGAGATGTTAAGTAAAGCGTATGAAGGTGAATTTTGAGATTTTAAATATTGTCTGGAGAACAATCGGCTACTGGGTTGGAGAAAATATTGGCAAAATATTCCGAAGAAGTTTGATTTGAGCAAATAATGATGGTATCAGTTAGAAAATAGCTTACGGGGATCCTGTGGAAATACAATTTGGAGGAGGGTGAGTCTCGAGGATTCGCTATACACTCCATTGTGGCCGTGCATGGCAAAGAAAATAATTGTTAATCTGCTTAATTACAAGAGAATATAATTATTTTTCCAGCACTTGCGTTATATGTTTAACGACAGGCGTGCATTTTTCTGTTTTACTATTGTGAGATAACTTGGTTTATCTCCTTGTTAAATTTTACACGTGGGTTACTGTGATGTTATCCGAGACCTTGGTGTCCTCCTCGACAATTCACTGTCTATGAAAAATCAAATTTCCTCTATAACCAGATCCTGTTTTTTCCATCTTAGACGTATACGGCACATCAAGAAAAGCCTTAAAGAAAAATGTTTCTGCACCATAGTACATGCCCTGGTCATTTCTATAATTGATTGATGCAACTCAGTCCTCAGTGGTCTTTGTAAATCTACCCTTCAAACTCTTGCTGTACTGTACTTCTTTACGCTGCAAAGCTTATCAAGAACCTAAATCCTCAAGATCATGTCACCCTGACCCTTCCTGAACTACATTGGCTTCCAATACAAACTCACGTCAACCACAAAATCTGTCTTCTAATGTACCGTGTCTACACAAACTCTTCTTCATACATTTCTTCACTTGTTACACACTGTCTCTCTCTGTCTGTCTGTCTGTCTGTCTGTCTGTCTCTCTCTCTGTTTCTCTCTCTGTCTCTGTCTCTGTCTCTGTCTCTGTCTCTGTCTCTCTCTCTCTCTCTCTCTCTCTCTCTCTCTCTCTCTCTCTCTCTCTCTCTCTCTCTCTCTCTCTCTCTCTCTCTCTCTCTCTCTCTCTCTCTCTCTCTCTCACCTAGATGAGGACTACATTCATCGTCCCAAGGTGATTTTGTTGTCACACAATCACTTAAAAACTTGGTGACATAGCATTTGCATTAGCCAGCCCTGGTGAATGGAACAAACTTTCGGACTTTATCCGAAGATCCTCAACATTATCGATATTCAAAACTAATCTTAAAACTTGTTGTTTAAGTTGTACTATGATTAACTTTTCTGTGACGCACTTTTGTGCAAGATTCCTTATCTTGTTTAGGTGCACTACAAATGACAGTTTAATAATAATAATAATAATAATAATAATAATAATAATAATAATAATAATAATAATAATAATAATAATAATAATAATAATAATAATTAATAATAATTCATTAGTTTTGACAGCCTGAGGGATTAGTACTACCTCGGGTAAAAAATAATAAAAAAAACCAGGCAGGTTTCATCTAACGTGATGCCTAATTGCTTATGAAGGGCATAACTGCATAACTGCACATTATTTTAACTCTTTATGATACCAAAATTATCGTGGTCAAATAGTTTAGAAGCCAGTATCAGAAGATAGCAGTCATCTGCATATTTGAAGATGCGATTAAAGTGGTAGAGGTTTTAAACCAGAAATGGCTACAACAAAATTGGTAGGACCCATGCCGGATCCCTGTATGATAATTGCATTGTTGTCACACCCTTTGCCAAAAAATGATGCCAACTGTGTCACAACACAGCTGCAGAAGACATGTTAGTTCCCGGAAAGGAATCAACTATGACTGTTGCTCAGGACTCATTGCTGCATGTAACTGATGCCTCAAATCATGTGCATCTCGTGGAAGGTACATCTCATCTGCATGCTAGGGAAGATTGAACCTTTTCTGTATTTACTAAAGACCCTTCTTTGCATTTCACTGAAGACTTAACTGACCTTCATCCTACTGAAAACTTAAAACATCTGAGTCTTAATGAAAACTACTCATGTCATCTCTCACAAGACACTTTATCTCATGACATTGTCAAATGATTCGCATCTCAAGAAGGACTCAGGGCAAGTGCAAGTCCTTGAAGATTCCATTGTTGTGCATCTCAGTGAGAATTTCACTCATGAACATCCAAATAAAAACTACAAGTATACTTCTCATCAAGAAATTAAGCGGCTGAAGCTATGAATTCGAATGTGTACATTGTGTAGACACCTTTGGAAACACCAACCCTTTCACATCATTTTTAAATGTCAAGTTCATCTCATATATTTATCCAAAAAAACAATTAAGTGTCAGTACAAACCAATATAGACATTTGTGTCATACCAATTCATAACAGATGGCTTAGACATAAAATTGTATTAAAGGAAACGTTCGTATATACAATCAGTCATTGATTGAACAACTTTGGTAAACTTTGCAGGGATCGCAGCTGCTGCTTGCAGCTGAAAGTGGAAATGTTAATGAATGGAAGGGAAGAAAACGGAAAGACATAGCTACTGATGGTAAGCAGTATTTGACATTCTTTACCTAATCCTATTTCTGCCTTTAGGTGTGTGTGACATGTTATACATGAATAATTTGAGTACTTGGCATTTTTATGAAAGAAATTAAATCTGTTGGATACCATGCCTTCTCTGCTGGAATGAATATATCAGCACTTGGCTCCTGACTATCTGGTTGAAATGTGTCATCCAGTTTGTATAGGCGATATATAAACTGATATATTAACTGAGTGCTGCATAACTTTACATTTTCAAATATGGAACTTGGTTGCTATTGTTTATTACAGTGCTTTCACATCTCTTCACTTGTTTTTGTCTAGCTTAGTATGGAGAGCACTATGCAAGGCAGTTACATGCTACCACTAAGATCCTAATGATGGGTCAAATGGGTCTCCAATGCAGTTCCTTGCAAATTAAATTGGATATATGCCCAAGAAAAGTGTCTGTCATCAATTGGTTCTGCATGTAGTAATAATATTAATAAATTATTATGATTATAATTATTATTATGATATTCATCCTGTAAAGTAAATTTGTTAGATAGTACCAGATATGCCAAACGACTGTTAATATTATTATTAATATTATTATTATTATTTTTTTTTTGCCCCAAGGTACATATGATCCCTTGGGGACTTGGATATTAATTTGTTGTTATGTTATTTCCAGGAGATCAGGCCTCGTCCTCCGTTGAGTCCCTGAATGTGCCACGGAATGCGATGGCATTATAGGATTACCTTCTACCACATTAATACTATTATTATTTATTATTATTATATCTCATTTTCCAGAACTGGCAGATGTGGAGAGTGCTGATGATGACGATGACGATGGTGGCAGTCTTGCTGATGTGGTAGAAGGTAATCCTATATTATTGGTACAACCTCACTGTTAACCTTTGACCCTATCACACCAGACTACGTTGCCTGTCACCTCAGAACGACAGCCTTGCAAGTCTACACTCTATGGTCTCCCTCAAAGCACAATGCTTCCTCTAGCCAGAATACTGCATCAGGCTGCAAGACTGTGGCTTGGACTCTCGTACAGAGACCATATAACACCTGCTCGTCATTCTCTACCTGTCTGTGAGTGTGTCCCCTTCAAGCTGGCACTCCTTATGCACAAAGCACTGCAGATCATCTATCATTCTACTTATCTTCCATAGTCACACCTTGCAACTTTGTTAAAGGTCACTCCTCTCTTTGATCATAATCTGCTGGAAAGTATGTTGTTCCTGGTACACGTCTTTGGCCAGCATTCATTCATAGTTGCCGGTCCCTCCATGTCGAACTCTCTACCTTCTCATGTTCACGACTCTCCAAAAGAGAGACTGTCTTTTGCTCTAAACTGAAAACTTGCCAAGCTTCTAGTCTACCTATGGCTCTTAATGGTTGCCGGCTTCAATGTGCACTTTGGAGCTTTGTGAGGAGGGCATTATCAAATTACAGTTGTATTCTATATTGTATTGTAATGGGTATTTATGAACCGAATTTAATAGCTAATTTTTATTTTAACTAAACCATGCAAATAGATTTATTGCATTAAAAGTTGATGATTAATACATAAGATGAAACATTGACCGCAAGGAAGAGCGCATACAATATTATTCTTCTATATTTCATTTGTAACATTCAGAAGTTTTCATTGTCCCCTGTCACAACCTGTGTATGGTTTATCATTTCCCTTAGAAGTAATTGGTACATTTAGTCATGAATGCAATTTTGAAATATATATAGTGCTCAGTCGTACAGAATAAGAGTATTTATTACTGTGTGCTCTCAGAAATGTTACACGTGCATGTCATTCTTTTATTTCCATATCTAATGATCAGTCGAAAAGGTTGACAGTATGTACTTTGATAAAAATTTGAAGATGCTGACAAGAGAATCGAGTGCAAGGGCAGTGATTGATCTTCAGTCTCATTGATCCTCAGTCTCAGATCGACCAAGATGACACAATGTCGTGCTCTGACAGTTCCAGCAAGCAGAGTCGGCAACACCATGTTGCAGGTAAATCACTTCCGATTCTAATGCCTATTCATTCTAAATAACCTCATACTTACATGCTATTTCTTTCTTCTTCTTTATGGATTTGGCGATGCCCCAGCACGCAATGGCCGCTCATTTATGGTGAGTCTCCACTTCTTCCTGTCTTGTGCTCTCTGTGTAGCCTCCTGCACGGATAGGCCCATCTCCTTGCAGTCCTCACGAATTCCATCAATCCATCGCAACCTTGGTCTTCCCCTCCTCTGCTCTCCGTGTACATATCCGTGTAGTGCTATATTCGGGTATCTTTCATTTCGCATTCTTGATTTATGGCCGAAATAGCGCAGTCTACTGATCCTTATCCTGTCCACGATGTCCTGCTGTATATTCAATCTGCTGTGTATCTCCGTATTTCTTATCCTGTCTCTTCTGGTGACTCCCACTATCTTTCGTAAACATACCATTTCGAACACCCTCAGTCGTCTTTTCTGCACCTCCTTCAATGTCCATGTCTCCGAGTTATACAATAATACGTTTAGCACAAGTGTCTCATACACCTGTACTTTGGTGGTCCTGCTGATTTCCCTCGCACTCCACACCTTGTGTAGTGCCTGTAGTATTCCTCTTGCCAACCCAATTCTTCGTTCCACATCCTTCTCAGATTCGCCCTTCGCGTTGATATATCCTCCCAAGTATACAAATCCCTCCTTTTGCTCCAGATTTTGTCCATCCACCTCAAGTTGAAACTGGGTGTCCCCCCTTCCAAGGAACTGACTTTCTGTCTTTTGCACATTGATATTCATACCCATTTCTCTGCTCACCAGTGCTACTCTCGTCAGGGATTCTTGTAACCCCTTTGCTTGCTCCGCCAGGAGTGCAATGTCATCTGCAAATCGTAGATCTCTTATCAATTCCCCCCCCCCGATCGTCGCTCCTTCCTCTGTCCCATCCAGCGCCATGGCCATTATCAGTTCCAGGAATATGTTGAATAGCAGAGGAGATAATACACATCCCTGCAGTACTCCTACAATGGTCCTGAACCAGTCCGAAAGATCTCCGTCTACTCTCACCGCACTAAAGGTGTCTCTGTATGCGCTTTCTAGTATTCTTACTATCTTCTCTGGGTATCCATAATATCTCATTACTCTCCACAAACCCTTTCTCCATACACTGTCGAAGGCCTTTCTGAAGTCTATGTAGCAGACGTATAACTCCTTTCCGAATTCATCGTATTTCTCTGCCAGTTGTCTCAAGGTGAATATCTGATCGATTGTGCTTCTGTTGGTCCTGAACCCAGCTTGCGCTTCTGACAGTATCTCCTCTGTTCTCTTCTTTATTCTCTGCAGTATGATTGTTGAGAAAACCTTGCTGCTGTGGCAGAGGAGGCTTATCCCTCTGGAGTTTGAGCACTCCATCCTGTCCTTTTTCTTGTGTATAGGGACTATGATGGATCTCTTCCATTCCGCTGGTAGCTCCTCTCTCTCCCACACCGCCTGGTAAAGTCTATGTATGATAAATAAATTCTAGAGATTAGAGTGCCGTATATTCGTAGACAGTCGATAAGATCGAAGCAACGATTCAGAAGCACTTGGGTCGCTACGCAGTGGCTTCAGGTGGATTCGAACCCGCAACCCTCCGGTTACAAGGCGCCGACTTACACCACTACACCACCGCGTCCCCCTATCATCTATTCATATCTATTGATCTATTCATATTTCTCTAATTTTAGGCTTTGACTTTACATGTGATAAATATATTTTACCACACATAGTGTGGTGAATTTTAACTTTAAATTTCTTCTTAAGGTTTACATAATTGTTCTCATTTTCTTGTCAAACAAGAAGGATTTTATATTAACGTGAAACATGGCTAGGAACAAGGATTCTGCTGCTTTCAGTATTACTTTATGAGAGTTATTGACTTTAGTCAAATTAAATAGATATTACTGTCTCCTGTAGTAGATAGATAATTTCTAACATAATAGATTGCTGTTTTGTTTTATGTGATCGTGTCTAAAATATGCATATCTGCTTTGCTTTTTTCTTCAGGAAAAAGGTTATGTTAGTCGGCAACTGACCTTAAAATTTTCAAGGAAGCGTGTAGACACAAAGCAGCTCTGGTATCGTTCAACGAAATTCGCTGTCTTCAGGCCTTGAACCAAAGTTTAAATAACATTGGCCCAGATTAAGTCTTGGGCTTGGGCACTGAGGAAGTGCTAAGCGACTTTTCTATCAGTACTATTTGACAGATTATGCTCTTTTTATATAACTTGCTCACATAAGACACTGTTATGACAATATGTTTTGAAATATAGTGTTATCCTGAGTTTCTGCGGATGAGTAATCTGTTTATTACAAATTAGTTGTTCCTGTATCTTTTGGTCATTTGCTAATTCTGTGGTATGGATCTTTTCGCATCCTTGCCATATGCGAGCCTTTTTCAGAGCTGCAATAATATCATGCGAGGTGAGAAATTCAGCATAGGCACGTAGTGCATACACGATTCTTGAAATAACTATCACTTGAAAAATGACGTCCAGCTTCAAGATAATATTATGTAGGTCCTGCTCCACTGATGGATCTGTTATACCTATCTCATCAAGGACTCCCAAGACAAAATCCAAGCCTTCTAGATAGAGGCATTCATAAATTGACCAAGGTGTTGGTTCCCTCAGTGAGAACTTTAAATTGAGATATTAACAACTCTAAAACTGTATCACTTCCTGAGCTTTTGGGTTGCAGAAGACCAGTGTTGGGTACTATTTAAATATTAACCCTTTGAGTCCCGGAAAAAAAATTTTGAGTACAAAATTATTGGATATGTAAAATATCCTTACTTTATAGACCAAAACATGCCCTTTTGGAATTTTTGTGTAGCATGCTGACAAGTGCATTTTTAGCATGACTCCATTTGGAGTCAACGGGCTTTGGAGGAACTCCGTAACGGAATAAAACATAAATTTCAATTTTTACAATTTACCACCAATAATGCTAATAGTTTGAGCAAACAGTAATATTGGAATGAGATACTTTGCAGACAGTTCAGAAATTAACAATTATACTTAAAACATAGTTATTCCAACATGAACTTCAATTCACTAATGCTGGGAAATCCTATTTCAGTCTCGGATGAAATTTCAGTTGTGAACAGGACTACACTGGATTACTGTGAAATGCTAAACAACAGTTCTAATCTTTAGTGACACATAGGTGGCACTGACACTTCATGCATTTTATGTGTACATAACTGTGACACATTGTGCATCTCTGGCTGGTTTCAGTGTTCAGGAAAATGTCCAATGTTGTCATAATAACCAGGTACTTTGGCAGCTATCACCCTTCTTTTCTTCCTAGTAGGTTTCCTTGGCTCTTCTAGTTCTGCTGCAGCATCAGCAACATGCTTCCTCTGCTGCATGTCCCTTCTCTTTATTGTCAACATTAGATCGGTAGCTACATGAGTTGAGGCCAGCAGCTGCTGTACTGCAGAACTGTCCATCCAACGAACTCGCTGCACCAGTCTTCTTGTCGAGACGGTGGTCACATGACCCACGACCATGTTTCTTCTACTGTTTCTCCGACCGCAGACTTGGGTGAATCTTCTGGGTACACAACCTCTGAGACGGTTTGAGCAGATTGTTCCAACCGACCATACACCGATTTTAAGCAGCATTACTTGGAGTTCGAGAAAAGTAAACCACATTATCAAAGTAATTATCAAAGTAAAGTGTGAAGTTCTGAAGTGTTTCAAAGAGCTTGGTGTCCAAGAGGTCAGCAAGTGGCAAGTCATCTTCACTAGAGGTTGCTCCAATGTCTTCAGCATATGATAACCATTTCAAGGTCGCTGTCTGATTAGTTTCTTGCATCTGAAATATCAGCATGTGGTAATAAAACCAGATGTGTTGCCACTCGACCACTCCATGTTTTGCGCCATTCCACTTCAAAATTCATGATCTTGACAACCCTAAAATATTAAAAATTAGAAGAAATTGTATCAACAGTTTTTTCTCAGTATTTGGAAAAACAATTTTAATATTTGCTGTTGAGTCAAAAGAGCCAAGCAGAAACAGCAAGAAATGTAATCTGTACATGGTTTCAACTATCGAAGCCCATTGACTCCAAATGGAGTCATGATCAAAACTCACTTTTTCTCTGTAATTATTTCAATAAATAACAATAACTTATCTTACAGCTAAAACATATACATAAAAGCAACATAACAATTTACGTACCTGTGGATATCTTTTGTTGCATCAGAAAAATAGCTGCCAAAGGAAGCAAGGATGATAGTCGCACAAGGCCATTGTGGGACTATTACTGTAGTGCCATCTAGGTAGATAAAATTATTGTATTCTATTTGGAAAGATTTAGCATTATATGCTTGTTGATCATAATTAATACTGGTTTCCAAGATTTGAAATAATTCTGAAAAAATAACAATTTACCCCAATGACTCCAATTAGAGTAATTGGGAATGAAAGGGTAAAGTACTATTTAATAGTATTTCAATAGTTTATGGCTATTGATGCCATTATTTAAAATAGTAATGTAAACATCCTGTTGAAATAGTATTTAAATAATATGCACCTATTTACCATTTGTTAAAAAGTAAATAGTCAACCACCTGGTAGCATCAAAAGACGGTGATACGGTGCTAAATGATGCATCATACAAAACGATATATATCGAGGCTCAATGGCTAAAGCTTCTCGGCTATATGGAATACGACTAGTCGCAGCATCAAAGCAGCTGATGCTGCATTTGATATTGTTGGACACAGATTTAGCATGCCTAGTGCAACCCATTGGAATTTGTATTATGACTCTGTGAGAAATTTACTCAGTGCTAACTCTAAGCTGAAGTTCGTGTGCACTGCACTATCGCTACAAGCTTTTCTGCAGCATGAAGTAGCATTTCTGCAAGAATATTAGGCACTTATGGTACCAGTTGCAGCTGCACTAGATCTACTCCAAAGTGAGAAGAAGTCGTGCCTTAGGTTTGTGCTGCCAACACTGCAGAAGCTCAAAATCAAGTTAAGTGCAGTGCCATTAACACTTGCTAAACCTCTTCATGGTGCACTGTCGACGGGAATCAACAGACGACTTGGATGCCTTTTTGACGACAGTGAATTTCTCATAGCAGCAGTTTGTCATCCAAAGTTGGATTTAATGCCCGGAATTGATAGTCAGATGCTCTATGCTGTGCACAAAGCAATAGAGAACGTGCATGATGAAATTAAGTGACAGTACTAATCTTTACTTCTGCTCACAATGACAAAGCTGTGACATCCAATTGAGCTTGTAACAGTGATGCCACTATTTAAACTTAACTCTTTCAATTATTTATAAACTATGCAGGAAGAGGATCCTCATCTGAAGTATCTGAATTATATAGCACGTGAACTAGAAATGCTGGAAATGCATCCACAAATCAAGTCAGTGTTTCTGTGCTTCAACACAACCATTCCATCCAGTGTTCCAGTAGAGAGACTATTTAGTAATGCAGCACTAATTTTCACCAAAAAAGCAATCGCTTATCCAATGAAACTTTTGAACAGTTGCTTTTACTCAAAGGTAACAAGAACTACTGATGGAACGTTACTACATTCTAAAATGTCAAACTCTCTTAATAATTATAGGGCCTATGTAATTGACACTGATAATAGCTAAATAGTTTTTAAATAGTGATAAGGTATTTGCAATAGTCTGAAGCTATTGACTATTTCAAATATAATTTCTACATGTACTATTTAAATAGACTATTTAGGCCTACTCCAACACTGCAGAAGACGTAGGCCTATCGGTGTAGCCGAAGTTTTGGGTCGCAATTAATATACGTCCCAGGACACATTTCGACCCATTTTTCAGGTTAAGTAATGTCAGCAATAATCACTGATATGCCTATGCCACGGCTATTACGCTAACCAACTTTTAACGCTAGAAACAATGGAAATACTGGGCCGGTCCTTGCGGATTTTAGTGTTTACCATGGCGAACGCAGACATCAGCGGCCGAGTATAAATTGAGAAATTAAACAACGGCGGCAGTACTCTTTGATATTGTGATATTGTAGGCCCTAAACGTAACTTCGAACATTTTTTGGCACTACCGCTCAACGAAATAAAAAATATTGATAAAATACATAAAAATCGGGAGTTTCGTACATCCAAATCTAAAATCATTTCAATGTTTTATCTGTATTGTTATTTGCTAAGTGTAGGCTTTGTCACGCTAATAAATAGGCCTACTACACCTCCAAATGCAGCGTGTAAGGTTGGGAATTATGTTCGCTTTTTATAAAAATTATTAATGCGTTTACTGTTTGTATTGGTAACTTCAATTTGTTAAGTATTCTATGTAAATTCAGACCCAAAGTTTGCGGTACGATAGATAAGACCCAACATTTCGGTTTTGTAGATACATAGACCCTATAATGGAGGAAGTTTTACAGATGAGCTATTTATGCCCCAAATCTACGGTTCTAAGCCTAAGACCCAGATCTGTAGAGACTTTAAGTATATATATATATATATATATATATATATATATATATATTAGGGTGTGTCTATAATTTGAAGTTTCAAAATTAATATCGGCCAGTTTGTTTTTGTGTTCCACCTTGAGAAACATTAACATTTGCCAAATTAGATGAAAATCAAAAGAGATTTAGAACTGGCGCAAAGCCCGGGAAAACTTACCACTTAGAAAACAATGTCATACATTGTAATTCTCGAAGATCCAAACAATTTCAACACTTAAACATAAAAAATAAGGCAAAAGCAAACCAAGAACCTTCAGTTATTTGTCATTACTTAGTCCCTTTAGTGCTTTTTGGAATCTATTTCGATGGTATTCAATCATTTGAAGAACAAATTGTTTCTCTTCCTCATTTCGAACCAGGGCTCCATTGAAGGACTGCATTAGAGCAACTCCTCTCTCCGCTAAATCGTTCGTCACTCTTAGGGCGGATATAATGTCCTTCACCTCATTGAACGAATGCTCTGACTCCCATTGTTGTGGATCTCGATCAAGAAAAGCGTAATCGAATTTGAGGAGCTGGAAAAGTTTGATGGTAGAAGTGGTAAAAAAAATCGGATAGCGCTTTTGTAGATGGATCATGTATGGGAGGAAGCCTCTTTGGAGGTTCGTCGGATCCCTGATTGTTGCGCATGTTATAGACCATGCGCTGTTTTTCGTCGAAGGTGACTGAATCGTCAAAAAGGCTAAGGCCAACCAAGGTCTCCGACAAATACCAAAGGTGTCGGGGAAATGCTGTTAGGGCTACCTGTGAGACTTCCTTGTCTGGGTAAGTATGGATTGCCTTCAAGAATTGAAGATCGTTCCTTGGGGCGTCATTGGGTGATGTACAGGTAAACCAGTACTCCACGTAGGTTGTGGTCACAAAAAGTGAAACTCGAAGTAGATGATTCCACATCTTTTGAGAGTAAGATTGTCGAGATGCCCTCTGGTGTTGTTGAATGGGAAACTGCTCTCTGAAAAGCCACATCTTGATTGCATAAACCGCACGTGCCATCCAACGCGCGCGGTGAAATGCCTCTGGGTACCTGAACTTTATTCCTTTCGGTGGAATTCCTCCTAGGAAAATGACTGTTAGTTCTAGTAGCTCTTCGTAGTCGTCTCTGTGGTATTCAGCATTCAGTTGCTGCAGTGCGAAGGTGATGACATTCTCTCGAATTTCTTTGACTCTTTGTGCTGCGTCTTTATCCTCCATTGCTGTGCGATACTTGGTCTGATCGATTTGCGGCCAGAAGTCACGAAAATGACTGAAGAGTTCGAATTTTGGAGACCTTACAGAATCATGCAGTGAAAATACCTTTTCCAGAACAATTTCAGAAACATGATGTCAACAGGTAAGGTTCAAGAGGTCTTTTCCTAATTCCGTTTCCAGCTTGATGCCTACGCCGCCCTTGCAACCCGTGTTACTCGCCGTTGTGTCGAAACGTATGGCCACGATTCTGTCTTCCAATCCCCAACTTCTGATCTCGGCCAAACACGCATCTGCCATGAAGGCAGCAGTACCGGATTGGAGTTTGGAGATGGCCAATAGTTTGGTCACATCCTTACCAGATACCATTATTGGAAGACGATCAACGCACACTCGTCCAGTTTCTGTAAAATCTGGCATGATCTTGCCGTCCCAGTGGATAGTAAGGGGAACCTTCGGATCGAAAGATTCACGAATCTCAGCTGCCAGGGCTACACGGTTATCCTTCCTTGCTCGATGGGTAGCAGAAGGACTGATGATCAGCTCACCAGCTGGGGCGGCATATAGATTGGATGCAGCGAGAGCAGAGAAAATGTGAGAGGCATTCCTGCTGCTGGGTTTGGTACGATCTAGAGCTGCTGCAACATCACGGGTAACTACAGAGATTGTTCCCTTTTGCCGCTTTGGTGGTCCAGGTTCTGGTTCTCTTTCTGAGCTATTTGATGACGCCTCTTCCTCAGATGATGTTGCCAAGAGAGAAACCTCCGTCGCTACCGCCATGCTTGCACGATATTGTCATGGGCGAGGGAATTCTTGTTGTAGACAGATTGCTCCGATTGGAAACCACAACATTATCTGATTGGTACAAACTCATTCGGGGATCAAACACATACTCTTACCAAGGGAGACAGCCACTCGCGTTAAATACCATGCTATTGATGTAGCACCAGGTGTCTCCTCTAGGAAACCACAATAGCTTAATTAATTACTATAATTATGTTGAAGATCGAAAACACGAAGAACAGACATCGTAACGTCTAAAATTTTGGCCAAACCGAGACAGGTCACCGGGTTCCTAATTTCGGTCGCCTTGCGCCAGTCCTAAATGTTCAGCTATCGCGATATAATTTCGGATATGGCGTTTATACGCTAATTAGCATGATAATTCGTACTGGCCGTTAATAGATCTTTGAGTTAAAAAAATCATGTGCATCATAAAAACACCCTAATATATATATATATATATATATATATATATATATATATATATATATATATATATATATATATATATATATATATATATATATATATATATATATGCAGCTGGTCTGTGTAGCTACGTTAAGCTTAGTCGAGATGTCTTCAGGATATATGGTATACTATAGAAGTATTGTTGCGTATTCTATTGGCGTTATATATAGAGTAATGTTATTGATGATCTACTTGATCTTCAGCCCTGTTAACCTTAATATTATAGTATACGATCGAGAGCATATATCTTGTGCAACAAGTGAGATACTTACCAGAACATTATACCACACCTGTCACCTAAACCCCTATACAATCGATATAATATATGTATATATTCTACGCTACCGATCAGAAGTCAACTATCTGAGGCTGAATATCTATATACAGACCCACCGTCATTAAGGTATCGTGATGGACATAAATTAGATATCATAATATATTTGACAGGCCTGGCTACCTTGATGCACTCAAGTGGCTTGAAAGTGCTCTTCGCCTAATTTCGATGAGGGTCTCGTGTTCGTAAAGTTGTTTTCGCGAACGTTGAAACGCTTATTCCGCTCCATAGATCTCGTGAATTTGCATACGTATGCGCAGAAACCATCGCAGATACACATCAGGCGTAATCCGTCGATATACTGTACGTGGCTGAATCGAGCCTTTAGCCCCATCGTTCGTTCATGCCTATAGATATTGGCAGACGTTATAATAGGCGTCTTTATTGAAGACCTCAGATAGGCCTACTGCGATGCGCGTCGATTATGCGTTTGTCGTTTGGAAGAGCAACAATCCGTGGTTTTTTTAAATCCACTTCTTGGGATAGCGGATTTTAACAAGCTGACAATAATTAAAATGTCTAATTGAAATAACTAGACTGAGTTTTGGCGTTTCTGTGTTTCACGTGGCAGCAGCCTATAGCACTACTGCAGGCTACTACTTATCAACAGTGGCGCTATGTGAGTTGCTAGATTAAAACGGACATTTTGCGTGTTTGAATGAAGCACCTGTTTTGTATTGACTCTGCTAACGTGCGTTGGATGTACAGGCGACGATCACAACAGAATCGGGACTTAGCCTTGAGAATTCGATCGTCGAATGATATTATTTTCTACTACTGTAATCTACTGAATTTGAATTGTTTGAACTCGACGAATAATGGTTGTTGTTAGCATCAGACTGTGGCAAGTTCATTTTCAATTCTCTTATGAACAATTCCCTCATCACATCAAGAATGAAGAGATAGCTAGCTGTTCATTTCCTAACAGCAGCTCCATTACATATAAGACTTACTTTACGTCTATGTAACTGGTCTAGTGCAAAGGTTCAGTGGCAATGGTCGGCGTACGGAGAAGGCGCTATCTCATCTGTGGAATCGCTGTCTGGCTTGTCATCACAGCCGTCATCCTCATCACGTTCCAGTCAGTTTCCGATCCAGTTGCTGATCTCCAAACAGGTGCGAACACAATCTAATTAAAATGCTGAACTTAAGAAATAGTTTTGTGTGGCGCCGAGATAATTATTTGGTTTACATTGCGTTAGATTAATAACGAGTAGTAATAGACGAGTTTCTTAAATCAGGGAATCTCGATCACCATCCAACGGTTTAACGCGGTGGCCTGCAGCCAGGAGCGTCTATCCCCCCAAATCATTGGAGCAACTGCTTTCCCCTCCCTCCTCTTCCCCTTCCCCTTCCTCCCCCACCAATAATGATGGCACATACACTGACAGATCCCCTATTTTTTGGATGGCGCATTTGGTCCAAGGTTTCTATGGAGTAGACGCCTCTGCATTAAGCGGTTCGATGGCATCAGCCCAGTATATGACTTGGACGATGAATAAACGTTCCAGAAAAACAACTGCTTTAATCTCTAGGACCTGAGGGAATGAAGTACCTCATGACAAAAAAATCATATTAATTACAATCTGTATGGCGCCGTACCACAGCCATGGCTTTACAAGGACGCCTCACAATCAACTATATTGGATATTCTATGTAGCGGCTTTTGTAGGAACCCACAGACTGGTAGCCTTAGGTAGCGCAATGGAAATAGGTTGTTGCAAAGATTTTGTATTCCGCATATCAGTAGAAATCCATGGATCAATCGTAGCAATTACGGTTTCGCTTGAACGACCATTGATTGGTGACTTGTGCATTATCATAACTGCGCTATAAAGGTCATTAACATCACATACAATTTTATTCGTCCAAGTTACAGTTAAAAAGAAAGAAAACAAGTGTATCAACGTATACTAGCCAGAGCGTCTCGTTTGATAATAGTAGACGGGTTGAAAATCGGTCGCGCCGGATCGAGTAGCCGAGCGATGCGCGTTCGACCTCGGGAGCTTTTGTTTTAGGCCTACAGCGTATTTTGTGTATACATCGTATTCGTATACATTTACCAGAAACCTACCATTGACGTAAGATGACATGTGACGGCTGATTTCACAAAGTTAGTTGAGCCTTTGGCATACATTGAACATCCGTGCACATGCTTCATGCACATCCCTGACCTTCGTAGAATTCGCCCAATGCTAGACTGCATCCACAATAGTCCACGCAAAATTAGATTACTGCAATGCACTCTTTTTAAACACATACATCATCCAGATAAACCGCCTCCAAGCCATTCAAAAAGCACTTGCCCGTGCTGTGATTAAAACCCCAAGCACCACCAAATCCCCCCTGTCCTCAAATCTCTCCACTGGCTTAAAATACCCGAATAGAATATAAAGTCATTTCACTCACCTACAAATACAATACGCTCCAATCTTCCCAGCCCTCCTATCTCCGACAGCTGTTCACGGTCCAACCACTCCGCTCAACCCGCTCCTCTTCTGCCCTAACACTGATCCGCCCTTCCGTCACCTCATCACTAAAATTTGCGAATCGCTCTATAGCCATAGCTGTCCCACCCCTCTAGAACAAACTCCCACCAGTACTGCGAGAAATTTAAGATCCATCCTACGAACTCACCAAAACCTCACCAATTGCTATATCTCCACAGGTCTTTCACTCAAAACTGAAAACACTGCTCTTTCACAAATCCTATCCTGATTCCTCCACGTCTGTCTACCTCCCTCGCCGTCTAAACCCTTAGCACCACCTACCTTAGCCGTCTTACTGTCTTCCTGGCTAACTCCTTTGGATCTTGACCTGGAACCGATTCGACCCCCCGCCTATCGATTTGTATTTGTCTAAGCGTCTGTGAATAAGCTGGTTTCCGCGACTTCGCTTTTTTGGGCGCTGTAGTAATCCGGAGATTACGATTACGATTACGAATGAACACTCATTTTTGGCCTGACCTTTCAGCCGGCAGTCCAGTCAAATTTTGTCGGCGTGCTTTCTTCAGGACTTGCAGTAAATTTTGTTCACAGTCCGATGTTTTTCTATCTCGACTACATCGACATGGAACGAGTCGCCTCATTTCCACGACAGATACGCGCTCAACTGTACATTAATCCATTATTATTTGACTTGCTCAGATTTGCTGTCATTGTTGTTTAAAATAATTCCGAAATTAGTGACCTGAATACGAATGATGTCACGCGGCGTGCCGCGTGAGGTGTCGATCATGTTGTTATGGCCAATCATATTGCATGAAATTGGAGTGTTCAGTCAGCAGTAATTAGGACAGTTCACCGCACGCATTCACCTCTGCCGCAAGTAAGTAAATTACAGTAATGTGAATTAGGTAAATGAAATAATGGTAGGGGCCAGGGCCGTCTATCATCTTGTAGTCTAACAGTTAGACTCTAACTCAAACTCATCGAGCGACGACCGACGGTGCGACGCCTTCAGATCGACATTTACCGCTCGCCGGAACCTTTGCTAGGCGAGCGACCAAGGAGAGCGATCGCTCGCTCGCCTCAAATGATACTAGCTATATAATGCCATAACATGTGTAATGCCATAACCGATAGTAGCAGATATATAGTGCCATAATATGTTTCTACGGCGTAGGCCTAAATCAGGGGTTCCCAACCAGAGGTGCCCGCACCCCCCCCCAGGGGGTGCGAGATGGCATTTCAGGGGGTGCGAGAAAGAAGGCTTTCGAAAAGTTAAATTCCTTCAAAGAGAAGTTACCTCTTTGGCGTCGAAGGATTGAAATACGCAATCTCTCAAACTTTCCTTCACTAGAAGAGATGGTTGATGATCTTGGATTCATTACTCCTACTGTGCGTGAAGAAATTGTGACTCATTTGGAAATGCTGTCACAATCGTTTGATGGATATTTTGCCTCTGGAGACCTGAGGATTTCAGAAGAATGGATCGAAAATCCATATTCGTACCAAATGCAGAATATGTCAGACGATGAAGAGCTGAAGGAAAACCTTATTGAGTTGCGGACAAATCGAGCTCTTGAAATGCAATTTGAAAGCAAAAACTTTGAGGGGTTTTGGTGTTCAACAATGGATAAGTTCACAAGACTTAGTGGAAAAGCACTTCGTGTCCTCATTCCATTTGCAACGAGATACTTATGTGAATCTGGATTCAGTTCTTTTTTTATCAATCAAGACAAAATCTAGGAAACGCCTAAATCCACAGGCAGACCTGCGGATTGCAATGAGCAACAAAGTTTCACGTTTTGACAAAATCATGAATGAGAAGCATCAACAAAGAAGTCACTGAATTTTATGTTCACAATTTTACAATTGCTGAATTTATATGTGCATTTTATGCACTGAGTTAAAAGCTCATTTTTAGTTCAGTTTGTTCACCCACAGTATGAGTGTATGTGGTTCAGTCTGTCGTTCAAAAAATAGAAATGTGACTTAATCGTCTTCAAATGTAATATGACTTTTGTAGGGGGTGCGAGCGCTAATCAAATATTTCCAAGGGGTGCGGGGCATAAAAAAGGTTGGGGATCAACTTGCATCATCATCTTCACATCCTCCTCCTCTCCTTATGTTATAGACTTTTGGTCCTGTTTATCTTATCAGGTTGTTGTTCCTGTTTACCGATGTTATTATGCGCTGTGCAATGTCTTTTGAATATTGGCCTACATAGATTATGCTGAAGTGATGTAAATTTGGTTCATGGTACACAATGGGAGACCCGAAAGGGTACAAATCCAGCTAACTAGGGCCACCTACTGCCTTGTGAGATACGATGGTGGTCACAAATATTCAATAGCATACATAGATTATCGTGATGTAAATTTGGTTCATGGTACACAATGGGAGACCCGAAAGGGTACAAATCCAGCTAACTAGAGCCACCTATTACCTTGTGAGATAGGCTAAGATGGTGGTCAAAAATATTCAAAAGACAGCGCATAATAACATCGGTAAACAAGAACAACAACCTGATAAGATAAACAGGACCAATAGTCTCTAACATAAGGAGAGGAGGAGGATGATGCAAGTTGATCCCCATCGGTGATCAACCATTTCTACAGGTGTTGTTTAAACAAAATGAAGTTGGGAAGAGTTCTAATAGTGTTAGGTAGTCCATTCCATATAAGTAGACCCCTACATTTAATGGAGAATTTTCGCGAGTTACTTCTCGCAAATTCACTTCTTAAGGACAATGAATTTCTAGTAGCATTGGAATGGAAATCTGAGTTTGTACTGAAGAAACTAATAATTATATTCACCGGGTAATGATTTATTTACATAACGATAGAGATTAGATTAGCTTAGTATACGTAAAGTCACTAAATTAGATTAGTATACGTAAAAGTCATTAGATTACATGTAGCTTAGTATACGTAATGTCATTTGTTTGGATTGGTATACGTCAGTTCTAATCGATCTCAAGTGAGTCGCTCGCGTGACGTGCGACAAATGCTGCACTGGCTTCCAGTGGAGGAACGGATTAAGATTCTGACATTTGGACGCCCCGGATGCAATGGTTTATGTTCTAGTTACGAGTCAGTCTGGTCGTCGATCATTACCCTCGGTTGTCTGTGGAGATCTACAGGTCCGCATGTCATTGGGGGGCCCGATAGCGCATTGGATAACATCTGGTGTAGAGTGC
The DNA here is from genome assembly GCA_963556255.1 of Allolobophora icterica. Lineage (NCBI taxonomy): Eukaryota > Metazoa > Annelida > Clitellata > Crassiclitellata > Lumbricidae > Allolobophora > Allolobophora icterica. The sequence continues at coordinate 32,670,254 of OY744610.1, read as the reverse complement.
GAGAGGTACAGAGATCGAGTCCCATAGGCGGACATGCTTTGTAGGCTGCGCCGTGTATTGCAGGCTGTCTGTTCTGTTAGTAGTTAAGGTTTATCGCATAACATGTACATGTACAGCGCAGTGCGTTTGCAGGCGCTTAATTAAAGAATAAATATTATTATTATTATTATTATTATTATTATTATTATTATTATTATTATTATTATTATTATTATTATTATTATTATTATTATTATTATTATTATTATTGGGAGCTTTCTATTTACCTGTCAAGTCGTCCTTTTAATCGGTTAGGTAACCATGCAAGCAGCGCTTTAAGAATGTGTCTGAAAGGCGCTAAATAAACATTTTATTAGACTAAATTAGGTAAGATTAGAAAGACTAGACTAATCTAGATGAATTGAATTAGATTGGATTGAATTGGATTAGGCAAAGATTACACTGTCGATGGATTTCGTAAATACGCTTAAACCAACTGACCCCGCCACCAGCTTAGCCTTCTTATCCTCTGGGCCACGTCTTATCTCCAAGACCAGTAGACACGCTGCTGGCAACTGAACGAAGCAACGTATACAATCAATGAGGGATTAACAACAGTCTACCTACAGTGTACACTGTTCGTGACTTCAGTATTTTTAAAGTAAACACTGACAGTGAACGAGGAACAGTGAAATGAAGACAATACACATTTCTAATTCGTGTCGCCTCATTCATACGGGCAGTGGTAGTGACATTTACATCCAATAAATTCTCTTAGAATCATAAGCATCGAGGCTATAGACGGGCGCTATAGAAAACGTTGGCATAAATAATAAAGTATCTCACCAAGATCAATTGTTGCAACTGACAATTGTCACAGAATTGGCATTGTATGGCTTATACAATGAATTATTTAATGATCCTATTGTAACTAGTTGTAATTACGACAATTTATATAGCAACGTCAGTAGCCAGCTTAGGATACTTTGCACCGTCAGCGCAAATGCTGAGTTGCATAGTAAACACATTTTAAACTGTTTTTTAAACATGAAAACTTTTCATTCATAATAATAATAATAATAATAGTAATAATAATAATAATAATAATGATAATGATAATGATAATGATAATGATAATGATAATAATAATAATAATAATAATAATAATAATAATAATAATAATAATAATAATAATAATAATAATAATAATAATAATAATAATAGTAATAATATCGACAATTTATATGGCGCCGTAACACGGCCATACCGCTACAAGGGCGCCTCACAACTATTAGCGGGCAGGATAAACCTTGGCGAATAGGTGGGTTTTAAACCTAGATTTAAGAGTCCACTGAGTCGGTTAGTCCGGTGACGGGTGGAAAACTGTTCCAGTATCTGGGACCGGCGGTCTAGAAAGCGCGATCATCGAAACGCGTCCACATCCTCCCTACGCGGAGATCGGTCGTTTTAAGTGATCTAAGTTGCAGTCCGGACGCGGAGGAATGAGTATCGGTGCAGAAGCGACGCTATTCATTCATTCATTCATTCATTCATTCATTCATTCATTCATTCATTCATGCAGAGGACTTATATAGCGCCCCTCCAAGGTACCTCATCAGTGGCGCTCCCAGCCCAACTCCGGCGGTAAAAAAACCAGTTTTCAGATGCTTGTAAAAGGTGTATACAGATTCCTTAGTTTAAAAACACGCGGGTCTGAAGGAAGGTTATTCCACATGGCCTAGGTGCAGGAAGACTGTTCCAGGCACGCAGCCTATAGTATAAGGATTTGGCCGATAGCGGTCTGGTGCTGTCTGCGAGGTAACGTGGTGCGCAGTTGTTCAGACATTATTGTGTCGTCGTGTGATCTCTAGCTGTTGCCGATGACGTTAGAAGCGTTGGTGAATGTCGACCGTTGGGAAGCCATGCACTGCAGATGATCTCTACGAGTAACAAGACTATCATCCAGACTGCCTGGTCCGAAACAGCGGTGGCTATACGACTGTAAGTAAATTTGCTTTCCAATGATTAACTATTGAGTCCACAGATAATGCTGTAGTAACTTAAGTTAAACATTTATTTACTTATATGACCCATATAACGTTGGCTATTGGTATCTGACAAACCTAGAAAGTTGTCATTTATTGTTGGTTGAAAGTACGTCTTTATTCTTAAGGTATTTCTGGTGCAGCAAAAAGGTTTGATTTGGTTTGATTTTGTGGAATATTACACCATATAATTATGCAGTAGACGAGGTTCGTGTAATTAACAATAATTCAGTTCATTTAATTAGCAATAATGTTAGTTCTTCAAATGTAAGCCAGTATTCGCATTTCTTTGAATCCATAAGAAACACTGATTGCTCAGTAAGATCTAAATAAATAGATTGTTGACTACAGGTGCGCTGAGTTGAACTACGGTCCGATTGAGGCACTGCCTCGAGCGTCAATCATCGTAACATTCCATGATACGGAAACGATTTCCTCTCTGCTTCACACGATCCATTCAATCATCCAACGAACACCATGCCAGTTACTACAGGATATCATTGTCATAGATGACGCCAGCACAAAGGGTAAAACAGGCCGAGGCCATTCATCTGTAATCTTTCGCCTAATCTAATCCAATCTAGGATAAGATGATGCGAAACAATCTAGTATTTTCTAATCTAGCCTAATCCAATGCAATCTGATGCAGGATCAATCCAATCTGTTATAATCTAATCCAATCCTATTTAATCTGATCTGCTATTATCTAATCCAATCCAATCCTATTTAATCCAATTATTATATGTTATAATCTAATCCAATCCTATTTAATCTAATCTGCTATTTTCTAATCCAATCTTATTTAATATAATCTGTTATTATCTAATCCAATCCTATTTAATCTAATCTGTTATTATCTGATCCAATCCTATTTAATCCATTAATTATCTGTTATCACCTAATCCAATCCTATTTAACCTAATCTGCTATTATCTAGTCCAATTATATTCTAAATAATCTGTTGTTATCTAATCCAATCCTTTTTAATCTAATCTGTTATTATCTAATCCAATCCTTTTTAATCTAATCTGTTATTATCAAATCAAATCTGCTTAGTCTGTTATTATCTAATCCAATCCTATTTAACATAATCCGTTATTATCTAATCCAATCCTATTTAATCTAATCTCCTATTATCTGATCCAATCATAATTAATCTAATCTCCTATTATCTGATCCAATCTGTTTAATCTGTTATTATCTAATCCAATCTTATTTAATCTTATCTGTTATCATCTAATCCATTCCTATTTAACCTATCTGTTATTATCTAGTCCATTCCTATTCTATATAATCTGTTGTTATCTAAACCAATCTGCTTAATCTGTTATTATCTTATCCAATCCTATTTAACCTAATATGTTATTATCTATTAAAATCCTATTTAATCTAATCTCTTATTATCTGATCCAATCCTATTTAATCTAATCTCTTATTATCTAATCCAATCTGTTTAATCTGTTATTATCTAATCCAATCTTATTTAATCCAATCTGTTTAATCTGTTATTATCTAATTCAGTCCAATTTAACCTAATCTGTTATTTTCTAATCGAAACCTGTTTAATCTAATGTGTTATTATCTCATCCAATCCTATTTAATCTGATCTGCTGTTATTTAATCCAAACCTTTTTAACTTAAACGGTTATTCTAATCCAATCCTATTTACACTAATCTGTTATTATCTAATCCAATCCTATTAAATCTAATCTGTTGTTATGTAATCCAATCCTGTTAAATCTAATCTGTTATTATCTAATCCAATCCTATTTAACCTAATCTTCTGTATAATCTGTTTCTGAGCAGAGGAATAAATTTTCTTCAGCGACCATTTGAGAGGAATATTCGAGATCAGGTAGAACGACGGTGTGTTAGATTTAGAGTGTTGTTAGCGACTTGTCCTATGTGAAGGACACAAATCTAACTGCATTTGAGGAGTTTCTCTTGTAAAGGTTCCCAAACAAATTTCCGTTTACAGCATTACAATTACGATTTACAGATGACCTCGGCAAGATTCTGGATATCTACATAAGAACAGTCTTCTCGAAACAAGTGAAACTCTTTCGGAATTCAGAGAACATTGGTCTGATTCGGTCGCGACTGAAGGGTGCACGACTTTCGGAGGGAGAAGTGATCATATTCATGGACAGTCACTCGGAAGTCCAGCCAGGATGGTATACAAGTGCTCTTGAATTTTAATCGAATAGAACAACTTCGTTGATGCGCCCAGTTAAAGCAAAACATATGCAGTAGTACACCGTACACGATATTTAGGTAAGTAAGTAGTCTTCGTATATGTACTTCTATCCGTACAATCAGTGCTTTTTCTAGAAAAAAAATTCCTGAACTGAACGATAGGTTCCGGAACTGAACAATTATGGAAGGGCTAAAATCCCGAGAAAAACAGCCTAGGGTTTGGGAGGGTTCTCAATAATCACTGAAAACAGTTAACAACACTGAAATTAAATTAAAATAACAAAATTATTGTTTATATAGCTCTCTTTTAAACTAGCGAGCTATATCTAGAGTATCTTACAAGGCATACACAGATTACCTACACGATCATTCTGGGTTAATGTGTGTGGGGGCTATACTCGGAAGAAACCACGTGGCCCCGTTGGGTTCAAAGTTGATGAACAACAATAGGTAAAAAAATAATTATCTGGATTATAACCCACAGTTGATCGTATTCGTATTCTCACGATTTATACAGCGCCCAACGAAAGCTAAGTCGCGGGAATCAGTTTATTCAACAGCGCACAGTCAAAACAAAATTGATAGGAAGGTAATGTCAGATGCGGACGAACCCCAGGGTTCAGACAAGTAGACGATGGCACGGCTGCGGTGGATGGTGTTTAGAACTGGAGCGACGAGAGAGTAAGGGTAACAGAAGGAGTCAAGATAGGATTTGTGGAAGAGGCGTACGTAGGGGTTTCAGTTTAGTTGAGCGTTCAGCTTAACATGTAAGCTTAATCGCGCAAATAAATTCATTTAACATTTCAGTTCAATTCAAACGTGCATATGTATGTATGTATGTATGTATGTATGTATGTATGTATGTATGTATGTATGTATGTATGTATGTATGTATGTATGTATGTATGTATGTATGTATGTACTATGTATGTACTATGTATGTACAGTATACATCAGCGGCCCGGCGGAATACTGACCGGAATCAGAATTTGGATCATACTCAAATTTAACCACTGCTTAATGAACAGCTTTAAACATGCTAGTTGCTATGCTTTTGTTAGTGTTGCATGTTGCAACAGTAATAAAAGTATGGTTTTAATAAGCAGTGACAATAACATTATGTAATCTAAATTGTAATATAATAGGGAGCATATGTAATGTACGCTGATGTTGAAAAGCACCGGTCAATCGCGGTATTAAAGGCTGGTGAAGCAATTACCGGTCCGCAGCGTCAGAAAGTTTGAGAAACACTATTCTAAATGAATGCTTTCCTGGACAGTATATAAAAATGTAGGCTTCGTTCAGATAATTCAATGCAACACAAAATAGTAAGTGTATATAATTATACGCAACAGATGTTAACATTTCTCTACCGATATAATCTTACGTACTTTCAAGCGTGCACAGCAGAGGTGGAAATATTGAATATCGTTTCAATAGATTTCAACGTCATCTGACTACGCTGAAACTACTAGTAGCGCATGTACGCTGCATTTACAGTGGACGCCACTTAAGTGCATCATTCGCTTATGTGCATAGAAACTGGCAGGTCTCGCTTTAACATAGAGTAATTCAATGGAAGACAACTCCGAGCATATCGCATATGTGAATAATTCTCTAATGTGCATAGCTGACTACTACAGGCCCGTTACGCATTGGTCTGTGTATTTCAATACCGTTTAATTGCAGAAGCAGCTTATAAACGACTCCGACTGATGACGTAACATTGTTACACACATTAACATACACACATTTCCTGTAGCTTGCTTGACACTCGTTTTAAATGGCTGGGCGTATCCATAAGACTTTGGCTTTAGCGAAGTAAACAGAGTTGCTTAAAAGCCTGGAAGACAATACAGTATGTAAGCTCCATCTCTGTTATTAAACATTAGTACCAATGTACCAGGCCCTGCATTTAGCCGATTTTATACAGTACGGTACATGTATAAAACTCCCGACTGTTCGCTAGCGTCATCGCTGACCCAGCTCATGTTCTGCACGATCTGTTACCTCCCATAAAAGCGATCTGATGCGATCTCGCGCACATTACCGAAACATCCCACCTGCTGATCGAATCATCCCACCTGCTGATAATCTAGCCCGCGAAACCTTTATTATAAGGATGATTTATTCACGATAAAACTTTCATATACACCAAAGCGCTGTTAGCAGCGTGTTCACTAAAGGATATACTTACTTACCTTTTGTGAATTCTCTTACGTGCATTAGTCGGTTAAGTGCATAGGTTCAATGTAGTCTCCAGGCCATGCACTTCAGCGGCGTCGACTGTGGTAATTAACACTGCGTGCGTTATGTAAACTGGTCAAATAAAGAATATCCTTACTTACTTTCTAAATCTTCCTATAATAGGCCTAATAACCATAGGCCTATGTACAGTGGCTGATCGTAATCTCAAGACTTGCTACTAGCGCCATCGAGAGATATTTAGAAAGTCTTATTGAAATATATCCATTGCATTTCACATTTATGATTTCTTCAAGTTTAAATCAGTAAAGAAAAGACCGACATTTGGTTAATCGTGTCAGCATGACTTCTTCTTCTTCTTCTTCATAGTCCATGGGCTGACAGCCCGTAGGTGTCCACTGCGCATTGATTCTTCCAGGACTCCCTTCTTGTGCCCGATGTGTATGCGTAGTGGATTTCTATCGTCTTTTTCTTTACGGCGAAGTATCTGCACCCATTCGTCCGATCCTCCTCTTTAGGGACTAGCTCTGGATCTTCCAGATATAAGATGCAGTTTGTCCTCAGAGTTATCTCTCTCAGCCCTGACCCTCTCCCGAGGTACCTGCTGGGCAGCAGAGGCCAGGTTTATTTTAAGACGACCTGTATTCGCCTTGTCACAGTTTCATCAATTGGGTTATGCAGCTTTCTTGGGGATGGCGACGCCACTCGCCTTCCCACTGCACCCTGATGTTACTGCCGCTGTTGGTCCGCGACTGCTTATTCGTCATGAATAAATCCCTGCTAATTTCGCAGCTACCCTTCTTGCTGAAGGCCGTTCCACTATCCGCCACCTGTGGACGCGCTGGGTAGCAGTTCAGCTCTGCCTCCAGCATGGATTAGGCTAAATTGAATCTTCGTGTAGAGTTTGATAATTTTAGAGAAAAGATATTATAAATACATGAAAGAATTGTCTTCGTAGCAGTTAATCGACCGAAGACGTCTTTGTATCTGCCATCTGTCGTCCTTAATTAAAATATGCTTTCGACGTTTCATTGTCATGCTATCTCAAAGATCGAACAAAATCTGTTTAGCATAGGCATAGGTCATGTGCACACTGAAAGGCGTGCACGTTTTTAGGCGATGAGCTAAGAATCAATTTCCTGAGCAAAGAATCCAGTTCAAACGTGCCTTACAGCCTTTACTGCTGTACTGCCCAAACGATTAATGCCCTTCGCGTTCAATTATTGATTGTGCTCGTTAATTCCGAATGTGATGAAGAAACTGAGTCAGTGAATGAGAGTGTTTGTTTTACTGTAGGCTGGAGCCACTGCTCTACGAGATAAAGAGAAACAGAACGACATTGGCTCATAGCTTCATCGACTGGATGGAGAAACCATGTATGTCTAATTTATTTTGAGCGAGATATGCATGGGCTACAACAATCACGAAATTTAAGACCAAACTTAAAGAAACTCAGGCAATAGTACTGTGAATGTATTTGCATGTATTCTAACAGTATACAGAGTACACTGACCATACACTGTCGGTAGGAATATGAGACGACGATGTAGGAGACTGGCCGCCCGCCCTCAGATGCCGAGGTTAAGAAAATGAAGTCGCTAACATTTCATACCCATGGCCGTCCTGGGCATGGCTGCCCAGGGCTAACTGCTCTTACTCTTCCTCTTCCTTTTCCTCTTCCTGCTCCTGCTCCTCTTCCTTCTCTTCTTCTTCTTTTTCTTCTTCTTCATCATCATCTTCTTCTTCTTCTTCTTCTTCTTCTTCTTCTTCTTCTTCTTCTTCTTCTTCTTCTTCTTAACACTGTGCATATTAGCGCATTAACAGATATACCAATTATAGTAAGGAAAGCTTTATACTCATTCCACTCACAATCACGCAATAGTAAACATCTGAAGAGACGAAGTTATATCCGATGAGTGCTATTGAAAATATTTTTATTTTTCTACACTATACCACTCTACACTACAATGCATTACAATGTAACTTCAGTCATCGCATAGAATCTTGTAACTTAATGGATTTGTAAGTGCAAAATTATGCACCGCATCTTCAAGGAAAGTCTTCAGAGCTGCTGCACAGCTGAAAATACAAGAGCACGATTCGACAGAATAGTCCTCAATGGCTAGCGAAACAGAGTCATAGATTGGAGACGAATCTCGTGTGACAGGTTGCATGGAAATACTTCCAGAATGAGTGTCCGATGTTGCTTGAAATAATATCACATTACTTCTATTATTAATTTTTAACTTCTATAGCGCCACTGTCTACTGCACAAGACATCAACAGATGGCGTACCAAATCCAAGCCGTAGTCAGGTCAATATTCAGAAGATCAGTCCAGTTACACATTACGTCACATTGTATTACATTACATTAAGTGACGTTACATTACCATGTATCTCCTGTTGCCGTTGAAGCTGGGGTCTGGCGCTACAGGAGAGGTGGGTCGAACTGGATCGTTTACTTTGACTGGAGACTAACGTTCGGTTGGCAGCCGTTACCAAAGCAAGACGAAGCGAAGCGAAATGCCACTGATCCTATCAAGTGGGTCTTCACGTTTCTCTCTCTATCTCTTTCGTTATCTCTGTATCGTAATCGTAAACTCCACATTTCTAAAGAGCCACTTGAAATCTATAAGCGTAAAGCACCATCTTGTTCACGAGCGCTGCGTTGAATCAGAGGGGTTGTCCAAAGAGTGGTCAAATCGAGATCTAAGTCCAGTCGCCAGAGAGAGGAGGCAGAAGGGCTGCTAATAAGGGTTTCGTTTAGGTCGAGAAAAATTGGAAGCGGAGAATCAGATGAGTCAGGGTAGAAATTCTTGAATAGTTGAGACTTTAGCTTTGAGTGGAAAGCCTGAGGGGTGATACATAGAGGAGTCTGAGGCAGATGATGATGGGTGAGTGAAAATGCTATGTGTCTCTATCTGTCACTATCCTTATCTCTAAATCTACCTCTATCTCATTCATTCTTTATCCCTATCTGTTTCTCTCTTTCTCTTCCTCCTTTCCTAGAACACTGTGTTACAAACTGCACAGTGTCCCAGACAACGTCATGACGTTCTAGACCCCAAACACTATCTCTCAGACCCAGGGACGTAACTAGCGTTGGGCTTGGGGGGGCTTAAGCCCCCCCAAACGAAGTTGAAGCCCCCCCCAAACAAGTCAAGCCGTTGTATGCTTACGGCTAAAATTCGTATGAACACTGTATAAATGTTGCCATGTTCAAGGTTTAAGCCCCCCCAAACGAAAAATCCTAGTTACGTGCCTGCTCAGACCCCACACAGTATCTCTCATTACCAAAACACTATATCTCATAGCCCAAACCACTCTCTCTCTCATACCCCAAACACTATCTCTCATAGCCCAAACACTATCTCATAGACCCCAAACACCATCTCTCATAACTCAAACACTATCTCTCAGATCCCAAACACTATCTCATAGATTTGGGCGTTTGTTTGGTTGATTTGTTGTTTTTAATTTCTTTCGTTTTGTGTTGTCTGTTAGAACGAAAGTGATCATCGGCGCCTATGCGGCCATTGATCGTCGATTCTTTCAGGAGATCGGAGAATATGACGACGGAATGCAATTCTGGGGAGCAGAGAACATCGACCTCTCTATCAGGGTCAGCTACCTCATCAGCTATCATCTCAAAGCCCTCTGAAAGCAGCCTTCGACCCACAGGAAGGAAGAAACGAAGAAAGAAAGATAAGAAGAATAGAACGAAGGGAGGAAGGAAGGAAGGGAGCAAAGAAAGAAGGAAATGAGAAAGGAAGGAAGGACGGAAGGAAGGAAAAATAAAGCAGAAAGGAAAGAAGGAAGTAAAGAATCTAATCAATTTGTTTCAGTATAGGTTTGGCTATTCTACGTGGATGTGGTTATTTAATGCAGATGTGGTTATTCAATGGAGATATGGTTAGTTGTTTAGGTATGGTTATTCTATGGAGGAATGGTTATTCGTTGTAGGTATGGTTATTCGGAGGTCAGGTATTGTCCGTTCCATGTTCGCGAGTTGGTCATTTGGAAGGTCAACACTCGCGAGCCTATCGTGATAATTTCTCGTCTATCATTGAAAGAAACTACAAACGGGTCGTCGAAGTCTGGTTTGACGAATACAAACCCTACTTCTACCAGTATTTTCCGACCTTAATCGTAAGTTATCAGGACCAGTGGTTATTAAATTATTGAATTCTATCAATAGGCTATTGCGTGATATTAGACATAGTAAGAAATCATTAAACTTAAATTCAGTTAAATTGTATTAAATTTAAATTTAATTTAATCTAATTAGATTATATAAAATTACTTAAAGTTTGTTGTTTCTTCGATGTTTCTTTGATGAATATAAAGCCCAGTTCTGTGAGCATTATCCGATTTCACTGGTAAATATGCAGAGCAAGTAATTAGTTGTTTTTTGCTCATCAAACTATATTATCGTAATCTCAAAACGTCCATAGTGCCACTCGAAGGCCAAGCGCAGGGCGCCAGCCTATTCACGAGCGCTTGACATTTGCAGGTGTGCAACTTGTCAAACGTCGCTACACTGTGGCTTAAGGTAGATTCGAACCTGCGGTCATCCGGTTACAATTAAGGTACTGCCACACCACTCGCGTCATTAGTAGGGTTTATTGTTGTGCATTTATTAAGCGCAACAATCTAGTGGCCAAGAATCATTCGATGGCGCTGAGCAATTGTGAGTGAAAAACTTGCTCAAGTTCCCTATACAGTGATCGTCGCAGAGGAGACTCGAAGCCGTACTGTCACCGTTACAAGTCGAACGCTCTAACCAATAACTTAATAAGCTATCGTGTCCCACGGTATGTATCGGAACAGTTAATAGAATTTCACAAAGACTCTAGAGAATTTAAGAATGTGTTGTAATATATAGAAAGACTGGCATTGTATTAATTCTTTGTTTCATCTATTCGCTTTAACAGCCCGTCGATCCTGGAAATTTAGAGGAGAGAATGAAAGTGAAAGCCCGAGCAACGTACAACTTCTCCTGGTTTCTCCAGAATGTCTTTCCTGAGCTGGGATTACCCGACAAAGACAGCTTTGCGTGGGGCAGAGTTAGTAATGCTTCTCTCGAAAATCATAGTTTGTACATCGAGGGTATATAGTCTGAAACCCTTCTATTCCACAAGTCACAAGTCTTGATGATTGCTCCTCTTCTTCTCTTTTGACCTCTCTCGCTGTTCTGATTCTACACACCATCCACTGACACCGTCTGCTTGTCTGCCTGACCCTTCGATGATCGATCTCGCTCTGGAACCGAACCTGATCTTTTCTGCCTATCGATCTTGGTTCGATTTTCGCCTGCGAAAAGCTACATCGGCGACTTAGCTTTCCTTTGTCGCTATTAAAATCACGAGGTGATAATTACGATTATGCCCATGTGGTCTACCATTGCAGAGATATATCTTAATAGTTGGTCACAACTATCATAGCATGGCATAAATCCTTAATAACATAATTAGTAAATGCAAGTCTTATATACAAGAGGCTCAGAAGTCACTCAGAACTGCAAATTAATTTATTATGTACATCAGCATCATGCATGGTCCATAATAAAAGTTACTACAAGCTAAACAACTGAAATAAGAAGTTATTATGAAACTTACTATAAATGTTCATTAGAATTGTATTCTGACCAGTAACGACTAAAAGGTTAAAACAATACATAGTTTAAAAAACTAACAAAGCACTGCAGTAGAATATAATTATAACTTACCTCTACGTGTCTATGTATATGATAATGGATATGGTAATGGATATCTGTCTCAGATAGCATACACGATACATAAATTAAATATATTATCATAAATCAACAACCCCAGCTTATATCCAGAACTTTAAACCCCCACTTCTGGCAACCGTGGGAGATCGTCTCTCCTTCCGCCCCGCCCCCCCCCCCCCCCACTGGTAGACGCCACTGGTCATAAACACGAGGGAAAGGATGCAGCATTTGCTGATGAGCTGTTTATGAAACGGCAATCAATAGGTCTTTGTGTAGTGTCTAATATCGCATGATGATATAGATACAACTTTTCGTTTTATATAGCTCACGAATAAACAGCGAGTACTCTGTTTGGACGTAAATGGCAACGTCGAACTGTATCAGTGCAGACCAAACAGTCACAGTCAAGTAGGCATTGTTCGTTGTAACGTAACTTTACAAGCTCATGTCTGCGTCTGTGATAATTGCAAGGAAACATGGCAGCACAAGCACACACCTAGACATAGTCCAACCTGTAAGCCTGTTTATTGTGCCAATCAAATCATAGAAGCGCCTAACATGCAGCTTTTGCAAAATTTAATACCAGTGTAACAGAAGATGTACATTTATAAATCATAGAACCAATTGTGAATGCATTTCATTTTACGCATATATAGGCCGATATAGTTGTAGACCCTATACGCCTAATCAGAATAATTGATCAGCTGTGTTTTCTACCGAACTGTAATAGTTCAAGCTCTATGATATAGGCCTAAATTGAAGCCTATATATCATGAATACAACATAAATAGATTTTAGATTTAATTTATATTAGATTCATAGTTATATATTTTTTCTTATTAAATATTATATGTCATCTATATCTGAATAATAATGACGCCGCTGTTTCCGGTAGCTGCTTTTACCAGCTGTCCCAGCTGCGGATTATCTCCCGCTCTCTTACTCCCAGTGCTGCAACTACCATAGTTCACACCTGTTACTATTCGTCTCGACTATTGTTCCGCGATTTACGCTGGCCTTCCGCAGCTCTTTAGGCCTATGGCTATTGGACGCCTGGAGCGGGTCTTGCGATCAGCCGCGCGTTTGCTTGATGCTGGTGCTATAGGGTGAACACCTATCTGACTATATGCGGGATATCCTGCACTCAGTGCACTGGCTTCCAGTAGGCCTAACTCAACGTAATACAGATTTCTAAAAAATTCTTTCTTCATTAAATCAAGCATACTTTCGCCTGTTCTCACAAATATTTTCAGATTATTATGATGAATAGGTGGCATGCAATGCGTTGGAAACTAAACCTGGTCTGTTTTGCCCCGTCCTCCCCTATCTTTAAACACCGCTCTTATCAGCCGTGCTCGGGCCGAGAGCGTCTCTGACTGGGTATCTTGAAGGGGCGATATATCAAGTTTATATTGATTGATTGATAAAGTATATTTTCAGTTAAGCAGCGTCGCATTTCTCGGACTCTGTTCTTTCCTATATGTTCGATAGTAATCTGTATTTTAGAAAATCATCCCGTACAGTTTTCTTCGCATTTCCGCGTCGCCGAGTAGCATTTCTGTGTGACACTGCGCGCGTTAAAAATGTTTGTAATAATAGGTCTAATAATAAATGGTGTGGAGTGTTAGAAAATTTAATTTTCACTGCCTCTGCAAATAAGGACGGGTAGCCACTGGCCAGGCCTCTCCCTCGTCGCCTAATCTTACCACGAACAGTGTAAATGTCAGTGAATGCAGAATAGGAAATAAATGTAAATCTCGATGTATCCATTTAATAGACAAGTTGCATAATGAGCTCAATTGGAACAGAAATTTTGAAGCATATCTGTATACCTTAACTCGGAATTGGACTCCAGAACGTTAACGCGGATCCTCCACACGTTAAGAAATTTACGAAGTCCACTTAATGGTGTTTTAAAAATAGTACTAGAATTTTAGATTGAAATTTGTGTGTGTACGAAATAAAATTAAAATTATACGCGTGTGGACTTAAAAGATTATTCGGTATATTTAAAAATTGTTTCAGTTGTTTTACTGGAGTCAGAAATTCGAGCTGCGTCAACCAGTCAGCATCTTTAATCTTCTTTCCCGGACAGTTTCTGGGCAGCAGCAAATGGTCGTCACCTCTATCCAGTACATTCCGTTTTACAACAACGACCTTGGTGCCAAGTGGATTCACTGGAAGGTAGGTAGTCAGTCTCTCCCTATGATGATGTGTGAATGGGTGGATGGGTTACGACAAGTTTACTGGTGGATGGATGGACGGACGGACGGACGGACGGACGGACGGACGGACGGACGGACGGACGGACGGACGGACGGACGGACGGACGGACGGACGGACGGACGGACGGACGGACGGACGGACGGACGGACGGACGGACGGACGGACGGACGGACGGACGGACGGACGGACGGATGGATAGGTGAATGGGTCCAGGGCTTCAGGCCAGTCTATTGGTAGATGGGTAGATAAGTAGATTGGCCAATGTATGTACGTTAGGGTTAGGGTGCATGCGTGTGAATGGATGGATGGATGAATGGACGGACGGACGGACGGACGGACGGATGGATGTGCGGATCCATGGATGTGAACTGGTGGACATGGATGGCCTGCGCCTGGTTTTATGTAGCGCTTCAGTAATTTTAACCTTACGATTATGGTAACTGCTGTGTGTTGTAGAATGGTCCGATGATGGAACAAGAGTCTGGTCTCTGTCTATCTGTGGCGTCTGATATGAAGAATGTCGCAATGGTGCCGTGCGACTACGAGAAGAATCCAGATCAGATCTGGGAGTTCGAACACTACACGGATCAGTATTTCGACACGATAGCAGGCAACAGATCGATCGAAAATCAATACCAGAAATTATTATCGATTCTGCTTACCATGAAGTCTGCTCCGTCGAAGCCAATAACTCCGATGTCAGAAGGAATCGTACAAAATAAGTCAGAATTGAAAAAGCAACTAATTCGCTTGCGTAGAGAAAGATCTACTCAATGAATGCGAATTCATCAATAAAACACCCGACCAATCGTCGCTTTAGAGAACGTGCTCTTCGAATGGAGCATACTCCTAAATTAGGCTAAATACGATTATTACTAATGAGGTGGTAGTTATTTGTACTGCTTTACAATAATTTATTACTGCTTGTTTTAAAATTTCACGAGTTCTCTGCTCTTGTATCAGCGTCTCTTCCCTACCAGCATGCCCAATTGGCTGCCACGTGGGAGAGCCAACGTGAGTCCAAACAAAAGCTCACGGAGATCTGTGCTTGAGGATAAAGCTTATCGATCGATCGATAAAACATAGCACGCAAGTGACGCAATCATTAAATAATTTAACAACGTTTTAAATTATGCCACCTATTTATTGGTTTAAAGATATTTTCCTAATTTGTCTAAATGAAATTTATTTAAGAAGTCTGCAAAAGACACATGAGGACGATATTAGTAGAAAGAATAGAAGGAAAGAAAACGGAAGGATAGCGAAGAACTATGCTGATGAACTGGATGATGAACAAAGGAATCAGAGCGAGACTCAAAGATGCTCAGAAGAAGTAAAACAGACGAAAGCATCGTTGGATTCCTGAAACAACACATTAGGTTGAATCTCTTCTTCGACCTATTTAGTTTGATTTTCCCAATTAATAGGTCGATGAAAGAAGAGTAGACATTGGTGTTGATGCATAACGCGATGTATAAATACCTCGTGTATTGGACGACGTCGTTTGTCTGTGAAGTTGACCTTAGATTCAGACTCATTTCTTTCGGCAATCCGAGACTTTCTCAATTAACTGAGCTACAGATTTAAAGTCATTTTGTTTCCATACATGATGTACTTATTGTTATTTGTAATCGCAAATATCGGGAAATTTTTAAAGCACTACCTGAAATCTATGAAGCAAGGGGCCGTCCATTAATTATGTCAACAAAATGGGGGAGGAAGGGGGTTTGAAAAAGTTTGACAATTCTTGACAAGGGGTAGGGGGGTCAAGACAAATTGACGTCAACAATAATTTTATGAAAATGCAACCAGATTCCGAAAGTCTTTACGAGTGATCTATAACTTTTTTGTCTATAATTTAATCAAAAGCGATATTTTCTTCATTTTAAATTATATTGTTCGAAGATTAATGAGAAAATGCGCTGCATAATCTCTTAAATGCGAATATCCTGCGTTCTTTTTGAAAACCTAATATTTCGAGGGAAAGATAATTTGTTTTCTCGAGGGGGGGTAAAGAATTTTTGACATAATTTTATTAGGGGGGTCCTTGAATGTTTGACAGTTGTTGACAAGGGGGAAAGAGGGGGTCAAAAACTGCCTAAAATTTGTTGACATAATTAATGGACGACCCCCAAGGCACAAGCTTATTCATGAGCGCTATGTCGTGTCAGAAGGGCTAATTGTCCTCATGCGTATATGAACCTATATAGTAAAGCAAGGTCATCGCTCATAATGTGAAGGTAATGTGTAATCAGGGTAACCTCCCTCACTGCTTACACTACTCGGTCAATGTTGATCTTGAGAGGCGGGGTCATAATTATGGGGTTAAGCTGAAACGCAGACACATCAGAGCAGCGCCCTTTTCAAGAGAAAAATCCAACAACGAGAAAACCGTTTCCTTACGGCTTAACTCCGCTACTGCCCGTACTCTGTTAGTGCCAGTCCCAAGCCTCGAAGAAGGAGGAGGGCGGCGTTAACGGCCATAAGATGTCGTTAAACACTGAACACCACTATTAAGGGTTAAGCGATCGATTGATACATTGGGAATTATGCCTTCTTGTGGCGCTACAGAAGTCATTAGATTAGATTAAACGGACTGGCAATGAATTGTGAAAGTGACATTAAGAAGTTCTTCGATACGAACTTCAGAGAGCAGCGATGAAAGCATTTATGCATTTGGCAATATGTGTTAATGAACCAACGGAAAAGACCTAACGAGTTTTGTTAATAAAATTTTCACGAGACATGTCAACTTGATTACTCTATGTACTCGGCAAACGTTTCGATTTGGAGATCAATGTATCTATCATTAGTGGAGATATTAGCTGCAGCTGTCTTACTATGCAGCTATTGAATGATCGACTGTCTGCTATGCAGCTTCTTGTCTTCGTGTGCTTCAGCTCAACAGAGCGTAAGTTCATGCTAGTTCACACATCTCAACTGCTTTATGAGACATTATCAGATGTCAGCTGTATTGTTTGGTCTAGAATAATTACGCATTGGTCTAGATAATTACGCATTTCATTATTTTAAGCTCTAACGTAGGCCTATGACGCATTCTCTGGGCTGAACTGAACCTTGTTTGAGCTGAATCGACATGAACTCAACTGAAATGTTAGTGAGTACCGTAAGTTACCAGATATTAAACAAATAGAGTAGGTCCTATAACTTCGTAGTTACTCATTCTAAGTGTCAGCTCGCGACAGATTGTCCGTCTAAAGTCTAAGCTGAGTTGCCAAAGTCCTAACAGCTTTCTACATTATGCGAAATACAGGGCCTGTAGGCTATAGAGTGTTTGCACAGTGACATAACAGCCTCATTTGTACATGTATATGCCAAATAAGGTAATCCGCCATATTGGAGTCCTAATCTAAGCTAATATGATACAATAAAATGGTTTTTATAGCGCAATTATTAATTAATTAATTAATTAATTAATTAATTAATTAATTAATTAATTAATTAATTAATTAATTAATTAATTAATTAATTAATTAATTAATGCACGTGGTCGCTTCAAGTGAAACCGTAAAAATCGTAATCCCTTGGGCATAGCTGCGCTATTATACAGGCGTCCATGCCTTGGATAAACCAATTAATATCGACTGTCTCTGTGCACCTGTTACACAACTGTTATAATTAGACCTATAGCCTAACTATAATGATTAATACTTTGGGTGATCCAACTGAAAGGCACTAATTATAGATAGTAATAATAATCTTCGTTTATTATTTCAAACTGACAAGTACGCAGTAAGATTACATAATATAGCAATAACAGACGATGACAATTTTAACAGGAGTCGAAGTTAACTGTATTGCAGCCATGCAAGCACCCATCTGTACTACTGCTCATTTTACACTCGCCACCTAGAGAATAAAGGCTGAGTTAACCTTGTGGGGCTAGCGGGTATTGAACCCGCGTCCTTCTGACCTTCGTGCCAGCGTGTTACCATTCAACCATCTACCCGCTGATAGAAACTCTTATCTTGTCATCAAAATGACAATACGATGATGCCATGAGAATGCTGTTTAACTGAGCAAGTCCTTGGAGATTTACGTCTACATTACACTTATATAAACTTTGACTGAGCAAGTCCTTAACATACAAGGATTGATCGATCTGCCCTCAGAATGCTGTTTAAACTATCGGCGTCTATTTTGCCCTTTCAGCAAATTGTTTGCTCACAAAGGTTAATTTACAAAACAATGACCGTTTTATTAGATATATTGACGCATTGCCAGGCTGCGTCTAGTGCTTGCGACTCATCCACAGCTAACGATGCTTCGATTGCACATAAGTATGTACGATGATGACCGGCGTTGTAACCCCACAGATGACCTTACGCAGAAAATAGTTCGATGACAGACAAAAGATTTATTACTATTTTCCAAACGATAATCGATGAGTATAGTTTTCACACGAGACAACCGAATTGATCTTCGTTTATGCATATAGAACTATGTAGGCCTATATAATTATATATGGATCGATATATATATATATATATATATATATATATATATATATATATATATATATATATATATATATATTTAGTGAAACACACGCATCTGGCATGTATACGAACGTTCATAAAATACACATATCAAATTTCTCGTTGCACACACGTGATTATATATAAGCCAAGGTATACCATACCTGTATGTATGTACGTGTATGTGTATGCTATATTATATATATACAAGTTGTCTAAAGGTGCATGATGTATGCTATATATAGGCCTGTACATATACATCATATATATTGTATATTGCGGAAATGTATTTATAATATAGTGCAGTAGAAATGTTGATATGGATCATTGACATATCAGCTTAATAGATTTACTGTGCACCTTGCAGAGGCATTGTAAGGCGGGCAGCCTACTTAGGCTCTCTATCAGCCTATTATGCACAGTGTTAACGGACTATTCAGACTATAAGATATATAGAACAGTCATTGTTCTTCTTATACTTTGCATTTAATCAGTTGTGTCGCGTATCGATTTCTGCTTATCTTAATTAATTCACGCGATGAATAATAGAAAACAATAGGCTGCTGAGAGTAAGAAGTCTCTTTCGCAGCATCACAGATGTTTGAATTTGATTCATTACGACCCTAAACTTAAGTTTTCTACACAACACTATTGTTGGACAATCGAGTCTATCTACAGTGGCGACCTCTGTTTCTAAAGTGATGCATGCAGCGGGGTTAAGAGGACACATACGTTGGTAGGCCTAAGTCTCTAATACAGCCTCATAAATACCCAGAAATGTTTCAGTCGACTGAATCTAACTGATCAACACAGCGCGCTATAGAGTTACAACTGCAGTGAATTATGTTATAGGTAATTAGCATCGACTGTGATGTAATCTGTGTAATTCATTTGACAAACTGTTCCATGGCTTTAAATTTCCACTAGCTTAAGCTGTACTGGGTCCATACATTGGTAGACCTGTTACCATGGATCGGGTTACCTAATCTTGTTTATTTAGGCCTATTTGTTTATTGCACTCATTACACATGAGAGGCCAGTCACTCTGAATTTGAGACTCGAAATGAGTGCGCGAAAAACCTTGCCAGTGGTCGTTATAAGGAGTCCGTTCATCAGACTCAAGTCCCAAATCGTTGGATTATAAACCCAACGCACTACCAAATAGACGAAACGAGGTGTTTCTAACCTAAAGTTCTTGCGTTTTAATTGCCGTCATTCCTTCAAAGGTTGAGGGCCAGGTGGGGATAGGTGAATGGTAACACTGTTGCTCGAAGAACATAAGATCTTGAAAGACGCGGTTCGATACCCGTAAGCTTCCCATAGGTCGACTCAGCCTTCCACTCACTATGGGGTAGTTGTAAAATGAGCGGGTGCCTAACAGGCTACCAAGACGTGTGTTACATAAGATCTTGATAATTGCACTGTCATGTGTTTCAAGGTTACTTATTGCGGTTTGTCAGTGAGCGTGTCAATAAACACGAATATATTATTATTATTATATAACAAAAATTACGTAGGTTGCTTAATTGTTATTGGGTCACCATAATATGTTGTTTGGTTGAAATGCCGCAGCAGAGGAGTTTCATTCCTCAGAGTCTCACTCTAAAAATGTTCGATTATCTTCTGATTGCATTGCATTAAAATGCGAGATGCAGGATACTTAGTTCAATTTCGAATTATTACATATTCAATCTTGACGGTTGTTGCCTCGTCAACAAACTCCTCTTTACTTCAGTGCCGGATTTAGACTTTAGTGAAGCCCTAAGCTATATAAATCGTGGATGCCCCTTGTAAAAAGTACACTAGAAGGTCTCACAAAACATCATCAGTGTTGTCTTTAATTTCAAGCAATTGTCTTTTTATGCCTCTCTGTATGTTTACACTTTGATGCCTAATCATTTTATTGTAGGTGCCGCTTAATTAAATTATTTATTACTCACATACCAAATGAACAAAGAAGTTATAATTTGAAAGGAGCGAACGTTAAAGGCGTTTCTCGACATGTCCTTGATGTAGTCTATGCTTTTTATATTGCGTTTTTTAGTGTTTCTGTTGGAAACAATAAACAAAATGAATAAAATTAAACTGATTACATCTATATCTATATAGGAGTGGTCGTTCTTGATCTTCGATGGCATGTAAGATCTTTCTTCAAAGAAGATTGTCTCTTCGTTGTGGCCTGTTCGTTTTCTTCATATGGTTCCTGGTCGCAACCTATCTCTTCAGACATCATCTGCTCTTAGGTTTCGCTGGGGACAAACGGTCATCTTCCGACCAACATCCAGATTCCCACGGTAATTTCGAAGATGGCAGAAGAGTAAGGTTTTCATGAATGTCGCGAGTCTTTTCTCATTGTGGGCCTAGGCCTATAGCTTATTAACAAAGTCGCCCCCTCGAAGCAAGACTCTGCATGGTAGGTCAACCCTCTTCGTGTGTCGTACCTTGTCATAGCCTGTCTCCTTAGTCTGCATTTCTTTCGGAGTCAATTTTGGGATCAACAAATGAATTACAATCGTAATCGTAATCTCCAAACTTCTAAAGCGCCACTCGAAGGCCAAGCGCAGGGCACCATGCGCTATTCACGAGCGCTGGACAATCGTAGGTGAGTAACTTGTCCAAAGTCGCTACGCAATGACTTGAGATATAGATTCGAACCTGCGACCCTCCGGTTACAAGGCACAGAACATACCGCTACACCACCGCATCCCACGAAGAGTATCCAACGCCCAAGATGGTCGTTGCTTATATCCATTGTTGAATTTGAGAGATTGGTTCGTCATTTCCTGAATTCGTTCGATATTTATCGCATATCTGGTCTTCTGCTCTGTCTGAATCTGCGCTATTTATTTTTATTATTATTATTTATTATTATTATTTATTATTATTATTTATTATTTATTATTATTATTTATTATTATTTGTTATTATTTATTATTTTATTAGTGTTATTGTTGTTGTTTATTTATTTATTTATTAATTTATTATAATTATTATTATTATTAGGCCTATTGTTGTTGTTGCTGCTGTTGTTGTTAATATTTGCAAAGTATACGTCTGATTGCTTTGCCTTGCCTTTCTATCTCGCTTGTAAACAGAGACATAAGACTTAAATTAAGAACTGGTATCCAACGTATTTAGAGACAACTCTTTGATTCGATGTTTTTCTTCAGATGAACGGAGACCGAGCCAAGATGAGCTTGAGTTGAGCCTGAGAGCCGGTGACCCACGAACAATAGTAGAGTCCGACTGTCCGGAAAACTACAAAGCTGCTCTCAAGGGGTTTGTCAATTTTTCCCATCGTCCACACATCTACACAGAGACAAATGCTGATGTACTGGTTAACCTCATCAGAAAATTTTATAACGCAATAATAACACACTATAGGCATCAATCCCTGGACGCTTCAAATTATAGACTAATATCAATATCAATTCCATAATCGTAATAGATTCGGGGTTGGATGAAATGCTGGCGTTTATTATTTTTTCCCTATGAAAACAGCAAGATAACTGGTCCTGCTGTATACGACAAACTTGTACACCTGTGTAGGTGTGCTGAGCTGAGATTTGATTCGCTGGGTCTTCTTCCGAAGGCATCGATCATCCTAACGTTCCACAATTCAGAGACGCTTTCCTCTCTCTTACACACGGTCCACTCAATCGTTCAGAGAACTCCTCAACAACTGATCGAAGACATCATCATCATCGATGACTGCAGTCAGAAAGGTCAACTATAGTCGGTTTCAGCTTAGGCTTGCTTAGGAACAATTAAATTAAAAAGATTTATAGAAACAAACAAATTAGATGGCTGACACTAACTGGATTTCTGCATTTTTAAAAAGCTCTTTAATGCAACTCAGGTCTAAACTTAAAAATAACGACTCTTCTCTTTCAACTGTCAATGACTTTATGAACTTATGTAGGACTACAGCGCCCTTTTCTTCTGTGCTACGGCGCTATAAAATCGTCATTATTATTATTATTATTATTATTATTATTATTATTATTATTATTATTATTATTATTATTATTATTATTTTTTATTTATTTTTAAATGCCCTGAGGTACTTCATTCCCTCCAGGACTTATTATTATTGAACAATAGTATTATTATTATTATTATTATTATTATTATTATTATTATTATTATTATTATTATTATTATTATTATTATTATTATTATTATTATTGTTATTATTATTATTATTATTATTATTATTATTGAACAATAGTATTATTATTATTATTATTATTATTATTATTATTATTATTATTATTATTATTATTATTGAACAATAGTATTATTATTATTATTATTATTATTTTTATTATTATTATTATTATTATTATTATTATTATTATTATTGAATAATAGTATTATTATTATTATTATTATTATTATTATTATTATTATTATTATTATTATTATTATTATTATTATTATTATTATTGAACAATAGCTGCTTGCACACAGTAGGGCCTAGCGTGACTTCTCGATTCTACCGGAGTCAGTTCGGTGTCTCCAACAGATAAATTGTGACATGTGATCGTTTTCAATTGAACCGACCTCCTATCATCTACCACTTCGTCTGCTCTATGCTGTGATAACGGCGTCAAAGAAGTGATAACTGACGGCGCTATATAAGTTATTAGATTAGATTGGATCATTTTTAGCGCATCGAAAAACATCTGAGGCTGTGCATGCACGACGACAGACTTTGGGCGCCTCAATTCAAAGGATATATATGGGCGCCTCAATTCAAAGGATATATAAGGGCGCCTCAACTCAAATGATATATATGGGCATCTCAATTCAAATGATATATATGGGAGCCTCAATTCAAAGGATATATATGGGCGCCTCAATTCAAAGGATATGTAAGGGCGCCTCAACTCAAATGATATATATGGGCATCTCAATTCAAATGATATATATGGGAGCCTCAATTCAAAGGATATATAAGGGTGCTGCAATTCAAAGGATATATAAGGGCGCTTCAGTGCTTCAATTCAAAGGATATATATGGGAGCCTCAATTCAAAGGATATATATGGGCGCCTCAATTCAAAGGATATATATGGGCGCCTCAATTCAAAGGATATATAAGGGCGCCTCAATTCAAAGGATATATATGGGCGCCTCAATTCAAAGGATATATAAGGGCGCCTCAACTCAAATGATATATATGGGCATCTCAATTCAAATGATATATATGGGAGCCTCAATTCAAAGGATATATAAGGGTGCTGCAATTCAAAGGATATATAAGGGCGCTTCAGTGCTTCAATTCAAAGGATATATATGGGAGCCTCAATTCAAAGGATATATATGGGCGCCTCAATTCAAAGGATATATAAGGGCGCCTCAACTCAAATGATATATATGGGCATCTCAATTCAAATGATATATATGGGAGCCTCAATTCAAAGGATATATAAGGGTGCTGCAATTCAAAGGATATATAAGGGCGCTTCAGTGCTTCAATTCAAAGGATATATATGGGAGCCTCAATTCAAAGGATATATATGGGCGCCTCAATTCAAAGGATATATAAGGGCGCCTCAACTCAAATGATATATATGGGCAATTGGGCATCTCAATTCAAATGATATATATGGGAGCCTCAATTCAAAGGATATATAAGGGTGCTGCAATTCAAAGGATATATAAGGGCGCTTCAGTGCTTCAATTCAAAGGATATATATGGGAGCCTCAATTCAAAGGATATATATGGGCGCCTCAATTCAAAGGATATATAAGGGCGCCTCAACTCAAATGATATATATGGGCAATTGGGCATCTCAATTCAAATGATATATATGGGAGTCTCAATTCAAAGGATATATAAGGGTGCTGCAATTCAAAGGATATATAAGGGCGCTTCAGTGCTTCAATTCAAAGGATATATATGGGAGCCTCAATTCAAAGGATATATATGGGCGCCTCAATTCAAAGGATATATAAGGGCGCCTCAACTCAAATGATATATATGGGCAATTGGGCATCTCAATTCAAATGATATATATGGGCATCTCAATTCAAATGATATATATGGGAGCCTCAATTCAAAGGATATATAAGGGTGCTGCAATTCAAAGGATATATAAGGGCGCTTCAGTGCTTCAATTCAAAGGATATATATGGGAGCCTCAATTCAAAGGATATATATGGGCGCCTCAATTCAAAGGATATAACTATTCGTGTTTGCTTTGAAGACTTTTATACGTGTAATGTAACTGAGCACTTATATAGCGCCCTTATACCGCGCGTAGGCTCTCCTCGCTGGATGTCATTAAGACAACAAGGTTATCTATTTATATAATCACAAGCCTATACATGAATATCTATGAGTCGGCTAACCCTGTAGGCCTATAATATGTTCTATTCTTGTAAGCTATTGCGAAATGTGTAGCCTAACACCCTAACTGATCAGATTCCATATCATGAATTTCAGACGATTTCGGTCGAATTCTGGAGGTTTATCTGGAATCCGTTTTTCCGAACAGCAGAGTGAATCTGCATCGCAACCTGGAAAACCTCGGTCTGATTCGATCGCGACTGAAGGGGTCGAGGCTGTCGAAGGGTCAAGTGCTCGTCTTCATGGACAGCCACTCAGAAGTACAGACTGGCTGGTAGGATACGTGGCAGTGCATCGACGCTCTCTCTCTTATGCGCTGTGAGTGGATGGGCTGGTGAGTGAGTAAGTCAATGAGCGAGTGGGTGAGTAAGTGAGTGAATGAATGAGTGAGTGGGTGAGTAAATGAGTATGTGGGTGAGCGAGGAAGCGTATTGAGCCACTGATTAAGCAAGTAATGCATTAGTTAACACGATATATGCCAATCAGTTGAGCTACGAAGCGTAGTGAGAGAATCCAGGTGAACAATCCCGTCAATCAATCAATCAATCAATCAATCAATCAATCAATCAATCAATCAATCAATCAATATAAAGTTGATATAGCGCCCCTTCAAGATACATACCTACTCAGAGGCGTCCAGCCCAGCCGGACTTAATGACCTCAGTGCAGGTCATAAAATCGCTGCCCTTCAAACGTGTTAGTGCAAAGGTTGTCTACTATATACGCATTTAAAGCAAACAAATCGTTACATAGAAACTAAACAAATGACCATCGACTTAAGAGGTCTACAGAAATCCTGTGAAATTAAAACAGACACTAAAACCTGGGAACTTCAAAATATCTGTAATAGCATGAAAGAGATCATTCAAAATCTACGTTTCAGGCGTTTCAGTGCATCAAGCAGAGCGCCATTTGAAAGATATCTGACCTCGAGGATATGAGGATTTAATTTCCACAGCACCATAGGCCTCTACTAACATCGGTGATCGCTTCTTGTGAATCAACTGGTTCCCACGATTAACGTTCTTGGAACGCATAGAGCAGGCATGGTCAACTTCTTTTAACAGAGGGCCACTCTAAGATTTTAAGGGCAGCTCTGGGGCCGCATGCTAATCGCGGGCTAATTTTTGCAGATTCATTAATTTTGCCAGAGAAAATAAGACAATATTAATTTTATTCAAACTAACTATTGCGATATAACCGTTACGGTTAAATTTATGTTAAACTAAATGAAGATAATTTTTATGATGAAAACATTATTATCCTAATTACCTGCAGTCCCACACTACAATAAAATACTAAATATGCAATAAGATTTTTCAGTTTAAAAATTAAAATAATAACTGTTAGTGTACAATGTATCCACTTGCTTGGTGTGCTATATTTAATGATTTTTGTGAAATCTGACACTTCTCACGACACAATTTATCCCGTATGGTTGCTTCAATGTTCGAAGTGGCAATTCAAATTTCATTGGAAAGTTTAATTGTCATTTGTTAGTCTGCATCTGCTTCTGAATTTTGTTAGTTTCATCTTTGAGAAGAACTGTTCACAAATATAGGTGCTTGGAAACAGTGCAACCATTTCCAGGGCATGAAATCTAAGTGAAGGTAGCTTCCAAAGTTTCGAACCTACCCACTCTGTGGTATTGTTTTAGACAGAAAGTCATTACATTGATGAATGAGTAGTGAACTAGTTGACTAGACTAGAGACCGGATTCTTAATAAATAAGAAACAGATGTTTTAATGTCGGCCTACGTACATAGATCCAGAAGACATTCATGTAGGGCCGGATAAAGGGGTTCCAAGTGCCAGACACAATGCTAATATTAAGGACATGCCAAGGGCCGGTTGAAAAGTCCCCGGGGGCCGGATCCGGCCCGCGGGCCGTATGTTGCCCACCCCTGGCATAGAGCTAGCAGCAGCTCAGCTTTTGAGATTCCAACCTCAGCTGCTGTAGTTATCAGCTGTTTTCTTAAGTCGTGCTCCTCTTCGAAACAAGGATATTAAAAGAGCCAAGACCTGTATGTGTCTCACATCGTGCCTTGTGTTTGCTTGCCTTGTTTGTGCGTCAATTTTTAATTGTTTAGGCTGGAGCCTCTGTTATTCGAGATAAAGAAGAATCGCAGAAGTTTGGTCAACAGCGTCATTGACTGGATGGAAAAGACTCCAGGTCGGTCAACTCTGCGTAATTACATAAGTCTGTTTTTCGCGGTGGCTGGTTGTATGTATTCATGTAGCCTACTTATGTATGTATGTATGCACGCCTATATGTACGATGTATGTATATATGTATGTATGTATGTATGTATGTACTCAGGCATGCATGCATATGTATGGATGCATGTAATTATGTATGTATTGTAAGTATGTATGTTGGTATGTATGTATGCAGCCTATATATGCAATGTATGCATATGTATGTGTATGTATGTATGTATGTAAACAATGTATGCATGGACGTATGTATGCATATTTATATGCATGTTTGTATGTAATATCCGTATGTGTGTAAGTAATTATACAATGACTTCCGGTGTCTGTCGTCTGTGTCTTAATTCCTTCTGTGCTTGATCTGCTATGACTGACGCATCGTGTATTGATACATTTGGTGATGATTTGAAGAGAATCGATGGAAGTACAAGTACGGTTGTACTGACTGGACGGTCGTCTTTGATTGGACGATGGGCTTCGGATGGAACGGTGTGCCTTTGGAAGAACGCAGACAATCCATCACAGATGCCTACAAGTAAGTGACGCAATGTATACGCATGTTTCATCTTCGTACACATTTCCAGAATCTACGCATAGTGACCATTAATATTATGCTCTCGGCAGCTGACGACAGGCCAACCTATTCTGATTCATCCTCTGTTCATTATTAGGTTAGGCTAGGTTAATTATTGTTACTATTATTACTACTATTATTTTTTATTTACTTCTATATACTTTGGCTCGAATGAAATGAGTTTTTCATACTGAAAGGCAAATTGCAGTGAAGCAACAGATAAAGGAAGAGGGTGACACTAGCGCCCCTGGCAGCCATAATATGTACTTGGGGACTACTACAATGAAGCTTCGACAGAAGCGAGGGATTAGAGCATAATTCCAGTCAGGATCAAGGGGGGATCTGGTTGCTTCCTCAGATCCAGGGGCGGCGCTACACCAGGGCGCGCCAGGGCATATGCCCTGGTAAAAAGCCTTTGCCCTGGTCGACACCCTGCCAGAATTTTTGCCCTGTCCAGAATTTGTTCGGGCATATTTGTTATATCCTGAGATATAAATTCACTTAATTCACTGAAATGTTAAATTTGCTTTACAAATGTCAAAAGCGTTCAGCTTCCGGGGGCTTCGCCCATAATTATGACCTCGTGACTATGGACAAATATAATAGTGCTGAGGGCGATTTATGGCAAGTGCGGTATATAGCGCGATCATATATGGTGACCATTTAAGTTCGCGCTCCCGTGCTCTCCATAAATCGCCCTCTGCACTGGCTACTTGTATGACTGCCCTGGCTATGCCCTGGTTAAAAAAATGTCTGGCGCCGCCACTGCTCAGATCGCCCTCTGCTGTGGACCTAATTCTGATTTTCAATGAACTGCAGGTCGAGGACAATAATTGGAGCATACAATGCCATCGAAAAGCACTTCTTCAGAGAAATCGGAGAACTTGACGACGGAATGGAATTCTGGGGCGCAGAAAACATCGACCTTAGCATCAGAGTAAATAATAATCTATATAAATAAAGAGAGAATTCTGTGTGTCTGTCTTTCTGTTTGACCGGGATTAACTTCTACAATTTTGCAACTTTTCACTCGAAACCTTCACTACTGTGTCGGCCTCGCATCGGACACTCAGTGGAGGGTTCGTGTACCCCCTTTTCACCGCTAACATGGTGAAAATCCCCCAAAACTCTACCCAACCGACCGTCCCTCACGCCCCAGCTCGCCTCTTCCACTGCAAAGCGGTTCTATTAATGGCGCCGGTATTCCCCAACGTCATTAAAAATTCGCATAACGACACCGTCCCTCACGCCCCAGCTCGCCTCTTCCACTGCCAAGCGGTTCTATTTATGGCGCGGGTATTCCCCAACGTCATTAATAATGCGCATAACGACGTTGTTTACTTTCGCACAAAATTTAATTACGATCGATTCGAACTATATTCATCGTTTTACAGCAAAATTGTATGTTCAAAGACTCTGCTTTACTAGGGGCAGTGAAGGCTAGATTTCTGGCGTTTTCTTTAACCCGCCAACGCCGGGTTCACCCTCTTCGACTGCGAATCAGTCAGTCCACGGGAGACAGTCTCCCCCTAAGGTCGCCAGACGCCACAAGGGCCTCCAAGACTGCGAAGCAGTCGTCGCCAGAGGGCGACTGCGAAGCAGTCAATCCACGGCAGAGGTCGCACGACGCGACAAGGCGTAAACAAGACTGCGAAGCAGTCTCCGCTGTACGCAAGAAGGCGTCTACAACACTGCGAAGCAGTCTCCCCCACAGGTCGCCAGACGCCACAAGGGCCTCCAAGACTGCGAAGCAGTCGCCGCCAGAGGGCGACTGCGAAGCAGTAAGTCCACGGCAGAGGTCGCTGTACGCCAGAAGGCGTACACAAGACTGCAAAGCAGTCTCCCCCACAGGTCGCCTAAATTTCTTCCTTATTCGCTACACGGATTTAAACTTATACCTAAATTTGTTGCTTATTCGCTACAGGGATTGAAACTTATAACCCCGGGCAACGCCGGGTAAACCAGCTAGTATATATATATATATACACACATATATATGTATATATATATGTATATATATACATATATATATATAATAACCGAGTGCTGTGTAGAGACACCTTGATCAAGTCGTTCACCCACACAATTGCTTCGCACCATCGATTGGTGCTTAATAAATGCATAACAATAAATCAATAATGATGATAATAGTGATAATAATAATTATTATCATTATTAGTACTCTAACATTAAAGACATCAATAACAATAATAACAATAACCGTCTGCGAAGACTAACTATTCCAGAACAACGCCCCCTAATTTTTGCAATTCCAAAAGATCATATGTACCTCGGGGGAAATATAATAAGTAATTAATATATATAATTATGATAATTATTTATTTATTTAGACGACGTTGGTAGTCATAGCGTAGTTAAACCAACTGGCTATAGTACATGGGTGGGTGACCGTTCGCAGAAATACCCGGTTACCTGGAAACAACACGGCCGTCTATCCACTATTGGTCGGTTATTTGAGTACCGACACAATTTGGGAGGCTGCAAGGTCTCCCATCCCCAGACAAATCATCTTTTGCTCTCTAGACCACATTGTTACATCTACTTGTAGGTGTGGCTGTTCGATGGTCAGGTGTTAACGGTGCCCTGCTCAAGAGCAGCTCACCTGGAGGGTAATAACACTCGATCCTATCGCGACGGATACGAATCCGTTGTGCAGCGAAATTACAAGCGCATCGCTGAAGTCTGGTTCGACGAATACAAGGATTGCTTCTACTATTACTTTCCAGAGTTGATCGTAAGTGTAGGATGTAGGATCCGAAATGGGGAAAGGGAATTTCTCTGGGAAAAAGAAATTTTCTTCCCCCTTTCCATGTCATTTTCTTACCTGCTAGACGTCAGTCTGGGATCCGAAGCATGCATGGATGATTAACAATTCACGATTTGTAGATAACTAAAGAAAATGCACGGGGACCTCTTTCAGATCTTTCTCTCCCCTCTATGATGGGAAACAACCCTGTATAATACGCGCTGGCTGACAGGAA
The DNA here is from genome assembly GCA_963556255.1 of Allolobophora icterica. NCBI lineage: Eukaryota > Metazoa > Annelida > Clitellata > Crassiclitellata > Lumbricidae > Allolobophora > Allolobophora icterica. The sequence continues at coordinate 32,639,222 of OY744610.1, read as the reverse complement.
GCCAATGTAGGAGCTTCAGCATATAACCAGAGACCTGACCATTTGAGCATTTTGCAACTGTGGCTTCGAAATTTAGTTGTTTAGATCCAAAGCATTTTAGCAATGTGACCAAATTAGAATCTCTGGCAGACATGTACTAAAATTCATGATCGCCAATGACATGTGTTCCATTTATCCTAGCCTGCAGTCCACACTGTACCTCATTTTTCTAACATTGCACATAAACAGCGCTAGTGTGGAACAATCCTTTAGCTGGCTCCAACTCATACAATCATAGTACAATGGGCGGGAACAGATCGTCTGATTTGGCCTTGATTACGATCGAAAGACAGTTCGCTATTGAAGTGGATCATAAATTTTAGGGACAGTGGAAAATCACGAAAACACGGCAAACATGGAAGCCGTGTTTTTCGGCATTTGCCGTGTTTTCCGTGATTTTTGACATTTGCCGTTTTTTTCGTAAAAAATGCCGTGTTTGTGGCAATTTTTTTGGTTGTGGCAGTTTCTCTTCTCGTGAACGTTTCCCACATCTGTTTGAGCTTGCTATTCGATATCTGTCAGTTCCTGGCAATTCTGTTGATGCAGAACGGAGCGTTAGTCAATACAAACTGGTGAATGCACCTCAGCGTCAAAATTTGACAGATGACAATTTAGCGCTTCATGTTATGATGGTATTCAATGCTCCCTGCTAAACTGTTACAGCAAGGAATCAATGACTGACAAATGGTTGACAATAATTATTGTCAATTTGTCAATGAACAATGAATATGAAAGATAAACATATAATGTCTTACAAGAAAACTGTGAAATTTTGATGCCGTGTTTGCCGTGTTTTTCGCGATTTTTTTAACAGTATGCCGTGTTTTTGGCATTTTTTTTACCGTGATTTTCTACTGTCCCTAATCATAATCAATAACTTTGCTAAAATGAAGTCTAGACGAAAAAGGCTGTTGCAATTGGTTTCTACTTGTACTGTTATGTATAGTAGACTGTACTATTACAAATGTACTATACATATTGTTTTTGCCACCTTTTGGGTGTTTCAGTGTTTCTACTTAAAATACAAAAATAAATACTTATAATCATAATGAATGTAGTTAATTGAAATTATTTATTTTGGTAATTGGGGCCTTTTTCATGTGCTCGCTCCCCCTGGTGTTAAAACCTGGCTACGCCACTGCATACATACGATATCGATCAGTGTACTCATCGTATAATTGAGTTCGCCAAGTTAATCTTATAAATAATTAAATCAAACTTAAATCTTGAACTAATAATTATTGTAGTGTGTCACATTTTGTTGCAAATTTCAGTCGGTTGATGTTGGTGACTTAAGTGTCCGGCTGAAGGTTAAGGGTTGGGCTCCCCACAATTTCAAATGGTACCTTCAGAACGTCTATCCAGAACTTGGCTGTCCAATTACAGATGCATTTGCTCGAGGCCCGGTTAGTAAGTCTTACTCAATGTGTATTGTGTACAGACCTTTATTACATCAGTTTTTTTATTACATCAGTTTTTTTTTATCACATCAGTTTTTTTATTACATCAGTTTTTTTATTGCATCAGTTTTTTTTATTACATCAGTTTTTTTATTACATCAGTTTTTTTATTGCATCAGTTTTTTTTATTACATCAGTTTTTTAATTGCATCAGTTTTTTTTTTATCACATCAGTTTTTTTATTACATCAGTTTTTTTATTGCATCAGTTTTTCCTACGTACATTGTACTATGTATTTTTTACTATTGTTTGTAAAGTGGGCGTTTGTCTCGCGCTAAGAAAGATAACTGACATCAGTGACTTAGTTACTTACTTATGCATAGTTCCATTATAATATCTTCAGTTAAATTAAACAGTCTATTTCGATAGATTTGACAAGTCTAGAAAATATGAGGCAAACTTCCATAAAGGTACAGTGCCTTTGTGGGTTACCCTAAAATGCGCTATATTAGGTGTTGAGTGTTCTCATATATAGACATGTTCTCATACATACGACGACGCAAACTTAAGGTAATTGGGCGAAGCGGACCCAAACGGTTCCTTCTGAGTTCTCCCTTTGACACACATGGTGGTGTAAACAATGTTGTATAATTATTTTCCAGGCTCTTTCGTCAATAAAATGAATTCAATCCACCCCTTTGCCTTGGATCAAGTTTCGCCAAGAGTTATGCCAGGCTGTCAAACGTCAACTAGACAAATATGCTCCTCTGAATTTCTAGATTCATGTCTGTACGGAGGTATTTACTTCTCTGTTTCCAACCACAAATTTCACCCAGCCTGGCTGCAATTTGTGGTTGGAAACAGAGAAGTAACTCACAAAGGCAATGTCCCCTCGCACCGCGTATTTGTCATTTTCTGTTACTGTGTTCACAGCGACGGTCGTATAGTCCTACTGCTGCTGGGAGGCACTAAAACCAGTGGTTTAGTTGTCGAGGGATTAGGGTTCCACCCCTAGCTCCTCTTCTAACCCCCTCAGCTAATAAACTGAAATTCTGTTGGGGGTCAGGAAACTAAAATATCACATGAGTCGTCAGTTGTTTCGTGAGAAACCTATTAACAACATTATGTTTTGACCTGCGTTCGTGTGACTTTGGTCATCTGTAATATTTTCGACCCCCAGTTCCTTTTTGACAACTAAAACACTGACTGAAACCACCCCTGTAAGGTAGTGTACAAAGATAAATCGAGATGCTCTATAGTAGCATAAACATAGCAGTCCTAATTTGGAACCTGAGGCAACCTTATTATTGTGATTCTTGTAGGTGATAAACCTCGAGACTAATCGGTGTTTAATTGGTGGAGATTATCAATATGTCATAACAACTGAATGTGCAGATGATATGAACGATCAAGTAAATCTTCTATTCGTATACTTCGTCGATCATTTCAAACCATTCTCCGTGTATTTTCTATTTACCAGATAATGATAATAATAATAACGACAATTTATACGGCGCCGTAACGCGGCCATGCCGCTGCAAGGGCGCCAGATCCTATCGAATCAGTCTAATATTTCTGAATATGCGGTCAAGGATATTTTATGCACAAACTGTTTGCCTATACAACCCAACCGGAAGGATTATTATTAGCGGAGCAGGCCAATTGTTGATAATTTTGTGCTTTCGTGAGGTACTGAAAAACGCGCTATATTGTGTCCTCATACATACCTACCTACCTACCTACCTACCTACCTACCTACATACATACATACATACATACATACATACATACATACATACATACATACATACATACATACATACATACACACACATATATAGTGCATGTATACATAGTTTGCATACATGTCATACATAGTATACATACATACATACATGCATGCATACATACATACAATACATACAAACATACATACATAACATATACAATTATACATAGGGCCTACATACAATTTTCTTTTAGACTCAAGATTCAATGACTGTGCTGTCTAAGATGGCTACAGAATGACGCTACCATGCTATCTATGAAACGACAAATAAATGTTGATCTGATTCATATTAACGAGGCCGACATAACTGATAAATTAATTCTACATTTTCCTGATTTTGTGAACGCAGAAGATATATTGGAGCAACAAGTTCCATCTGAGAGAGCCGAACTATGTCCTCCTACGGGTCAACGAAGAAGGTGCGGAGGAGAATCTCCTCAGAAAGGCGGAATACCTGGAATTGCATCGAAATGACGGAGCTACCAAGTGGATTCACTGGAAGGTTCGTGGATTCTCGGAGAGAGAGAGAGAGAGAGAGAGAGAGAGAGAGAGAGAGAGAGAGAGAGAGAGAGAGAGAGAGACAGACAGACAGACAGACAGACAGACAGACAGACAGACAGACAGACAGAGACAGACAGACAGACAGACAGAGACAGACAGACAGACAGACAGAGACAGAGACAGAGACAGAGACAGAGACAGAGACAGAGAGACAGAGACAGAGACAGAGACAGAGACAGACAGACAGACAGACAGAGACATACAGACAGACAGACAGACAGACAGAGACAGAGAGATAGATAGATAGATAGATAGATAGGTCGTCTCTCTGACACGGCATTTGTATAGTGCTGACGAAGTTCAGAGATTTACCTCACATTACATTACAATCTTAAAACAGCGAAACGCGTATTATTACAGAAATTAGTATTTATAATACAATTCGCTAGATAACGTCACTATCAGAACATCACAACATACGTACGCAGGCGGAAATGCGCAAACTGAAATTCAACGTCAACGTTCACAGGTTGAGCATGATGTGACATTTGGTATTTCTTAGATTTATACCTGGAACTCAATCTCACTACATCTGCCTACTGATATGTTTTGACTGAGCCCTCATGAATAAGGTGGTTCCTGCCACGTAGCTCTGTATGAAGATTAACATCAATGTTGACTTTGAATAGGACGGGCCTTTGATGGAACTGGAGTCGAGATTGTGCCTTGAAGCTTCGCCAGATGACGCTTCTTCGGAAGCACCAAATGTGGTTCTACGTACGTGCAACTTCCTCGAGAACGCCAGACAGACCTGGCGCTTCCACGAATACACCGACCAGTACGAGGATCTTCTGAACAACGACCAGGCGATAAAGATACACGGAAAAGAGCAACAAGTGTTTCTACAAGTCTACCACTTGTACAGATAGTGTAGGCCTATACGCATTGTGATACGGCCCCCGAGCGTAAGCCGCCTACACCATTGACAGACAGCATGAATATTCTTCACAGCCTTCAGTCATTCTTGCTAGACACGATATTCAAAATTTAAAAATTATAAAATCTAAATATTATCCCAATTTCCCAACATTAATTTTAATCGAATCTCGAGATTTCTACAGCAACGAAAAAGTGGAGTCGTGGGAACCAGCTTATGCACATGCGTTCAGTAAAAAGTCGATAGGCAGATAGGAATATTGTCAGCCATACTTGCCTCACTACTTCACTGATGTGCCTCCGATCACCAGCAGCATCAAGAATTCAGTAGTTCCCCAACAGGTGTTTCGTTGCTAAACAGAGGTGGCTTTCAAAAACATCGAGAAGATGAATACCTGTGACTAGAACATGTTCAGCGAGTTTCTGTTGACATTTCCAGTACAACTGAGGAGAACATGTCACACTAATCGCCATTCATCATGTTCTTCAGTCATCTGTTCAGCTGCTTTGCTTCCACTGTTCCTCGAGGAAGCACACTCAATCGTCATGATCCGTCATTTAAGCGAAGACAGGAACGCAAGAGACAGCCGATCATTCCTGAGAGCAGCTGACATGGTACAAACAAGACAAACACACCAAGTTACAGCATCTGCTCTGTACATCTTACAACAGCAGGCATATTATCACAGATCGCAAATGCATTTAACTGATTCAGCAGATAGCGAAGACTTCCAAGACCGGTGTCGTCGCAGTATCTGGTGTCTGTATATGTACGATCTTTGCGCAGGTGTTATGTATCTAGAGGCACTAATTCTGCCCGTATCCAATTCAAAGGCTCAACTTGGCTTCGCTCCCTAATATTTATGTGACTTCATTCATCGCCCTCACTCTGCTGCTTCTCTCCGTCCTCTTCGTTCATCTGATCGTTTTAACCTCCTCGTTCCCCGTGTCAGGACTTCACTGGCTCAATCTAGGTCTTTTGCTTCCATTGGCCCTGCTCTTTGGTATGAGCTTCCTCCGTTCGTTCGTTCGTTCGTTCTTCTATTCTCTCAGGTAACGTCTCTTCCTCTTTTACCTTTCTTAAAACTTGCTTTTTCTCTCGGGGTCTTTCGCACTGGGAGCGCTTCTGAATGGCCCTCCCGCTATAAGCGCTATATAAATATCCGAATACAATACAATACAATAATTGAACTCACTCCATGGTTTCACTCGCTGGACCGTACCAACTATGCCAGGTGGGATACCTGTTCATCTGAGAGATATGGCTGAAGTCCGCTGAACTGTTTACAAAGCATTCGGATGTGGCCAATAAATTCAAGGCTGGCAAATTTACTGTGCAGACAACGAGAAAGGTATGCTCCTCAATTGCCATTAATCAGGTACACAAACAAAACAATGCACTTATCAAAGGGATGGTGGAGCTTTGGTCTGACTGACAATCCAAGTGCCCTGCACCGTTGGATGACTTCGAAGGACTAGTGAATGGCTCCTTTGTAACCACTGGGCAGATGATATTGCGCTCTCAATTTGTATCGGATGCCGGTTTGGAGGTTGATTATTCTGGACAACCAGGATCAAGAAGTTTAAAGTGTTTTCTTGTAGACATTATTAATTGTGCTGCAACAAAAATAGTAATTTAAACTGTAATATTTTAATAATATAAATACAAATTGAGTAATTTATTAAAACTAAACTGCGAACTTAATTTTTTCGTCGAACTGCGAATTTGAGAACTTATTGTCACTTTTAAGTTGCGATTCATTGGATTTATTCTTTACGGATCTCTTAAAGATACTTGCGATACTTGTGATTGTCGTTGTTTTGCGATTGTTCGAGTTTTATCTTGCTCTTGAATTTCGATTCACTGGATTAATATATGACAAGTTAGATTTCGTATGGAATTCATTAAACCTGCGAACCGACGCGTCTGTAAAACTATAGCGAGTCTTCTGAGCCTTTGGCCTGACAGGCAAAGCCGACACCCTACGGATAGAGTTCGAGTCTTGAGATCGGGTTGTTGGTCATCCTGGTAACTTAGACCAGTCCGGTTTCCCCACAATACTATGTATAATGTCTGCGCCAAATTTTATGCTTGTATCACAAAATGCACGATTGCTTTGCTATGCCGCTGTACTATAACCCAAACAACTAGCTTACCTAACAACTATCTTAACTACAAACTATCTTAACTAAAGAACTATCTTAACTAAAAAAACATCTTCACTAAACAATTGTCTTTACTAAATAAAGATCTTAACTACAAAATTATCTTAACTTAAAAAACTATCTTAACTAAAGAAGTATCTTAACTAGAAAACACTTCTTAACTAAAGAACTACCTTAACCAAAGAATTATCTGAGCCAAAGAACTATCTTATCTAAAGAACTATCCTTACTAAAAACTACCGTGACGAAGAACTATCTTAACTAAAAAACACATCTTAACTAACCACTCTCTAGGCGAAATAAGTATCCGAACTAAAGAATTATCCTAAACATCAAGCTCAACAAAAATAATTCCTTAAATAAAGAACAATCTTAACTAAATTGTCTTTACTAAATAAACATCTTAACTACAAAATTATCTTAACTTAAAAAACTATCTTAACTAAAGAAGTATCTTAACTAGAAAACACTTCTTAACTAAAGAACTATCTTAACCAAAGAATTATCTGAGCCAAAGAACTATCTTATCTAAAGTACTATCCTCTTAACTAAAGAACTACCTTAACTAAAAAAACTCATCTTAACTAAACAAATATCTTAACTCAACAACTATCTTAACTAAACAACTATCTTAACTAAAGAACTCTCTTAACTGAAAGAACTATCCTAACTAAAAACTATCTTGACTAAAGAACTATCTTAACTAAAATACAAATCTTAACTAATCAACTATATTAACTATGGAACTCTCTTAACTAAAGAACTAACTTAACTAAGGAAATATTTTAACAAAAGACCTACCTTAACTAAAAAAAATCTTAAATAAAATAAAACTATCTTAACTAGAGCACTATCTTAATCCAAAAAAAATTATCGTAGCAAAATGTGTACGTACGCAAAATAAATTTCTATAACTCTATGTCCACATTATAACTCTGTATTGTCCTATAGTCGTCCAATGGCATTTTATTACATTATATAAAAGCCATGTGCAGTTATTCTGTGCTGTGAACGAGACACCTATAATTTGTCTATATTGGCCCTCACTCATCCTTCAATCTGGCCTAAAGTGCAGAGAGACACTTTCTGTAGCTGGTCTTCTCGGGGGGGGGGGGGGTGCGTCAAGCGTACGTACGCGGGGGGGGGGGGTGGGGAAGAAAGTACGCTTGCGGACAGGGGGAGGGGGGTCCAATTTTCCCGAATTTTTGCGTACGTAATATATGGACGGCCCCTAAACATCTTTCTTAACTGAAGAAATATCTTAGCTAAAGAACTATCTTAACTAAAGAACTATCTTAACTAAAAACACATCTTAACTAATCAACTCTCTTAACAAAAAATCTTAACTAAAGAACTACGCCAACTAAAGAACTATCTTAACTAAAGAACTACCTTACCTAAAGAACTATCTTGACTAAAAAACTATCTTAACTAAAGAACTATCTTAAATAAGGAACAGTCTAAACTAAAGAACTATTTTAAATAAAGAACAAGCTTAACTAACAACTATCTTAACTACAAACTGTCTTAACTAAAGAACTATCTTCCTAAAAAAACATCTTTACTAAACAATTATCTTAACTAAATAAACATCTTAACTACAGAATTATTTTAATTAAAAAACTATCTTAACTTAAGAACTATCTTAACTAGAAAACACATCTTAACTAAAGAACTCTCTTAACCAAAAAATTATCTTAACTAAAGAACTATCTTATCTAAAGAAGTATCCTAACTAAAAACTACCGTGACTAAAGAACAAGCTTAAATAAAAAACACATCTTAACTAAACAACTCTCTTAGCTAAATAAATATCTTAACTAAAGAATTATCTTAACTAAACAATTAGCAAAACTAAAATAAGTCCTTAGATAAAAACAATCTTAACTAAAGAACTATCTTAAGTAAAGAACTATCGTAACTTAAAAAAAACTCATCTTAACTAAACAACAATCCTAACTAAAGAACTATCTAAATTAAAGAACTATCTTAACTAAAGAACTATCTTAACTAAAAACTACCTTAACAAATGAACTATCTAAACTAGGAAAAGTCTTAACACTATAGTTAACTACACTACTATCTTAACTAAATAAATTTCTTAACTAAACAACCTTAACTAAACAAATATCTTAACTAAAATAATTCCTAAAATAAAGAACAATTCTAACTAAGCAACTATCTTAACTAAAGAACTAACTTAACTTAGGAACTATCTTAACTAAAGAACTACCTTAACTAAAACACTATCTTAACTAAATAGCTATCTTACCTAAAGAGCTCTCTTAACTAAGGAACTATCTTTACTAAAACTATCTGAACTAAAAAAATAGATCTTAACTAAAGAACTATCTTAACTAAAAAAATAACTTGACAACTCTATTAACTAAATAAATATCTTATCTAAAGAATTATCTTAACTAAAGAATAATCTCAACAAAAGAACTATTTTAACTAAAAAGCCATCCTAACTAAAGAGCCATCCTAACTAAAAACTATCTTGACCAAAGATTAAGAATTATCTTATCTAAAAAAACACATCATAACTAAACAACAACCTTAACTAAATAACTATCTTAACTAAAAAAACTATCTTAACTAAAAACCACATCTTAACTAAACTATCTTAGCTAAGTAAAAATCTTATCTAAGGAACTACTTTAACTAAAACGGTATCTTAACTAAAGAACTATCTTAACTAAAGAATTATTTTAATTAAATAAACATCTTAACTAAAGAACTAACTTAACTAAAGAACTATCCTAACTATAAACAATTTTGACTAACGAACTATCTTAAATAAAAAAACAAATCTTAGCAAATCAATTATCTTAACTAAAGAACTATCTTAACTAAAGAACTAACTTAATAAAGGAACTATCTCAACAACAGAACTACCTTACCTAAACAACACATCCTAACAAAACAACTATCTTCACTAAATACATATTTTAACTAAAAAAACTATTTTAACTAAAGAACTGTTTCTACTAAAAAAAACTATCTTAAATAAACAACAGCTTAACTAAACAACCATCTTAACTAAATAAATGAATTATTTTAACTAAAAAGACATATCTTAACTAAACAACTATCTTAAATAAAGAACTATCTTAACTATAGGACACATCTCAACTAAACAACTATCTTAACTAATAAACACATCTTAACTAAGAACCATCTCAACTCTCTAAAGAACTATCTTAACTAAAGAACTATCTTAACTAAAAACTACCTTAACTAAAGAACTACCTTGTCTAAAGAACTATCTTAACTAAAGAGCTATCTTAACTCGAGAACTGTCTTAACTAAAAAAACTTAACTAAAAAACATCTTAACCAACTATCTTACCTAAATGAATTTCTTAACTAAAGAACTAGCTTAACAATAGAACAATCTGAAATTAAAAACTATCTAAGTTAAACAACTAAACAATTAACTAAACAACTATACTATCTTAACTAAAAAAGGGTTTTAACTAAAACACGTCTTAATTTAAAAAATTAATAATCTTCTGGTCACGCCAAACACGCGTAAATTTGTGGTATCAAGATATATATTTAATCAATGCTTCAGTCTACACCATGATGTAAAAGCAATGAGATATAATATAATATACCTCTAATGTGTAGGAGACACAAAACCATAATGACTAGGAATCTAAACCTTGTTGGAGTAAAGGTGCCATTAGCGGCTGCCAAAACCAATGCTAAATATCGTTCTCTTCTCCACTCTCCCAATGCCAAATTGTCGGGTTTATGGAACAAGGTAAATAGTCCACAGTCCAATGAAATAATTCAGACAGTTTTGAGGTGCCAAATTGTCACTCCTTTGGCCATTCGCTGGAACAGTCAGCCTACTATGATTCTTGTAGAAGTCTTTTGACGCATTCTGCAGCCAAATTGGATCATTTGTGCGCATCCCTCCACTTGCCAGCATTAAAGGATGTTGAAATCACTTTCATCTAGGAAGACAACGAGGTTTTCTCCTTAGCTCAAGGCCTTGATCGTCTTCGAGGTGATTTGAACCGCGAGAATTACTTCGGTTTTCTTTTTCCCACTTTACTTCAGCTGCAGCCAGGGCCGTCTTATCCTACTGTGCCTAGGGCCTACGAAACTTTCAGAGGCCTACGAAAGTCTGAACATCTGAAAATGAGATATTGAATGATTGACCGGGAAAATGGAAAAAGGAAAATTGCAAATGACAGCCAGTTTAAGTTAATAACTTTTATACCGAAACAGTTTAAGTTAAGCTGTGCTAGCCTACATTATGTGAACTTTGCGGAGTTGGAGTTGACATTTGACTTGGGGTCTACAAATGCAAGAGTGCCTAGGGCCTACGACGACCTTAAAACGGTCCTGGTTGCAGCACATCGCATAGTAATGGTTTAAAATTTTGCATGTCGTTGGCATCTGCCATTCTGGCTGACATCAATAAGCGCTTTAGTCACTATTTCACGTTCTCCGATTCGACTCAGTCCGCTGCACTGGCATTTATGACGCACCCAGCTTTCAAGCTTCGATGGATTAAGCCGACAAATATGAAGCAAATGAAATGTACTTGTTTCTCAAGCGTTACGATTTTCAGCTTGTAGGGAATTTCGGCAAGATGCTATAAAGCCTGGTTGTTCTGATGAAGTGATAGACTCTAAAACTTTGGATTTCTTTACCTTTATGGATGATGCTGATGGAGAGCCAAGAACGACTCTTCATTCCCATGTCGAACTGCAGGGTTTGCAATACAATGATAGAACACTCAGTTCTTTGGAGAGATATCCACTGGTCTGCAGTAGCATGGGCGGCGGTCCGGGGGGGCGAGGGAGACAAGACCCCACCTTTAACAGTGGAGGGGACACACCATACAGTTGTCCCCCAAATTTTGAAGAAACACATTAAAGGTGAAAACAATTTTCACCTCTTTTTTGACCAGATCAGTTCAAAAGTGTCCCGTGTCCCCCACCTGTCAAAAAAGATCGCCGCCAGTTCTTTGGAAAGATATCCACTGGGCCGCAGTAGCCTATATTCCGAAAATTTAATGTTGGACTTCTTTCATCCGCTGCAGCTGAACGGTTGTTTAGCTCTGGAGGAATTATATGTTCAGCCAAAAGGAATCGGATGATCCCACAATTGTTTGAAAACTTCAACTTCAACATGTAAAACAACAGGGCTAGCCCATAATTCATCATCAGCTATCCGTAAACCATGCATCAGCTGTTTTAAATATGGGCAATTTCAGTCACTCAGTATATAACGAAAATTGTGCTTTTGTTGAGATTTTTAAACCTGTTGTAGGCTACACTGACAGCACTTCAGCATGTTCTAATTAAAACAAAGTTGCTAAAACTGGTCAGAACAGAACTGTTGTCACTTGCCTGTGTAGACTGTCTTGTGAAGAACTGCTACACGGATAAAGTGTAACATCTTTCATCGTTAAATTTATCTTTTCCATTGCTCTTAATTAACTTCGAGAGTCGAAGTTGAGCCTACTGAATGTTTATGAATCCTACTTCTTCAGACAAGTCATAAGAAACTATAGGCCTAGATCACTGTCAAGTATACTCATGGAATGAAAATGTACACACTAATGAGTAATGATAAAAGTAGGCCTACATAATGGTGATTTCTCAACAGTTTTTTGAAAAACTATTTTCAACATATTTTCAAAATACTATTTTATTTTGTATTTTCAAAATACTTTTGAAAAGTATTTCGTAAAAGTATTTTCAAAATACTTTTGAAAAGTATTTTATTTCTTATTTTCACAATGGTGGCGCCAGCTATACAATTTCAGCAGGTCGCGTCAGGGTCATGGGAGTTATTCAGTACTATAAGTAGGTCGAAGAAATTAATGTTTGAGTTTGACGCATCACACAGTATAACCCCAACATAGGCAGCATAACTTAGATATAGAAAACGAAGAAAATTGTTCTTGAACGCTAATAGCCCAATTGTTGTAGCATATTCACATTTGAAACAATTCAGCAATTAAAACGTTAAACTTTAGTTAGGCCTACCATGGGCGTCCGCAGGAATTTTTTAGGGGGGCGCAACATTTTTTGGGGGGGAACATTTTTTGGTGGGGGCAAAATGACGCTTTTGCATAGAAAAAATTTGCATAGAAAAAAATTAAAAGTAAATGACGATCAAGGACTTTACCTAAATAATCAAGAGTTTCTTCGCATTGAAAATCGTGTTGGGACTGTTGTAATAATCATAATATTCAAAAGATTTCATTTTTATAAAATATTTGCAAAATCCAGGATCTACTGATTAGCCACTGAGAACATCATAAACATGTATGCTAATACGACGCACGACATTACAGAAACAGTCAAGAGTAAATTAGGCAGGTCATAAGGCAGGTCAAGAGTAAAATACAATTAAAAATAGGCAGGTCAAATGACCTGCCGCGACCCAATGTATTTTCAAAATAGGCCTACTTTTGAAAAGTATTTTGCCCATCAACAGGCACAAACTTTCAATCCCAAAGCGACACCAGCCGAAGCAACGCTTGAATCCCCGGTATCATTCACGGCCAAATCCTCAAGAACCTTCGTCTGGCCTACCTGGACCAAAGAAGAACGGCGGTCGACTCGAAGAACGTCCGAAGAACGATCGACAATCACGTCTACGCTTTCAACCGGATGCTCGCGATCGCAGGACTTACCACCAAAGGAGAGACGTCGAAGAACTCGACCAAACATATCGTCTCGACATGATATATCAAGAAAAGACAACAAACCGCAAGCCAAATCGCAGAGAAAGATTCCAGAAAATCGCCATACAACCAAATAGGCCTAGGGTTAATAAATAATATCTGTGATACAACCCAACCAACGACCTCTTAATTAGGGTTGCCACCTCCTAAGGATACGAATCCGGGAGATTCAAAAAATTTTTTTAACATTTCCAATTGCACTGATAGAACAGAATCTAAGTATAGTTTTAAAGCATTTTGTAAGCTCGTCACGATTGTATTCTTCTTCATCTGCTTCACATTTTTAGTGTGTTTCTCCGATGTGGCGTGCTGTACTACCGATCTGCGTCCCTCGTATTTTACTGATAATGGTTGCTGGCAAATTTTGCACTCTGCTTCCAACTCGTTTTTCTTAGACAACCAATCCTTAAAATCGTCTTATTTGAGCCACTCATCGTTGAATGAACAGTAATACTTCTTTTTCTTCTTAACTACACATTTTTCTGGATGAGACTCAGACTCAGAGTCAGAATTTGAATTCGCCATTGCGAACTTCACGCGCACACCGCACGCGCGGTCATAAACATAGATATCTCAATTGAAAAGTGTCCGCAGAAAGTTAGAAAAATACATAGATATATAAATTGAATTTGAAAAGTGTCCGCTGAAAGTTAAAAAATACAATCTCGATCAGACCACAGTATAAATAATTACATAATTATGTAATTATTTATACTGTGATCAGACATTCAGACTCTGAGTCTCTGACTCGATGTCGAGCAGTGACGCATTGTGCAGTTGTCCTAGGGAATAGGACTTTTCAGCATTCCGGGATATTTCAAAGTTTTCCAAATTAATTCCTGGAGACGGGAGATCATATCGAAATCCGGGAGACTCCCGCCCATTCCGGGAGAGGTGGCAACCCTACTCTTAATTCGATAATGGCGATGAGGGAAGTGACGTCATCTTATTAGCGCCGGCCGCCGTGAGAATCTTTTCAATGGCGTAATTTATAAACGCGTAAATTTATTTCATAATACCTGGGATTAAGATTAGTAATCTTAATCCCAGATAATACTTCAGCAATAATTGCGATAATAATATAATGACGATATAAATAACATCTGAAATAACAGTTATTTATCCAAGGCAAGAAATTTTTCTGCGAGTCCGCTTTGCAGGACCTTACCTTACAATTTTTCAAATTTTTATAGCGCTATAGCACCGCTACGACGATGGTGATGATGATAATGTATGTATGTATGTATGTATGTATGTATGTATGTATGTATGTATGTATGTATGTATGTATGTATGTATGTATGTATGTATGTATGTATGTATGTGCCTACTCCTTTGCATAGAGTCTTCAAGATTGGGTTCAAGCCATGTTTCGGTTAGAGCTACAATAATCTAGTCCTGTCGTTTACGCCACTTCCAGCTCTGGATATTCGGCACTCATGGATTTTTCGAAACTTTCGGTGGAGAAGACCCTTACTGCTGCACAATGGCGACAAGATCATCAAGGATGCGTTGGACTCTATTCCACCTACTATACAGGTCTACCTATTATGCTATTCCACGTGCTATGTTCATTAGCACTTTACTATTTACCAAATTACTGGTTAGCATTGTGGAGTCATTCGTAGATTTTTTTTCATATCTAGTTAGTCCTGCTAGGCCTACTAATGATTCTGTTTAATTTGTTTGTCTTGATCAGCAGGAAGCTGACCCTATGCTGACTGATAAATCATTACATCTATTTTATTTCCACCAGATTTGATCATGCTTGCACGGATTAAGATTCGAGATGAATTGCTGTTCCCTATGCTTAATGTCAAATGTCAACTTGGCAAATTTCATGAACTGCATATTCACTGTTAATGATCCATGTTATGAACTGCATAGCTACTGTTAATGCATATTAGGCCTACTGTGATTTGATCAAGTTGGTTATTATTTGAATAACTTGGTTTTTATTTTACTTACATTACTTTTTTTCTACAATTGCCTCTGTTTAATTTTTTTTTATCAGCAGGAAGCTGTCCCTAAGATGACTGATAAATCATTATATCTATTTTATTTCCACCAGATTTGATCATGCTTGCACGGATTAAGATTCGAGATGAATTGCTGTTCCCTATGCTTAATGTCAAATGTCAACTTGGCAAATGTCATGAACTGCATAGCCACTGTTATTGCATATTACTGTGATGTGATCAATTTGGTTATTATTTGAATAGCTTGGTTATTACTTGAATAGTAATAGATATTACTTCACTTACACTACTTTTTTTTTAACGTACAGTAACTTGCCAGCCCACTTGCTGTTGTTGGCTAATTGGTCGCACGACGGATTTGTGTTGTATTGTATCGTAGCTGATTTCGGGCCTAGTTGCTAATGCGGTACAACATATGTGTATATTCGTTTTTGACCCTATGTATCTAAATAGGAGATCGCTGCACGAGGTAACTAAGATAGTCCTCGTGGATCTAATTAGTGATCCCCTGTGCGATGTTTGCACTTTATCAGTATCTTCTGTCCAAATGATTAGGTGCTCATGCTGCAGTCGAACTTTCCACCAAAACTGCTCTATACTTAGGCCTACGAATGAGGGATTGGCGGCCCAATTAACATGGGTGTGTTCTACTTGTAATCTTTACCCTTGCTTGGAATTAGACGATGATGAAGAAATGAATGTGGAGGAGACTGTAGAACTGAATTCAGGCCGTTGTGTTGATATTATGGAATTAACAGATGGACCGGAACTGCAGGTTTTTCATGATGAAACAGAAACTAATTCAACCCTAGATAACCTAAATGCTGACCCAGACTACAACTATTTTAGAAATTCCAGCTGGTCTAGTAAATATATTGCCCCACATGAACTTGCTAAATTGTACGAACCTAATATAAAAGAAGGGGAATTTAGGACCTTACACATCAATTGTCGTAGTGTAGCTCATAAACTGGTAGAAATTAGTGACCTGACCAATATGGCACAGGCATCGATTGTAGCTCTAACCGAAACATGGCTTGAACCCAATCTTGAAGACTCTATGCAAATTGCGGGATACACTTTTCTGGGAAAGTCTAGACTTGGAGGGAGAGGGGGAGGAGTAGGCATATTCATTAAAGAAGGCCTTAACTTTCATCAGTATACACCCTTGGCTGGTCGGATCGAACATAAAACGTATGAGAGTCTATTCATCAGGTTGAACTTGAAAAAGGGCTTCCTTCTGGTAGGGATAATTTATAGATCGCCGGGACAAAAAATAAACGAGTTTAACGAGGAAATTGATGAACTGATTGAGGGAATAAAGACCACCTGTAAAGATATAATATTATTAGGAGATTTCAATATTGATCTATTAAAAGTAAACGAACACAAGGAGACTAATATCTTCTATAACCATTTGGCTACTCATCTGTACCTACCCGTTATAACTAGACCTACTCGAATTACTCCTTCTACTCGAACTTTAATTGACAATATATTTACCAGTTCCTGGTCGAAGTTGCTTGATGCCCACATTATTGTATCTGACATCTCTGACCACTTCCCAATTTGTGCTCGATTTACTCTTACAACTATACCTGTTGTAAAGCTGAACTATGGGGTAAATAGATTGGTAAATGAAGACCGGATAGCTAAATTCAAAACTGCTCTATATGATATTAACTGGGATCCTGTGCTGAGGATATGCAACCAGGGTGATGCTAATGAAGCCTACAATTCCTTTATAGACAAATACAGCCAGGTCTACAATGATGCGTTCCCTCTTTTATCTGAATCTAAGGACCGAAAGTTCAAGTTTAAAAATCCTTGGATGTCTGCGGGGCTCCTTAAATCCTCCAGAAGGAAGAACCTCCTATATGTCCGATATTTAAAAAATCCGAATGACCATAACAAAAGGAAATTTATTGAATATCGAAATAAATTTAAATCAGTAAGACTAAATGCTGAACGTGCTCACTATACTAACGAATTTCAGAAATGCCATAATGATATAAAAGCTACATGGAAAGTAATCAGAACGATCATGTTACTTGATGATAAGAAAGTGATGGTTGCCTCTCTAAATGTTAATGAAACCCTAGTAGATGATCCAGCTACAATTGCCAATGTACTTAACAATTACTTTGCCACCATAGCCGATGAATTAGCTAAGAAAATTCAATGTACACCTGGAACTTTCATGGACTTTCTGCCCCCGTCCAGGCTGAATTCTATGGGCATGACTCTGACTTCTCCGGAGGAACTTTTAAAAATCTGTAGTACTTTGAAAAAAACCCACACGAAAGGTGTAGATGGTATTGACCCTTATCTCGCCTCGTCAAATTTATCGTTGATTGCTCAGCCTCTTGCAGCAATTATTAACTGCTCTCTTTTAAATGGCGTGGTTCCAAACAACATTAAAGCAGCCAAAGTCATACCTATCTACAAAAAAGGCGATAAAAATAACCCGGCCAATTACAGACCTATTTCTGTACTTAATTACTTCGCTAAATACTTCGAAAAAATTGTCTACGATCGACTTAGCAATTATATTGGTAGCTTTAACTTAATCCATCAATCTCAGCATGGCTTTCAGCAGGGTCACTCGACATTCATGGCCTTATTAGACTTAGAAGATAAAATTACCAAAGCAATCGACAATAACGAGTACTCCGTTGGAATATTTGTAGACTTAGCCAAAGCTTTCGATACCGTAGACCATGTAATTT
Organism: Allolobophora icterica; assembly: GCA_963556255.1. NCBI lineage: Eukaryota > Metazoa > Annelida > Clitellata > Crassiclitellata > Lumbricidae > Allolobophora > Allolobophora icterica. Next base: position 32,620,966 of record OY744610.1, on the reverse strand, counting down.
TACTTAAAAAGTTAGAAAACTACGGTATCAGAGGCCCACTTTTAAAATGGTTCGTTAGCTATCTTGATAACCGTACCCAACGCGTTTGGATCAATGGTGCCTGGTCCGATAGCAGTGGTATTAGGTATGGGGTCCCTCAGGGCTCTAACCTCGGTCCTCTACTTTTTTTAATATATATTAACGACTTGGCAGATGTCTCCAAAACCCTTTATTTTATCTTATTTGCCGATGATACAAATATTTTTTTTGCTCATCATTCTTGGCAAACACTAATGCAAATAATAAATTCTGAATTAATACTAATTAATAACTGGTTCTCAGCTAACAGGCTCTCCCTGAATATAGATAAAACAAGCTTTATCGTATTTAAATCTCACAGAAAGATCAGGCCAATTGATCTCTCCCTAGAAATTGCAGGTACCCCCCTAACACAAGTAGAGTCAACCAAATTCCTTGGCATTCTGGTGGATAGACACTTGTCCTGGAACGACCATATAAATTACATTTCCCTGAAATTAGCAAAGAATATTGGAATACTTAAGCGGATCTCTTACTTGCTCCCCACATCCATCCGGTTAAACTTATACTATACATTAATTCTCCCTTATTTAAGCTATTGTAATTTAATTTGGGCAACTAATTATGAATCGAGGCTACACAAACTAGTGATTCTCCAAAAGAAAGCTGTTAGACTCATCATGGGAGCCCCCTATGGGTCCCATACTCGTCCTTTATTTCATCACCTTAAATTATTGACCATAAATCAAATTCGTTCCCTACAAATAGGAACCTTTCTTTATCGATTTGAAAATAGGTCATTACCGGATTCATTCATGAATTACTTTATCCTAGGCTCACAGCTACACTCTCATAACACCAGGAATGCTCTCGCCTACCGCTCTGACAAAGCTCGTACCAATGCAAGGGTGTTTAGTATAAAATATTATGGGCCCAAAATCTGGAATGCCCTGCCTATTGATATACGCTGTTCGCCAAATCCCTACTTATTTAAGATTCGATTGCGCAAGTACCTTCTGAATGTGGTATGAGTCTCCCTAGTCATTAGAATTGATCATTGTGTTTCTTATATACTGATTTTTTTCCCTTATATAGTTTGTTTGTTTTTGTTCTCTTGATATTGCGTGAACACGCACATAGGTAAACTTAAGTATATATAATTTTGTGTTAGTTAAGGTTAGTTAAGGAATGCATACTATCAATCTCAACCTAGCCTCTATATAAGTTAATTGTAAAGCCGATTGGCTTAAATTGATTGTGAATGAATGTAGTGAGGCTACCCTTCGATCCTGTCAGTCATATTGTTCATTGGTACATATATCTATTTAGGTGTCCCTAGTTAGCGGGATGTATATCCCTTGGGGGCCACCTTTTGCCGCCAATGACAAGTTTTTTTACCGCTGTGTACACTACTTTTTCTGTTTTAATTGTCAATCATACTGCTATTTTACAGTCACTGTACTCTGTTATAATTGTCATTTGGATGCAATAAAGATTTTTGATTGATTGATTGATTTGATTGATTGATTGATTGATGTATGTATGTATGTATGTATGTATGTATGTATGTATGTATGTAGGTATGTAGGTATGTAGGTATGTAGGTATGTAAGTAAAGTACCGTATATAAAACTTCCGCCGTCACAGCGGGCGTATGATCGCAGATTGCAAATGCATTTAACTGATTCAGTAGATAGCGAAGACTTTCAAGACTGGTGTCATTGCAGAGAACTTGCTTGTCCTCAGTTTCAGTACTGGGCCATTGTGTTAGAACTTGAGCTACTGATATTTTATATGTAGGCCTACGATCTTTGTGCCAGGCATCATTTGCTCAGTGTGATTCTCCTTACAGATTTTATTTTAGTTACAGTTATAGTTAATGGTTTTTCATTTTAGTTATAGTTACAGTTATAGTTAATATTATTTTTTAGTTAGGCCTAGGGGCCTACAGTGTTATAGTTATCGTTAACGAAATCATTTTGCTTTCGTTAACGAAAACATTTTCGTTACCGTTAGGCTATCGTTAATGAAAATCACACTGAATTATGAAGACGCGTTACACAATAATTTGCTTAGAGCTTTGACGAATGGGTCCATTCAGCTTCATGAATACACAGCGCTCCATATTCACCGACATCCAAGGCGAACATAGGAATCATTTTGCTTTCATTAACGGCTGTATTTTCACGTTCTCACGTTAGTTGATATTGCACTTTTTTTTATCGTATTAACGAAAATAGCAATGAATTTTCGTTAGTGTTATTTTCGTTATAGTTATAGTTATAGTTAATGATATTTTTTAGTTATAGTTATAGTTATCGTTAACGAAATCATTTTTTGTTCGTTAACGAACATTTTCGTTATCGTTAATGTTAACGAGAATCACACTGCATTTGCTATACATGTCTCTAGAGGCACTAACTGAACTTGCTCTATGGTTTTATTCCCTGAACCACGCTAACTCCTCTCACCTTTTCTGATCATGTTAAAAATCTCAAACGCTCTTCCTACTTTCAGCTTCTGCGCATCAGGACTATTCGCAAATCTGTTTCCCTATCCACTTTGACCCATATAGTACACACAATTGTCTGTTCTAGAATCGACTATTGCAATTCATTCTTATTGGTCTTCCTATAGGCCTAAGGTCCACCCGTCTCCTCTCCAGTCAGTTCTCAATGCTGCCGCCAGACTGATTGCTCGATCTTCCTAAATTTTCCCATAATATCTCTTCGTTTATGGTCAATTAACTTCACTGGCTCCCTCTCCTAGCCCGCATTCAATTTAAAGTTCTTGTTCTTGTCCTTAAGTGCAAACTGGGTACTACTCCCAAATATCTCGTGGACCTCATCTGCCCTCCCACTTTTTCTGCAGCTTCTCGCCGACCTCTCCGCTCTCGCGACAGCATATGTCCTCTTTGTGCCGCGTAGGCCTACACTGGATCTGTTGCCAACATAGGAATGATAGGGCCCTCCCTGTAGAATGCCCTTTCTTCCTCTTCACGGGTAAGTGGTTACCTTACTTTCTGGATCTCTTCCTAGAGCCCTTTCCGTTCTTAAAACTTGTTTCTTCTCTCGGGGCCTTCGCATTGGAAGCGCGCTGAGTGGCCTCAGCTGTGAGCGGCGCTATACAAATCTCCAAATACGATACGATGCGATAACTATGCCAGACGAATCTGAGAGATATGGCTCCTTTGTAACCTTTTGGCAGATGATACAGCGCTCCCAATTTGTATCGGTTGCCGGTTTGGAGATTGATTGCTTAATACAACCAGGATCAAGAAGTTTGAAGTGTTTTCTTGCAGACATTATTAGTTGTGCAGCAACAAAAATTTAGTAATTTAACCTGTAATATTTATTATAAATCCAAATAGAAACCAAATTCTACATTAAAAATCAATTGAACAAAACGGTCTTAAATCTTATTTGTGGACCACTTCCCCCAAAATTATGAAAAATTAATATTTAATTTTTTGCCGCCATTTTCACAAAGAAAATATTTCAACGTGGCCCAATATTAATAATACTACGTATAATGTGTGTGCTAATTTTATGCTTGTATCACAAAATGCACAATTGTTTTGCTATGCCGCTGTACTACCACAGTATAAATGTAATTATTTAGCCTATACTGTGGTACTGCCGCCTCTATACTAATGCAAGCCAGAGATTGGTCTATTTTATGGAAATCCGCAGACCCTTTTCAATGGCGCACACTTGCATGACCTGCTGCGTTTCCTAGGAGACGGAAGTCTTTTTTAACATGGCGGCGGACGCATCGATTAATTGTTTGGCATCTCGTATGATTTGCATTGAAGAGATTCCTAGTAAAAAGCAAGATCAATTGAAAGAAGCAGAGCTGGGAAGGGTTAGGATAACCAGGCCACGTATCCTTTTTTTATAACTAATCACTAAGTCTGAATTTTTTTGTGTAAAGCGTTTATTATTGCTCACGATGTTTTGCAGATCAATCCTTTAATCTCGCCGTAAGGGTTTTAGTAAAAACGGCTTCATTTTCTTAACCTCGGCGGTTGAGAATGGGAGCTCAATCCTCTCTGTGTTATCGAACGTGAAACGTCGATGTTACAGCTTTCGACAGTACACAGTCGATGTCCTCGTTTTGTGGACAAGTTCGCGACAGGGCGTTGGTTGAAAACTTGAATAATCTGTACTGGTGAGGTTTTGAACATTCAGACCTTTAGATCATAGTTTGAAGAAGAGGTCGGCATGCTAACACTAGACTTTTGTACTACTCAGGAGTCAAAAGGGTTTAATTTGCAAGGTAATAATTATTGTAGGTTTCAGAATTTCAACCCATAAACTGTATTCTTTCATATTATTAATGAAAGCAAGAGTTTTAGTTTAACTGTTTATGGCTTTCATTGAGTTGATTACGAAGCAGGTTACTTTGACATGTCATTCTGTTTGAGATTCATATTCAACTATACTTAAATTTTATTTTTTTGGTAATAATTAGTGAAGGTATAAATGAAAGGACTGTGGTGGTTAACTTATTTCTTTGACATTAATTTTAAACTTTTAGCATTCCAAATTGGGAGCATCAGCGAACTTTGCTCAAAGATCAGTACCACAGAACCAGTATTTCCAAAGTACAAACATCTTCTGGTTGAGAAAAGTGCAAGTGACAGTGTACATTCTCATACATTTCCAGGTCAAAGATACAGAAAACATGCAAACGGTTAGCAGTCTGCACATGTATGAATATTTATTGTCAGTCAGTGCGCTAAACCTAGTGAAGTTTAAGATAGGTATTTCTGTTTACAATTTCATACAGAAATGAATATACTTTAGCAGGGACGAAACAGTGACATGACTCTATAGCCATACCTTGTTGCCTCTCTGTTTCAGCAGTCTGCCTTTCTGGTTATTCACTTGGCAGTGGCGTGTTGTTTGTAAGCCATTGGCTGATGCTTCGTGCATTAGACACTTGCGCTATAGAAATTGCCAATAAAAATGGAAATTAAATTGCACAAAACATCAGTTGATTAGTTAGTTGGGATTGGTTAGTTAATTAGTTACGGTAGTTGGTTTTGTTAGTTAATTGGTCAGGTCGTTTTTTTAGCTGGATAGTTCCAGGGCTGTAGTTGAGGGTATACGCGAGTATACACTATACAGCATGTATTCACCTCTATAGACCGTATACTCGCCTCACAAAATATTTGTGCTCACCTCTAATTTGTTTATGAAAACTAACCAGTAGCGTATACTCGCCTCTAATTTGTTTTGGAAAACTAACTGGTAGCGTGTACTCGCCTCTAATTTTACCACTACAGCCCGGGATAGTTGGTTGGTTAGTTGTCGGTATTGTTTGGTTGGTTAACTAGATAATTATCTATACACTTAGTGTAGTGCTAGCAGCTCCTTTGTGGTGTGCTGACAGTGATTTATAATATTACCAGTACTTAACTTTTGTTGTTAGAGAAAAGGCAGAGCCACAACTCAGAGATTAATTTGAAAGAAACGCCAAACAAAACAGTGAGTTCTTCTTTTAAGGCCTCGTTTTAGTTTTTGGTTTGGCTGTGTGAGTAGACATTAGAGGATACAATTTAGGTAACTTTTAATACAAAAGTGTATGATTCAGGTGCTTAATGTTTAGATATCACTGTTTTTTTGGTAATTCATTTAGCTAGTTCATTATCTAGACACTTTTTGTAGTGCTAGCAGCTATGAGTACATTCATATAGCACCTTTTCAAGATGTCAATACAGGTGTTCCAAGTTCCAGCAGAGAACGGTAATCAAGCATTGATGAAAGGTATGAAATATATATATATATATATATATATATATATATTAGGGTGATTCAGAAAAATTGAAAATCTTGTATTTGTCGTGCTCTTGTTTTTTCTGTTCCTTTTGGTAATAAAATAGGATGCAAAAAATTTCAATGAATTTGGATAACATTTAGTACTGCCTCAATGACTTTGAAATTAAGTAACTTTAACTCGTTTTATTTAAAAAAATCGAATTTCAGTAAACAACCAATTTTACTGAAAAATTTGGTAATCTGTGTCGTTTCCCCCACGATTCTTGTTACAACAGATACTTCTATATCTTGCTAATAATGCATCTATAGCTTGCGAACAATATTTCTTTCCTCTGCAATTGGAATCATAGCTTTAGTCCAGATTTTGCTTACCTCTTGAACTACATTTTCACTGCATCTTTTTGAGAAAGTTTATCTTTCTTGTGATGCATAAAATAAACTTTTTAAACATCCAAGCTTGTAGGCAATACCCTACCTCAGAACGTTTCATGAGGTTCTCCAATAAGATGAATGGATGTCTTTGACCTGGTTTCAGCCATAATATTTTTATTTCCTTTATTTATTAAAAATGCTAAAAAGTATTTCTCAAATAGTTTCCAATATTTTGTTTTTCATAAATTATAATAATATTTTATGTTCTTTTTGGTTCTTTATTAAGAAATAAGTTAGTAAGTATTGCTGAGTAATTTAAAATGCGTTACAATAAAAATATTAAATTGAATAAAAAAATTTCTGAATAAATATTTGAGCTCCTTGAGGCAGTTCTAAATCCAAACCAATTTCAGCCATATTTCACAGTTTTGTACTGTGGACTAAATGGAACTCAAAAAGTAAAGTGCCTCTCTTAATTGTTTACTTTTATTTTTTTCCTACAGAACTTGAATCACCCTAATATAAAAGATGGAGATGATAATTTGGGATGTGATTATAAGAAATTGATTTGCAGTACTAACGAGAAGTGAACATTTATATTGTCAATGCTCTATGTTAGCAAGGTAAAAATGAAAATGGCAATTTTGTTGTAACTTTTACACCACTGAGAGCCAATTATGTGTGTTAATTTATTTTTGTCTTAGCAAAAAGTGATGGGAAAGCCTAAGCTGATTGAGGTACTGTTATTTCTAGTTTCTGTTTCACCTGCAGCTATCTTAATTACCTTGTCCATTTTACATGAGGTGCTACACCTCAATGTTCGATTTTCTTTCAGTTTTATCCTTTTATACATCAGTTTGTTTACTGACAAGACTTCAATAAGAGGCTAGTAGGTATGTAATTAAGAATATATTCCTTAAACATTATGAAGGTTTTGACAGAACACTGTCAGTTTAGTATGTGATGAAAATAATCTTGTCGTGCTCTTTAGCGCTGTACAAACTCTGAGCATTTTATGCTTGCAAACCCACCATATGGCACATGTTCATATGTTCTTATTTTACTGTGGAATCAATCAACGTGTCTATAGTTTGCTATCAGAGAAATATATTTGTGAAAGCCCCTATCTATTAAGAGACCATTTATTTCTAAAAAAATGTTCAGTAACCCGCAAATGTTATATTTAGTGTAATGATGTAGTGTGATTCCTTAGTAAACAACAAACTAGTAGTTTTGTCACGTGAACGTTTTTAATATGCAGATGTCTTTATTGTTTTAGTTATATCAGTTTTCCAAACGGGATGAGAGCCAACAGTCAGAACTGCCAAATGGAGTTTCAATCATGCAGATTCTCAGTCGTGTAACCGAGGCTCAGCCTGCCTTGCGTAAGGAGGTAACAAACAGTTTAGCTGTTGAAACTACGGTAGTTCACTCATTTCACCCTGATGATCTTAAATCTACCAGATGGCTTCCGTTTTATTTTATAAACTTACCATTTCAAAAGGAGACCATTTGAAATATAAAATCCATGCTTGTTGTTTTGAATTAGATTCGTTTGTTTCTCATTTACTGAAAACAATTCAAGGTTCAATCAGGTTTTCAAGCATTTAACGTTTTGTAACCTTAGACTTCTCTTAAACATTTGTTGATTATTGAACTTTGGCTACTTACGTGTATTCCAGTATAGTTGGGCTTATTAAGTTTGTAATTAAACTCTCCTCATCAGGAATTGCTTTTCATGTTAATAACTTAATTGTAATAATCTTTTTCTTTTACAGTCCAAGTACAAGCCATACTTCGAGAAGGTTTTTTACTCATCAATTTCGCAGTCTATCTTAAAGGTTGGTTTTACATCAGAGAGATATTAACAAAACTACCAGTTTGTTTTTTACTAAGGAATCACACTACATCATTGTGGCATGATTGTGCATACGAGGCATATGGTAAATGATATTACATTATCCTACGTAGATATATATAAATATATATTATATGTATATATTAATACATTATAATACGAATTCCTATAGATATGGATTCAAATATTAACTCCCCTATAGAAAAAACTTGTTATAATATGGCCTTGTTACGGCTGATTCTTGATAATTATAGCTCAGTGTCTCGCAAACTTTTTTAACTCCCAGCACACTCGGCAGAGGAAATTTTTAATGCGGCACACCGATAAAAATTTATTAAAATTACAAAACCAGCAGCAATAATTTCAGCTTGTCATATTTTAAGCTTGTCATTTTAGTCCAGTAATAGCGAAACTAAAGCAGATTTTTAATTGACTAATCATCACTAATGCGATGGATGAGCTTTTTCATGAGAGCCTATTAACTGAAGACGCGGTTCGATAGCCGACAAGCAGATACGCATTTCATCATCCACCATCTGTAGTTGCTCTCGTTTTTTCGATTTCATTTCTGTTACAACAGAAAATCCAACTTCGCAGAGACACGAAGATCCAAACGGCAGCAAATATTTGATTGCTTTCGTGCTCAAGTCTGGATATTGGCTTAGAATTGAGATACAAAATGCTGACAACTCTTGATCAACAAATGAGCCTCTGTAAACCAGATCTTTCTTAAGATCGATGAGACGCTCTTCTATAGCCATCGTCAGACCGGTACATTCGCGATTTACGAATGGATTGATGACCCATTCATACTCTTTTGTTTCCAGGGAAGGAAGGTATTTGGCCAATGCTAAAGCGAGATTTTTCAGCATCTCCCTAAATTTTCCCCATTATTATGCTCTTGTGTGGAGAAGTATCAATACCTGGAAAACAAACAAGCTGTGAATTGCTTGTATTCTTAATCCACAGTCGCAACTTTTCGTTGAATGCCTCAGGTTCCCCATGATTGTGATTACGTTATCTTTTGCACCTTGAAGATTCAAATTTAAGGTGTTCAACCTTTCGAAAAGGTCATTGAGGAATGTCACTTCAAGCCACAAAATGTCACTAGATTTTTACTTTTGATCACATGACATCGAATAACTGTGAATGATAAACTATTCTTAAAAATGAAAACATTAAAAAGTCGAAAATTGTATTTATGAAATAATTTCTTATAAAGTCAATATAAAGAGACTAGCGAATTTTAGGTTTCTGTCGTGGCACACCTGATATCTCTCATGGCACACTAGTGTGCCGCGGCACACAGTTTGCGATACACTGATATAGCTTGTAAAGATAGCACTGTTACAAGTTTCTGGTGTACAGGTATGCATACATGCATGCATACCTATAGACTGCACATGTAATTGTAATTGCAAATTTATATAGCACCAACTCATGGGAGACTCGTCAGAGGTGCTCATCGCCTGAAAATACAAGCCACTACTGAACAGAGTTTTCACATGTGTATGGAATAGAGGCCAAGAAAAGCTGAAGTCGCAGGTTGCAAAGCAGCTTATTCCAAGAGATGGACTGATAATAGCGAAACTTCTACATGGGAAACGGATGGAAGCTACCGAGATGCATTGTCCCTAAGAAAAGATTAAGCACAGCCTACAGCACAATTGTTCATAAGCATCAAGATCATGAGCTCAATGATTTTTCACATAGCTACCACAATACTGTGACAATAGGTAACCAATGAAGTTCCTTTTACATAATTACATACCGATATATGATACATGTCTGGTGCATACATACATAGGTATATAAGTAAAGTAATAAGTACTATATATTCTTTGTTGACCAATTGCTAATTGCACTTTGGTGTACAGCCTTCAAATAAACACAGGTAAAATGTATATGACATGATTGACATCCTAACGATAAATGTCTTGTGCATCGGACTGTCAGCTGGGGGAACCCATGACTGCACAATGTGCAGTCATGGGCATGCAATGGAGGGAGTAGTGAGTGGGTATGGTTGGAGGTAGTAGTTGGACAGGACGTGGCCCATGTCCATATGGACAGCTACAAAGAGGCGAGTGTCAGCTAGTTTTTATAATTTGTTGTTTCTGGTGTATGTATATTGCAGGATTTTTTCTGGTGGTTATTTCTCGATGGGTGGAACCCTGACCACAGTCTCCAAGAAAAGTTTTTTGATAGAGTATCATACAATTATGTTCAGCTAATGATCTTGGCCAATCACCTGTACTATGCAGAACCCTTTCTTAAGGTCAGAAGGATTTTCTTTTTCGGATACAATTTTCAATTATTTTGGGTTGAAATGGTTTATAATAATTGTTGTGGGTCACGGAGGCTGATTGGTTGGAGTATTCACCTTGTAATGCAGAGAGTACGGGTTCAAGCCTCCTCTGAGATGGTTACTATGTTACAAGTCCTTTGCTCACAATTACTAGTGAGATCAGTTGAGGCTTTGTCATTAGATAGTGGCATTTAATAAATGCATAATAATATAATAATAATAATGATAATGATAATAATAATAATAATAATAATAATAATAATAATAGCAGCAATAATAATAATAACAATAATAACAATAATAATAATAATAATAATAATATCAGCAATAATAATTATTATTATTATTTGCTGAGTTTGAAAATGTACCTTTTTAAGATTTGACCTTGCTGGGAGCACCACTGCCAGGCAAGGCTCTCGATAAATCCATTCACAAAAAGGTTACAGATCTGGAGAAAGTCTTCACAAAGCTTGAGGTGCTACACCCACTTGACTCATTCACTTTGGAATATCAGCGTGCTTCTTAAACGAAGGACTTCTGTGTGATTTTGACAAAGTCTTGAGAGCAGCATTGTGTAGTCATTTCAACATTCACATTAGTGACGATCAATGGATCCAGGCATCTTTACCTGTGAGAAATGGTGGTCTGGGCATTCGTAGTGTCAATATGCTGGCAACTTCTGCATTACTGGCATCAACCACTGGGACGCAAAGCCTTCAGGACCGACTGCTACACAATTCACTGTAACATCCAGGGAACCATTGGTAGAGGAAGCTTCTAGATCATGGTCTTCAAAATCAAACACACTTCCTCCCACCGAGCAGAGGGCTCGTACACAAAGAGAATGGGAAAGTGCACTGATTTTGCATGCACTTCAAGGCCTATCAGAAAAAGCTAGTGATTCTGCTGGTAAAGCCCAATTGTTAGCCGTACAATCGCCACAGTCAGGGTAAATTAGTTGGCCAACAATGCTCAGATAACCACAAAAAGTCACCAGCTCGGACCAACACACACAGCCCAAAGAAAACGGATTCCCATCCAGAGTGGTTAGTTAGCGACCATGTTCAGAGTTCTTGGACAGCATTGCATCAGGTATGAAGAACAACAGACGTTGTGGTCAGCCACCAATCTTCCCATCCAACACTCCACGTCATAGTAAGTAGATGATGTAGTGTACAGACATCTCGGAGCAGGACAAGCATTCAGTTGGTCATAGGACATCTCTGTGATTGACGATACTACTCTGAAAGACTCTTCTCACCCTTTCTTCATCGAATCCAAGATATTCCCAGTTGATGACCACATACTGGTCTGTAGGTTGAACTGTCCAGATGGGAACATACTGATAGTTTATGCTTGTATTATCAGTTATTGTAATGTTTTCAAATTTGTTTTTGTAGTCTGTATTGTCAGAAGTTATTAAAGTCGAAGTTTAAATTGTAACAATATTGTGTGGCTGTTGATTACCTTACCTTACTTAAATTGGAATTTAATGTTAAACTGTGTTTATGTGTTTTATATTGACACTTTGTTTGATTGCTTTTAGTCTTATCCACGTTTGCTGTCGCAGTCAACATATGCTGCTTTCTGTGAAGCGTTTTCAGATTCTTATTCTAATTTTAACAATGACTTCAAAGAAAAACTGGTGAATCTTGTCCATCAATGGGTCACAGGTAACAATGGCCGACTGAAAACATCATACACCATTTTACAAATATTTTAACCACTTTTATGTTTATAAAGATTTCAGGGATAAACGGTACTTAAAGTTATTGTTGCTCAGAGTTACAAGTTTCATCATTTCAAGTGATATAGCTGGAAGCTAAGGTGGGAAAGGGTGGGGTGGAACAGGAAGAAGAGCAATCCCTTATGGTAAACCCTAGAGGCAATCATAGGTATAAAATCTAGGATAGGATAAGTTGGAAGAGAAGAAGAGCAGTTCTTAAGGTAAACTTTAGAATCAATGTGCGGGAAGATCGTTGAATGGTAACATGCTGGCATGAAGATAAGAAGGATGCGGGTTTGATACCCGCTAGCCCCAAAAGGTTGACTCAGCCTTCATTCCCTAGGTGGCAATTTTTAAATGAGCAGTTGTGCAGATGGGCGCCTTGCATGGCTGCCATACAGTTAAATTTGACTCCTGTTAAACTTGTTATCATCTGGTACTACTATACCATGTAATCTTACTGCATACTTGTCAGTTTGAATTAATAACGAAGATTATTATTATTATTATCATGGGTATGAAGACGTTAGTGGCTTCATTCAGTTAGCTTTGGCTTCCGAGGATGTGTGGTCAGTTCTTTCCCTCACTACCTGATCTTCCACCAACAGTGGATGGTTAATGTGCTCTTAGCTGAGTTCATCAGAGGACACAAGTGGAGCAGAAATCTCAACGTGTCTGGCAGTAATATGAATCCATTGTCTCATGGCTGACAAGCTAGACTATAATGAAACTGTAACTGACCAGTTATGACATACCTCTCTGAGGGATCTGTTCAACAACTTGACAACCTTTCATGACAGGCTTTCACAGTGTGGTACGATTCGTCGCTTTCAAAGAATGCACATTCAAACCTAGTTATTCCTTGGTGTTTTCAACATCAGTTAAAGGAAATTAACCCCAGTGCAAAAAAGAAGACCTAAGCATTCACAGTCTGCCATTTACATCACATTTTACTCACACTGAATTACATCACTTGTACAATATTGTAATATGAATAATAATACGCCAAAGTTGAAGAAATAGTTGTGATATGCTCTGTGTTTTTAGTTGTATAAGTGAGCATCTGTTGGATTTTGTTGCCAGGTTTAAAGCCAGCAGCTAGATCTTGGTTGGAATGGAATCTGGATGACCTGGACCCAGTCGAAATACGGAACAGAAGAGATCTACTGAAAACTTCATCTCTTACGCCTCAGACTAAATCTAGTCAGCTTCGCATTTAATTTTCACTTAACTGCTTTTCAGCTAAAATCTATTAACACAATATTATTACAGAGCCTTAGAGGAATATGACTGATAATAAATGCGTAATTAGAACAATATTCATATCCATTCTAAAAAAAACTGTAAAAGTCCATTTTGTTTGCAACTGCTATGAATGAATATGCAAGGATAACACTAGATGACTTTAGATGAGATTTGATTTCTATTGTTATTTTCATGCCTAGATGTTTATGGTGAGCAATAAAAGCATTTTGATTGATTGATTGAAAAGATTAGATTGCTCTATATTAGATTTACTTTTCTAAGGTTATATTATTTTTCTTAAATGCAATTGAATTCAATTACTTTTGGTTTCCTTGCCTTCCTTTCTTACTTTGCTCTGTTTGCAGTCAAACAAAGACAACAATAGATTCCCATAAGATTCGATTAGATTGCAATAATTATTTCCATGTCTTCAAAACATAAAAAAATTATTATTTTATATTAGATTAAATTATTACTTTTTATTAGATTATTATTATAGATTAGAAAAGATTAGATTATTATTGTAGATTGGATTGGATTATTAATGATTGGATTAGAATACTGCTGTAGATTAGGTTATTACTAATAATTTAAATCTAATAATTTAGATTAGTTTAGATTAGCATAAATTTAATTTTCTTGGCATAGAGTACTTTTCTTAAATGATACAATTATTTTGTTTCCTTACCTCCCTTTTCAACTCTGTTCTTTTGACAGTTGATATGAATGAGGTTGAAATGCATACAACAGCTGAGAAATTTCGAAACGTTTCATTTGATCTCAGCAAAGATCAAAGGAAATCATTCGATCTCAGCAAAGATCAAAGGAAATCATTCGATCTCAGCAAAGATCAAAGGAAATCATTCGATCTCAGCAAAGACCAGAGGAAATCATTCGATCTCAGCAAAGATCAAAGGAAATCATTCGATCTCACCAAAGACCAGAGGAAATCCACAATTTCAATTAACACTCCCCAGAGAAAAATTCGCAAAGAGGTAGGTCTGCAATGTGATGTATCTGGGTTAATTTATAAAAATATTTGCAAGTAAATCAGTGTGTGTGTGTTTGTGTGTGTGTGTGTGTGTGTGCTCGCGCGCAAGTGTATGTGTAATTGTAATTGTAAGCATTTTAACATCAGATCCAAATGGCCTTCCTCAGGATTCTTGTGATGTAACGTATCAGCTTTCTCCAACGCCTTTTCTGTCTTTCACAGCTACATGTATGTAATTCTAGGTATCAAGTTTTTAAGTTTCAGTTCGGCAGAGGAGTTACATAAATAAGTTTTCCGCTTTATAATTAATACTTTATCTTGTTATCTCTTACATGCATATATACATACATGCACACATAGTATCGCATACTCTTTTGTAAGACGCCGGTCTCTGACATTGAAAGGCCTCGTAGTCTTATCACGAATAAGCATAACCTTAATTGGTACTTCACCCTGTCAGTGATTCTAACCACTGAGAAATTATTCTAATGGCAGTGTTGGAATTTATAAAAATTTTCACAAGTTTTGATCTTCTTACTTTAGTCCCATCCGTCAGGAAAAGGTCCAGACTATGTTCAGACGGCTTTCATTCTGAATGGCAAGAGTCCACTTGTGATGCACTACCTCACTCAGATGAATCTGCGATCGGAATCTGGAATGGAAGCGGTGGTGCAGAGAACGGAACTGGAAAACCTTCCACCATATCCTTTATAGCTTGCGGATTGCTTAGCTTCTGGTTTAGATCACAATATGTTGGAGAATTTGTTAATGACTTCTATAGTGCCATTATCATCATGTCCAAGACATCATGAGTGAAGTGACAATCAATAATCCATTATCCATTGGAAAAGCCCGGTCGAGATTCGATGAATCAAAGAAACCAGGCTATGGTAGGTGGGCAAGTCGAATAAGAATAATCCTAAGTATAAACACAATATGTTGGAGAATTTGTTGGAGAAATCTAATTCTCATTTATTCAATTCAATGACATCAAAGAATTGGCAGAATAAACTGAATTTGGCAGCGAATTCCATAGGTTCGGATCAGCAACCGAGAAAGCACGAGCGCTCAACACTGTTCGTGGCACATGCAGAGTCACAGCGCTATGTTGTACTTAATAATCTAATTCTCATTTATTCAGTTGCTACCTTAACATGTTTTACAATTGATGCTCCCACATATTCAGATCTTATTCGTGACACTTTCAAGTCAATACGTGCCAGTCAGAGGTCCTACAGAGAGTGAGTAGTTTCTCTGCAACTCTAAAATGATTGCATAGCGTAACTGTGTAACTGAGTGCCGCTTTAAGAATACTTTTCCCAAAACGCTTCATAACTTGATGATAAAAATGCTGAGAGATCTTTGCAAATGCTTGGAAATTTAAAATGTGTGTCTATCTGGTGATTGTTCGAAATGAGAAAAGTCTTGTCCTGCTGTCTGATATCCTGGCAAGACTGTGTTATTGTGTCTGTAAGCAGCTACACCTACTTTTGCAAAGTACTAAATAATTTGATATTTATGTGTAAAAGTATTATGTATTTATGTATGTATGTATGTATGTATGTATGTATGATTGTATGTATGTGTAAAAGAAAGGTCCCATGTCCCATAGTGGGACTTGGGGGAGGTGCTCATTTCCTTTCCGTAGGCCCTTCAGGCGCAGTGGACAAATCCCAAGGTCCTGGACGGGACGAGTGTATCGCAAGGCTTGCCATTTACTTCCCAACTTGTAGGGTGTGCTCAAATAAGATCTTTCTTCAGTTATGGTGACAGGTCCACATGTGCACAGTGTGCCCCGTGTTATAACATGGAGTTGAACCTGCAACCACTTGATATGAGTATTACCAAGAGACCACCTTGTCACAGTACATATATGTTCCCAGTCATTTGGTAGCAGTATGTAAATGCAATAGGAAAACAGTGGTCCAAGTAGTGAATAGTATTTAAGTACGAAGTATTAGTCCTGTTCTCAATCATTGTTTGTATTTGGAGGTCTAATTGCTTGTTTCTCGCCAGTTGAATGATCTGTTTTTGTTTGCTCTATTAATTTACTTGCTGAATTGTTTGATCTTAGCTGTTTCTTCAGAATCACCGGCTCAGTATTAGTTCAAATGCATTTCACAAAATGTTCTGGGAAATTGTAGGTTCTACGATCATTGTGTAAAAGAGAATCAGGAATTTGCTCTGTCGAAAAAGCGTGAATTACGGGAACTGAGACAGAAAGAAGCATTGCTGCTCAGTAAACCGCGTGAAGTCAAACGACTCAGTGATATCATTACACTAGAATATAAGGTGATGCGTCTATCTTTTATCCTGTAAACTAGTTACGGTATTTCGTTATGTCTCTATCTTTCTGCATAAAAATAAGTTTCAGTAGTTCCACAATCCACGTCAAGTATATCTTGCCTGTCAGCTGCTTGAAATTCGGCATCCGTCCAATTAATGTTCAATCTTTTCTCAAATATCTCCATTGCGCAGTCTGTGACTTGATCTGTTTGCTTTCATTGCCTCATTTCTGTAAGCGCTGAATAACCATTCTACTCGATCATGATTTTGTGTTTCCGATCTGGAGTGCTTGTTTCTTGTGAAATGGCTCTATATAAATTTACAATTACAACTATAATTACAATATTGATTTGACATCAAGTGTGTCCTTGGACCGTCGTGTGTCTTTTATTCAGGTGCATAAGGAAGTTTTAAAACTCCTCTTTTCTGTTTAGTCGGCCTTCTGATTTTCTCAGCTTTACATCTGAAATGGCTTTGTATAACGGACTGAGATAGCTGAGTGGTTGTGCTTCACCACAACCATCGACTATTGCCTTGTGTGTTATGAAAACGAGTAGGTGTTATAAAAATAACACCATGGCAGTGTTTAGACATGGTTAGAATTTCAGGTATCGTCAAACACACAACAAAAACAGCAGTGACCTGAAAGTTATTACTGTGTTGTACTGTAGATGAGTGGATGGAGTGCTCGGCCTGTGATGCAGAGAGTGCGGGTTGAGCTCTGCTCAGGCGGTTACTGCGTAGGGACCTTGAGCAAATCCTTCTCTTGCAATTGCTCAGCGCCATCGATGTTCTCATCGATGGAAGGGGGATAGATGAATGGTAACATAAGACCTTGAAAGACGCGGTTCTATACCTAGGTCGACTCAGTCTGCCACTCCCTAATGGCCAGCAGTAAAATGAGCAGATGGTTAACAGGCTGCCAAGACTGTGTTCAATAGGATCTTTGATAATTGTACTGTAATGTTTCAATGTTACTTACTGCAGTTTTAAAGTGAGCTTGTCAATAAACATGAATATTATGTTCTATCATAATGTTGTGTGTACACTTCTGAACTTTGCAAGGAGGGAAATATCAGATATAACAGTTGTATCATATTGTATTGTGCAGGAGTATATTTGATATCTTGCTTTATATGTTGGCTTTTCTATAAATTGTGATTAAGTTTTTTGTGTGCTGTTTGCCTAACAGTTAGACAAAGACTCGTCATCGAAAGCAACAAGACAGGCGATTGATAACGCTGTGAATTCAATCAAGTGATGAAAAACATTCACAAGTCGACTGACCTTTGATGCCATTGTGTCTTTCTCCTGCCTGCCGTGTTTCAGCTAATTTTGTACCAGATTTGTAATAAATCTTGATCATCATCTGTTCCTGATGTCACCCATTTGGTGGTGATAGGTGCAATTAAATGACCTTTTAAAATTGATTTATTGTAATTGTGTTTATAAACTCCAAATTTCTCAAGGGCCACTTGAAAGCCAAGCACAGGGCACTAGGCCACTAGCTTATTCACGAGCGCTGCGTGGAGTTAGAGGGTTGTCCAGAGAGTGGTGAAATGGAGATCCAAGTACAGTTGCCAGAGAGAGAGAGCAGACAGAGGCCTGTGCCTCCGTCATGCTATAGTCCAAGTCTTTTTATGTCCTTATTTATATCGTCGATCCAGGGCAGTCTTTGTCTTTTGTTTCTCTTTCATTATTGAATCTTGCATGTAGTTCATTAATTGTTTGGGATTCAATCAGCTGATTCAATCAGCTTTCCACGTTGCCAAACCATGTATAACTGTACATCTTTCTGTATAACTGTCTTAGTCTGTCTATCCATCTCCTTACCAAGACAAATGAGGCAAACGGACAGAGACACAGATAGTCAGTATGGCTGGCTGGCTGGCTGGCTGGCTGGCTGGCTGGCTGCCTGCCTGCCTGCCTGCCTGCCTGTTTCTTTTCTGTCGTCTGTGTTTAACACGTGTACTGTGTACCTCTTTTGTCTCTGAAACAGACTGTACTTAGTTTAAAGTTCCGGTAGTCAAAGTGTCAACCACTTGCCAGTTATACAGATGAAGAATGACTGGAGCCAGTGATTATGCCAGCAAGTGGTTGCACGTGGATGCTATTTCCCTCTGCTCCAGGCTGACTGGAAATGCAAGATGTTTTCAATTTGGGAAGTTTCAGATGTATGCAACAGCTAATCTAAGATTGACGATATATAGTTATAAGATTCGTCACAATAAGTTTCACAAGCGTCGGATATATATATATATATATTATATAATATATAATAATTTATTAATCTAATCTAATGACTTATGTATCGGCACTGTCATTATGTCCGAGACATCAGTTGATGGTAGCCTTGAGTAAAATCAAAATGACAAATCATTTTCCATTCAAGAAGCCAGCATATTAATCAGTCTTGTTGTCAAGACCTTAAACCTCAAGACCAAGACCAAGTCTTTGAACCTCAAGACCAAGACCTTGAACCTCAAGACCAAGACCAAGACCTTGAACCTCGAGACCAAGACTTTGAAACTCAAGGCCAAAACCGAGAAAAATACCCACAAAATCACAACCATATCTAGACTTCTCTTCCTTACTTAAAAAATTGTCAAGTCGGACTACTCAAACAAAACAACTCCAAATGCAGGCTGCAGAGAATTCCGAATTCGTATTTACAAAAGTCCTTCATACGAAATGTTATTCCAAATGTCTGTTGCATTTTATAAAATCCAATTCGCTCAGAATTTTCTGGGGTCTCATACAAATTCTGCCATGTGAAAAATACGTTCTACAGTGCTGAACTCACTGGCACAGAGCAGCTTTTCAAGTACCGGGTGTAAATGTAGGCCTACAAATTGTGAGTCTGTTTTGAACTCATTCCATGGTAAATAACCGGAAGTCAAAATAAATGTCCAAAACAACAGTAAAGCCTCACTCACACCGTGTAAATACTAAAGCAATTGTATTAGTAATTATTTGATAAATTTTTAAAATCATTGCGTTTTGTTAAATGACTGTTCATATTGTCAAAAGTCTTGGTCTTGGTCTTGCAAAAGCAAGACCAAGACTTTGAGCCTCAAGACCAAGACCAAGACCTTGAACCTCAAGACCAAGACCAAGACTTTTGGTCTCAAGACCAAGACCAAGACCAAGACTTTTAAAAACGAACTCGAGTGCACTCGAGACCAAGACCTTGGACAACAAGACTGATATTAATGCACAAGCACAAACGAACACACACACACAGCATGGGCGGCGATCCTGGGGGTCGATTGGGACAAAGACCCCACCTTTAATAGTATACACAGTATACAGTCCCCCACATTTTGAAGAAACGCCAAAAAAAGGTAAAAAAAATTTGTTCACCTATTTTTTTTGAGCAGATCAGTTCAAAAGTGTCCTGTGTCCCCCCCCCCCACATGTCAAACAAGATCGCCGCCGCTGAGAGAGAGATCACGAATAGTTTATAGCTATAACAATGTATAAGAAAAACTACAGTAGGCCTATATGGTCTGCTGTCTGTGAGTGCCTTCACTTTAATCACAAGATCAACTGGAAGTGTGAAGCCTACATTGTACATGGGGGAAAACATGGGGAGCCACACGTAGCACTATCGCAGCCACAATAAGAATATGTTCATGTTAAAAAAGATTAATAGGCTTATTTAGGGCCTACTTTTAAAGGAGCTTTCCTGATTTTTCTGCAAAATTTCTTTTGACAGTATCAACATTCTGGCAATATGTTTGACACAATACTCAACTTGGCCAAACCAACAAGACGTTCTTGAGACATTGTAGACCTTTAACATCCTTAATCTGAGGCTGTACAAATCGCTGGAATACTATATCCAGGACATTGATAAACTGGAGAAAGTGTAAAGAGGAGCTACTAAAATGATTTGGGGCCACAAGGATTTGAGTTATGACGAAAGGTTGAGAAGGTGTGGACTAACAACATTGGAGAGAAGGAGGAGCAGAGGAGATCTTATCGAAAGTATAAGATTATCACGGGAAAGGAAGCACTGCAGAGGGAGAGGTTCTTTGAATTAGCACAAGGCAGCTCGGGGACACAAGTATAAATTGTTTAAGAGGCCGAAAGGAACATTAGGGCAGAAATTCTTCAGTGCAAGAGTTGTAGACCTGTGGAATGGTTTGGATGATACTACTGTCTCAGTGGACACTATCGCAGCTTTTAAGAGGAAGCTAAGGAAATTGGGCTATTGAGCATTCCAGGTTAATTTGCAGTGGTTCTAACACAGACTACACATGTTCTGAACCACTTAAAACCCTTGTTATGTTATGTTACATAATCAGCTTCAGTTTGCTGAATGATTTCTATGCAAAGGTTAATGCTGGTGAAAATGTTAATAGTATTCATAAGCAGCTGATACAAACATTTAGAAATAGGTAGGAATAATTGTATTTTGTTAATAAATTCAAAAGGTCTAATGGCGTTAACTGTGCACTTCCCACACCTGTACCGTGGGTAAATATTGAATTTCTGGAATGGTCTATGCCTGACAGGCGCTTGGCCGCATTTAAATGCCTGACAGGCCTATAGGCCGACGTCTCTAAGGCCGGTGTAGTAGGCTGAATAGACTCCCCCTTTCAAACACTCCCGGGTCTATTTATCCTAGGATATATTGACTGGGGAGTTAATTCTTACTAGGACCAACTGAACAGTGGAGTGTATTGTTACTAGGACAAAAGCACTCCTGCTGGTGAATAAACACTCCAGTGGAGTTAATTCTTACTAGGAAAAATTGAATGGGAGTTCATTCTTCCTAGGACCAAATGACTCGGGGAGTTTATTCTTCCTAGGATAAACTGAAAGGGGAGTTAATTCTTCCTAGGACCAAATGACTCGGGGAGTTTATTCTTCCTAGGATAAACTGAATGGGGAGTTCATTCTTCCTAGGACAAAATGACTTGTGGAGTTCATTCTTCCTAGGAAAAATTGAATGGGGAGTTCACTCTTTCTAGGACCAAATAACTCGGGGAGTTTATTCTTCCTAGGATAAACTGAAATGGGAGTTCATTCTTCCTAGGATCAAATGACTTGTGGAGTTCATTCTTCCTATGAAAAATTGAAAGGGGAGTTCATTCTTCCTAGGACCAAATGACTTGTGGAGTTCATTCTTCCTATGAAAAATTGAATGGGGAGTTCACTCTTTCTAGGACCAAGTAACTCGGGGAGTTTATTCTTCCTAGGATAAACTGAAAGGGGAGTTGATTCTTCCTAGGACCAAATGACTCGGGGAGTTTATTCTTCCTAGGATAAACTGAATGAGTCATTTGTTGCGATCTCAAACGAAGACACTAGGGGAGTGTTTATTCGCAGGGTGGAGTGTTTTTTTCCTAGTATCAATTAACTCCCGAGTCATTCTGTCCTAGGATATATTATATACACTCCGGGAGTGTTTATTTAAGGGGAGTCTATTCAGACTCCTACACCGGCAACCTTACCTCTCTCCCACCCTAGCTCTGTCCCTCCCTCCCTCCCTCCCTCCTTCACTCACTCCCTTCCTCCATCCCTCCCGGCATCACTCCCTTATTATGGCACACGATCTGACGGCAGGTTGAGGGGGAGAAGGAGCAAAGACGAGGCGAAGACTAATTAGCCTAAACATAAATTGGTCACGAGCAACACAGGGCAAATACTGTATTCTTCGTAAATATTCCTTTATAATTTCTTCTAACAGTCCACTCGACGTCATAAAACTGGAAAATGCTATATTGTTGGTAAATAGCCCTTCAAAATTTCGTTGTCCTATGAATGAACAAGTCCCCAAGACCGACGATTACGTTTACATCGAGAGCGACGTTTCAACCCGTCATATGACGGGCAAATACTCTAGTTATGTAATAATCAGTGAATAGCATGTATGAATGGCATGCTTTATAATAGTTCAGCGCCAAAAAGTTAATTAATAAACGTTCAAGCACGTTTTAGTGAGATATTTTGCTTTGAACTGTGCTTACAATTTTTTATTTGCGTACGTATTCAACTTGGGATGTGGCCCGCAGGCCTCATGTTGGACAGCACGGACTTAGACTATTATATAGGCCTAAGTATACTGACCTGCTGACGTATTACATACAATAGTATATAGAAAATAAATTGGCTTTAAAACTTGACATTTGTATTTTAACCAGTTTAAATCCGTCAGTTTTTTTCTGATCGGTTGTATTTGTTCAAAAATTCTGCTTGCAACAGCATCTTGAAGCAGTTGTACTCCTGAACTGTCACAGAGGAAGGCCAAAATGTGGTTAACTCCACCACTTCGAGTAATCTACGTAGTACCAGTGCTAACCCAGTATATAGGAGGACGGCCACCTCAAAGGGCCTGTCAGCCATTTAATGTCTTTAAACACTGTAAACTAGGCCTACTGTAGCCCTACTGTCAAATGTGGTATAGGCAATTTTCAGCTTTTCCGTCAGCAGACTATTATTATCTAGAGGCAGGGTCGGAATTAGGCATAAGCTTATAAAATCTACAGTTTAGGGCCTCACAATCCGCAGGGGCCTCAAAAACATTCAGATTTTTGGGAGGGAGGGGGAATTTTATGGGTACTGTAAATATATATATATGCTGCTATATAAATATATATATTGCTATATATAATATATGTATATATATGTAATATATATATATATATATATATATGTAATATATATATATATATATATATATATATATATATATATATATATATATATTGTAACCTTCTTACAACAACGAAGCAACATAGGCCTATATAAACATTTTCT
This sequence comes from Allolobophora icterica, assembly GCA_963556255.1. Taxonomy (NCBI): domain Eukaryota; kingdom Metazoa; phylum Annelida; class Clitellata; order Crassiclitellata; family Lumbricidae; genus Allolobophora; species Allolobophora icterica. Next base: position 32,597,611 of record OY744610.1, on the reverse strand, counting down.
CTTTAGCCATCTTTCTGCAGAACTTGAGCCTTAATTAAAATGTCATTAACTGCACGGGTTAAGGATTATCCACTCCTGAAGCAATCTCAAAAGTCATCTAGTTGAATAATTAATCATGACAGAATATAATTTGTTTTCGTTTGCACATTATATTGTATCTTTATGACGAACAGGTCGAATAAAGCTGTCCCATATTATTTGGTTGAAGCAACTTCTATATATGCTGATACTGAGAAAATGAAGTTGGCAGCGACGAGCCATTCACATCTCGGTTGGTTGAAGGCACATATATCTTCATCATCTTCGTTTCGTTGCAGAACACTGTAAAAAGGTTTAGAAGTTAGTCGAATGACACATGTTCGTCTTTGGAATGTTGCAACCTAACCTATTATGCGTAGAACATATGCGCTGTAGTTTGGCAAAACATGTGCCTTCTGGGGAAAATCCTCTGTTTCTCCCTCTCCTCTCACTTCTCTTCCGAACTCTACTAACCGGACAACAGATAGACCGTCTCGTATAGCCTATTAGCCTTGCTATATTCATTCATTCATTCATTCATTTAAAAAATGTAATATAGCGCCCCCTCAACCACGGAAATATAAACTGGACTTCAGTAACTTATAAAACACAAGCGAACTATTCTTGGGCAATTGCAGGCGTATCTGCAATGGGAGTTGATTCCAGTCTTGTTGTCAAGACCTTAAACCTCAAGACCAAGACTTTGAACCTCGAGACCAAGACCAAGACTTTGAACCTCGAGACCAAGACCAAGACTTTGAACCTCGAGACCAAGACCAAGACTTTGAACCTCGAGACCAAGACCAAGACCAAGACTTTTAACCTCAAGACCAAGACCGAGACCGACACCAAGACCCAAAAAATCACATTCAGCCCGACTTCTTTTCCTTACAAAAAATTGTCAAGTCGGACTACTCGCTATTTTAATGAAAACGTGAGTCTTATTTTATTCAGGCAAATTAACTTTAAATGCAGACTGCAGAAAATTCCGAATTCGTATTTACAAGTCATTCCAAATGTCTTTTGTATTTTATAAAACCAATTCGCTCAGAATTCTCCGACCAAGACGTGCTTTGTGGGGCCTCTCAAAAATTCCGCCATGTGAAAAAATGCGTTCTACAGGTGCTGAAGTCGCTGGCACACACAGTAGCTTTTCAAGCACTGGATGTAAATGTACAAATCGGGAACCTTTTTGAAATCCTCCCATGGTTTATCAGACCGTCTGGCTTCAGAAAAAGTATCGGCAGGGCTTCCAGACACAGCATAACTTAGCTGCTGTTGCCGATGGGTTTTCCTGACCAACAAGACTTGCATCCGTGCGTAGGTATTTATCGTAGGCTATGATGCAAACAGGCTTGCTAGATTTTAAATTCTTGAGTTTTGTTAAATGACTTCATATACAGCCGGTCTTGGTCTTGGTCTTGCGAGACCAAGACCAAGACTTTGAATTTCAAGACCAAGACCAAAGACCAAGACTTTTGGTCTCAAGACCAAGACCAAGACCAAGACTTTTAAAAACGAACTCGAGTGCACTCGAGACCAAGACCTTGGTCTCGACTCTCGAGGACAACAAGTCTGGTTGATTCCAGACAGAGGAGCCGACCACAGAGAAAGCACGACGCTGCCTCGTTGCGGTGGCAGAACCAGTGACCAAGGTTACATCTGTCTTAGCCTTGCATGTATACTATAGACAGACAGACAGACAGACAGACAGACAGACAGACAGACAGACAGACAGACAGACAGACAGACAGACAGACAGACAGACAGACAGACAGACAGACAGACAGACAGACAGACAGACAGACAGACAGACAGACAGACATGGAAACAGAGAATGAATGAATGAATAATGTTAGATTAGCGTGCTTGAAGTCAATACTTGATAATCAGAGGCAATTTGAGAGACAGAGAGAGACAGAAAGAGATTATTTCATATGAGTCCTTCTCAAAGTCTATATCAGTGTAGGCCTACTAGACTAGAATTATAATAATTAGCCTAACAACATCTGATATCACCTCTTGCATACATTAAAACTAACCGATATTCTGCATGTAGTATTTAACCTTCGGGCGATCCTTGTTGTTCCTATGTAGAATTTGTACCAGACTGTGGCTGCCCTGTTTCAATTCCACCTACACCACTTTTCCTTCTAGTCTAGTCTTCTATCATCATCCTTCTTGTCCCTCCCTCGGCTCATTCCAGGGCAACGACAAAATAAACAACAAAATAAATAACAAAACAAACAACAAACGACAAAATAAACAACAAAACAAACAACAGGACAAAATAAAGAACAAAAACTAAATACAAATATAAATAAAAAAACTAAATAAAGATACAAATACAAACAAACTTAATACAAATAAAAATACAAAAGACTAAATACAAATTCAAATACAAAAATAAATAAATACAAATATGATAAAAAATAAAATTAGAAATACAAAAAACTAAATACAAATACAAAAAACTAAATACAAATACAAAAAATAAATACAAATACAAATACAAAAAAACTAAATACAAATACAAAAGCGAACAGCAAACCCCATACACAATCCCGACAACACAGAACCACATGCAGTGCAACCCTCATTTGCATCAGAATCCACCCCACTGCCCCTCAGGCAGAAACGTCGCTGCCATAAAGTCCACACTGACTCCACAGACACCTATCAAAACACAGTAAAATAACGAAGGTTATAACTACATGTTACGACAGATAAACAGTAACATGAAATGAAAGAGAAATACAAGTCTTTTTCTGGGGCAAGCCCTGTTGGTCGGCATCGCACTGACATACATCAGGAAGCTTTATGTTCCAGTCTAAGTCAATTAGGTCTGCGATCGTTGGCTCAGCTGCATGGGGAGATATGAAACTCTACTGTTGAAACATATGAAGTTTAAATTTACTTTCAAACCGATGTTGGCAATGTGGTATTTGGCTCACTAAGGTTAAGGATCACGTCTTTCACCACAGGTGACAAAAGGCAATGGCCACAGAAAAACTAAATTCCACAAAGCTTAATTTTGCTAGATACCTGTTTCTAGAAAACAGGCTGTAACCTGAGAAAAAGGTAGTGAACTCAAAACTTATGCTTCAACATACTTCATATGGCATCTGCTAAGGACCTCTGAAATGTGTAATAAATTAATTAAGCATACAATTTACAGTCTTGTTGTCCTCGAGACCAAGGTCTTGGTCTCGAGTGCACTCGAGTTCGTTTTTAAAAGTCTTGGTCTTGGTCTTGAGGTTCAAGGTCTTGGTCTTGGTCTTGGTCTTGAGGTTCAAGGTCTTGGTCTTGAGGTTCAAAGTCTTGGTCTTGGTCTCGCAAGACCAAGACCAAGACCGGTTGTTAATATGAACAGTCATTTTACAGAACTCAAGAATTCTGTATCAAGCCAGCTGCTTGCATCATACAACCAATATCAATGGATGGATGCAAGTCATGTTGGTCAGGAAAACCCATTGGCAGCAGCAACAGTTATTCTGTATCAGACGGTATGATAAACCATGGGAAGATTTCAAAAGGACTCACTATCTGTACATTTACATCCAGTGCTTGAAAAGCTACTCTGTGTGTGTGTCAGCGACTTCAGCACCTGTAGAACGTATTTTTTCACATGGCGGAAATTTTATGAGGCCCACCAGGCACGTCTTGGTCAGAAAATTCTGAGCGAATTGGTTTTTATAAAATACAAAAGGCATTTGGTATAAGAGTTTGCATGAAGGACTTTTGAATACAAATTCGGATTTCTCTGCAGTTTGCATTTAAAATTAATTTGCTTGAATTAAATAAGACTCATGTTTTCATTAAAATAGCGAATATTCCGACTTGACAATTTTTAGAAGTCTTGACCTGATTTCGATTTTTGGGTCTTGGTCTTGGTCTTGAGGTTCAAGGTCTTGGTCTTGGTCTCGAGGTTCAAGGTCTTGGTCTTGGTCTCGAGGTTCAAGGTCTTGGTCTTGGTCTTGAGGTTCAAGGTCTTGGTCTTGGTCTTGAGGTTTAAGGTCTTGACAACAAGACTAACAATTTATCAATACAATCCAATCACCAAGTGGTAATTAGGTCCCCTCTAAGTAGTAATTAGTTAAAGAGCAAAACACCTGGAATTCACTGCAGTGACAGCCATACTTACATTGTAAAATGTTGTTTTTCCCGATACAATCATTATTGGCTTCCGAGTTTTTCTGAGGTTTTTTCTGAGGTTTTTCTGAGGTTTTCATCTCTGGTTAGCTGACATACATGTGGAAAGAGAGTTAACACCTGGATAACCAGTCGTGGCATCATTCAGAAAACTTGATGAAACAGAGGCATCTGAACGTAAAGACGACGGCATACTTGGTTTAGTAGAGGAGCTGCCTCAGAATAGACTGGCATTCTTGGGGGCTCCACAGCCACTGCTGAAATCAACGTACACCAAGTTCACATTTAAAATAGAAAATGTCTAGTTAGAAATTTACTGCAAAACATTAATCTAATTTATTCTCTAACCCTCAAGTGAACAAGCAAAATCACTTTCTTTGCACCGGATAGAGAAACAGAAAAAAGACTAAGTCATAGGTACAGACTTTGGAGGGGGAGCCAGGGCACATGTTTCCAATAATTTAGATGGACTGTACACCCAATGCAACAAGTGCAGAATGAATAATCAAATCCCCACCCCCATTTTGGACAAGTTTACGCCAGTGCTAAGATTACAGGAAGACAAAAGACAAGACAGAGATGACAATGACCAAAAACAAGAAAAGGACCGTAGTGAACAAATGTGCTTCAACGACTGACCATAAGAGCTACAGTGTGCTTAGCTTCTTTTATCATTAGATCATATCCCTCTAGTATCTTTGTCAGTCATGGGAGTCCTCTGCTTATGCAACAGCTTGCATACCAACAGGGCTGTAGTCGAGGGTATACGCGGGTATACAGCGTATACTTACCTCTAGAGACCTATACTCACCTCACTAAATAGGCCTATTTGTATTTATTTATATTAAAATAGTGTATACTCATAAAATACTGTAGCGTATACTCACCTCTAATTTGTTTAGGAAATATAACCGGTAGCGTATACTCACCTCTAATTTTACCACTACAGCCCTGCATACCAACCATACCAATGGTGGTGATCAACTTACTTCATTTTGCAGGCAAATGGTTACACCTGAGCTCAACCACAACACAACCATTTGTAAGAAGTCACCACTCATCCAAGCCTAATTACAGCGATCCATTATCAGGGCGTATAACTTTGGTCTAAAAAGTGGGAGGCACCAATTTCTTACTGTTCTTACATACACGATGCAAGGCCGAGACTGTGATCTCTGGGAAGGAATGATAATAAAACATTGATAGGCATTGTTCAAAAAGTGGGGGTACGGTACCCCAGTCCAAAAAGTGGGGGTACGGGTACCCCTCGTACACCTATGTCCAATATGATGCATAAACACTTGATTAAATATACGTAAAAATGGACACACAATAAAATAAATTCATGTTACAAAATCAGAATGGTAAAGGCATTACTTTCTTACTAAGAAAACTCTATATCATAGGCCTAGGCCTATATTCAGGAAAGAATCAACTCAGATTATAATTATCGCAGGAAAAGACATCGAACAATAAGCAACAAAAAGCCAGCCACATACCTGGTGGAGGTGGTGCTCTAGTCTTTGTTTTCCCGCCTTTTGTATAAGACCAAGATCAAAATACATAGTTCAACCAGAATTCACCACAGCAGCAGAAGACACGCATTCTTTTTCTCCTCTTACCCAGGACTCCATTCATATTCAGTACTGTTGAATCCGACTTATTGAGAGACCAGCAACAAGAAAAGTAGGTTTCTTCTGCAAAAGAAATTCTAAGTTTGAAGTAAAGAAAGTGTTCATGTTTAGGACAAAATCTACAAATAGATTCAAACGACAAATAAGCTTAGACATGAAACGATCGACACGAAGTTCGTGTATTTAGCGGCAAATCATCAAAAATCGGTGACTAAAGAAGTAGAAATTTCGATGAAAAGTTGGACTTACGTATACTATTGCTGAACAGCTATAAATTTTCTCTCTCGCAGCTAGGGTTAGGGCTAATTTTAATTTCTTCTCATCAACGATGTCCGACAATTTGCTTGTCAAGATGTCTCCTTTCTTCTAAGTCAACGCGATTCGTTTCCAATGAACAAAACAATTCGTCAAAATGACGTCACAGTATAGCCAAAAAAAAATAGCAAGATGACGTTTTTATTAAATTTACGTCATTCGTATTATCGTTTATGCGCTAAGTGAGTAAGTAATTTAGCGGCCATGTCACAGAAAAGCGTCCAGTTTAACGATTAGGCCTAATATGATGTCTATGCATGGTTCCACGTCTCAGCTCCAATTGTGATTGTGGCCTAATAAATTGTAAATGAACATAATATAGCGTCGCTGGAAGAACAAACCAAACCGGAGTCGCTCTCTGGGCTAGCTTATGTAGGCCTAATTGTAATTGTAATTAGTAACTTCTATTGCGCCGGTGTCTAATGCACATTGAAGGCATCATCCACTGGCGGAGATCTTGTTTCGCAGGTGGGGGGGGGGGAAACTGTTGAACTGATCTGGTGAAAAGAGTTTTGAACTGATCTGCTCACAAAAACAGGTCAAAAAAATTTTTCGCGCTCAGCGCGAATTTTTTTTCCCATTTTTCGGAAATATTTTGACGACCTTTTATTGGGGTTTCTTCCAAAAGTGGGGGGCAGATGTATGGTGTGTTCCCCTACTCTTAAAGGTGGGGGACTTGTCCCCCTCGACCCCCCATGATCGCCGCCCATGGATGGCACACCAAAATCAAGCCATAATCAGGTCAATATATCCAGAAGATCAGTCCGCAAGACAGAGAGGCAGCCTTTGATGGATAAGCAATTTGAAAGAGGTAAGTTTTAAATTGAGAAAGAAATGACGCAAGCGACTGAGCAGCGCACAGACACAGGGAGAGAGTTCCAATTTCCAAAAACTAGGTCCAGGAATCGAAAAAGCTCGTTCACCAAGAACAGTTCTGGATTTAGGTAGGCTATGACCAGACAAAGATAATCAGATGACCTAGGTCGACCAGTGCTGTCCAACCTTTTACGATTACGATTTTGAAACCGCGGGTCACCAAAACAAGTATTAGACCTACTGAAGCCAAGGGTCACACCAGTAAACTCAAAAGCAACGACTAAAATTTATCGAACATTTCTAACTGTATTAAAATTTATTATGAATGGCAATAATTATGTATAGTAACCAGTAAATAAAAGCATGTATATATAACATGCTTTATAATAGTTCAGCACCAAAAAGTATATCAATAAACATTCAAGCACGTTTTAGTGAGATATTTGGCTTTGAATTGTGCTTGCAATTTTTTTTATTATTTTGCGGTTGGTATTCAGCTCGGGCGGGCCACTTAAAAGCAGTTGGACAGCACGGCTCTAGAAGGTCTTCCTGCAGTGCTAATTTAATGCCAGGCAAGTGTCATGAGTTGAAAACACTTTACACCTTCAAAATGATCTGACCCTCTCGTTTCAGACATATACCAGTGGTACTGTGGTTCCACGAAGATCCCAACAACACCACCGTGGGGTCCGTGCATGGTGACAGGTTGATTATCATTATTAGAAGAACAGTCTGAAGTTCTGCACAGAATCCAGTTGATTGGCCCCAAGAGACTAGGCCTGGACTCCATGCAGGGTCCGCCTTGGCCCTCTGGGCCCCGAAACGATGAACTAACTGCATCCCTAGGTCCTAATTATAATGTTTTGCAAAACTTTTTCACTAGCAACTAAGCAATTAATTACTTCTGAGGTGATTAAATTGTTAATTTTTCTTCTTTGTATTTCGTTGTTTTCTTAGAAATGAAGACATGAAATTTTTAATACACGCAAACGAGGTCAGAGGTGAAAGTTTAGAACAACAGATATCGCGATTCTATTAACAATATTCAGCATGGGCGGCGATCTAGGTGGGTCGCGGGGGACAGGACCCCACCTTTACATCTGACCCCCAAATTTTTAAGAAAGACCAAAAAGGCGAGGAAATGTAATTGCGTGTGAGGGTTTTCACAGTCTTTTTTGACCCTACGAGGGAAAAATGAAATTTGTCAGCAGAAGTTTTCCCCCGAAAATTATGAGAAAGTAAGAAGAAATTCCAAAGAAAAGTCTTAGAATTTGTGTGGGAGAAGAATTTTAAAAAGAAGTATAACAGTGTTTTGGGATAACGTCCCCACCCCCGAGAAAAGGTAATGAGAATGTGGGGAGATCGTTAAAAAGTTGTAAAAGAGGTGAAGGACTAAAAAGGTCATCAACTTTTTTCGGAGATAAATTGGCGAAGAAGTTGAAGTTAAGAACTTTTTGTGGAATATTTGGTAAAACTAGCAAAAGAGGTCAATGACTAAAAAAAGTCGTGAACTTTTTCGGAGATGAATAGGTGAAAATTTTTTGAACTTTTCGTGGAATGTCTGGTAAAAAAAATTTTCGCGCTAAATTCCTAAAAGAAGGTCATGAACCAGACCAAGGCCGACTTTGTCCCCCCCCACCTCTCAGACAAGATCGCCGCCACTGATATTCAGGGGCGTGACTTTGGTCTAAAAAGTGGAGGGTACCAATTTCATACACAATTACACAATTACATACACGAAGCAAGGCTGAGACTGCGATCTCTAGGAAAGCACAATAATAAGACATTGATCGGAATAGTTCAAAAAGTGGGGGTACGGTACCCCCCAGTCAAATAGGTGGGGGTACGAGTACCCCTCGTACCCCTCGTACCCCAACAAATTACGCCTATGACAATATTCGATGCTTTATTAGGATTGCACACTGGCGCAGTTCTTCCTTATTAAACAGTAAACACCAGTAGAAAGTGAGATTTGCATTACAAATAGTACAGAGGAAACCGATTCCGCATCGTTGGCATTCGCAGTTGCAGCAGCAGGTTACGATGCTTGCCCTGGGGAAGGATGGCACAGACGAAGATGCTGCGCTGAGAGCCTGTATCACGTGTACAGATGGCGTGACCTTTGACCCTACGCTTACTCGCAGGTGCGTCATAGCGAGCGCCCGCCATTGCCTGTCTGGCAAGCATTGCCTATTGAACCGCGGCCGCTGCAGCAGTTGCCTTTTCCATTGCCATGTTTTCCGGATTATTTCCCGTTTGAATCGGTTGTTGATCGCAGTTCTTCTCCGTCAACCGTCGGCCAACGAAAGATTTCTTTGGTAGGATTTCTGCCCGTTTTGCAGTTTAGTCTGTGATGCAAATTTGAATTGTGAATGCCTGATCAATATTTACAAATCCAGGCTTCGGTTGCGTCTGGCTGGCCTATCGTCTTCAGCCGTTAGTCTAGGCTGCTTTGCCATTTACGCGGCCTTTATTGTGTCTGTGGAACCCATTGGACTATCGGCCGACCCCGTGGCCACGCTCGGGGTAGGGCTAATTTGGTTACCCCGCTTTGTGATGTGGTCCTTTGTGCCATTAATAATGGGCTTTGTTGCGGTTTTTTATAGTCTTTAGATTGTCGTTTTAGTTTTCTGTTAGGACCTAGTTGTCGGCGTCTGTTGGATATTTTTATTTTTATTATGTGCGGCGGCGTAATTGGTCCTATAATTAGTAATTAGGTCGGATTGTCTCAGCTATTGTTGTTACGTAAGTGCACAGACCTGTTTAATTGATCTGTTGTAACCCAGTTCTAATGGGTTTTAATTAGGTCTGTGATCCCATTGCATCATATTGTGAACCCTGAAAAGCAACGTCTGGTTAACGCAGGCTTCACTATGACGTCGTCAGGATGTCAGAGCCAATGTGTTTGATGATAATAGCAATCACAACCAGAAACTTAATTGTGTCTGATTATAAGAACAGGACCACTCTAACATAGCGCATTGGATAACATCTGGCGTAGAGTGCGAGAGGTACAGAGATCGAGTCCCATAGGCGGACATGCTTTGTAGGCTGCAATTTGCGCCGTGTATTGCAGGCTGTCTGTTCTGTTAGTTGTTCAGGTTTATCGCATAACATGTATATGTACAGCGCAGTGCGTTTGCAGGTGCTTAATTCAAGAATAAATATTATTATTATTATTATTATTATTATGGTTGTCGCTCAGTTTGTGTGGTAGGTCATGTCTGTTATCACTTGCACAGCTGATGGATGTATGGCACCTCAAGAAATGCATTACTTACTTATCTCTACACTCTTTAAAGTAGGTATGTTTGGACATTGCACTGATTTAACCAAAATACTTATATACATCAGTTACCTGATAATAAATCTCAGTCTCTGTGGCCCCTAGTGACCTCTTGAAATAGTTAGACAGGATTGTCTGGCAGTAGGCATTTTAGTTTTATAGGCTTTAATGCTACCCAGTTTATAGAAATTTGACTACAGCCATGACTGTGTGTGATATATGCCCTCCTTTCAACGCTGAGAAGTGCACTTGTACTACATGACAGAACAAGGACAGCGATGAGCAATTGTGCGTGAAGGACTTGCTCAATGTCCCTTAATCTATAGTAACCACCTCAGCTGAAGCCAAAAACCGTACTTTCTGTGTTGTAAGCCAGGCACTCTAGCCACTCAGCGACCATGCTCCACAATATGTTTACAAGCATTCTGGCAACACAAGTGTCTGTTGTTAGTAGGCATTGCTTCTACAGTGTAGCCACATTAGTGTGTTACTTACTGGACATTCTTTGCAACAGTGTGAGTTTAGCAGAATGTGGCAGTGGGTCATTTACTGTTGTACTGGGGTAGGCCCCTATTTGTTTACTCCTTCTGCAGCTCATGCTGAACCTGTTTGAATAGGGTGAGTACAGCTGGTGTAGATTGAGGATTTGTATATGGCAGTGGTCAGTAACAACAGCATATGATTAACTGGTCAGAGCACTCTGGACATATTTTCTCTGGTAAGAAGATGCGCTGGATGTGGCTTGTGTAGCCAAAATGTCATCATGACTTTCTGCACCTGCCTGGCAAAATGTCTGGTTGTGGGCTTTGGTTGGAATATATGCATTATTTCATACTTAATAATCTTCTTATTTGATGATTTGCAAGTCATGATGATGATGATGATGATGATGATGATGATGATGATGATGACGATGACGACGACGACGACGATGATGATGGCTTATGTCTGCAATACAATCAGTTTGGCCATAATATTGGACGTTGTTATTAGACATTTATTTTCCAAAGTGGTAAAGAATAAATACTATGCACCCTTGTACTTTCAACAGGAATAAACAGGGTTCTGAACATGGGAATGTTGAATAAGCTAACCTGGATTTTGCCCTGGCCTGATTCTGTTTTACTAACCGTGCTACAAGATCTGACCTTTGCCCTGACCTGATTCTGTTCTACTAACCCTTCTACAAGTTCTGACCTTTGTCCAAATGATGCAGGTCTTGTGTTCTGCACTTTTGCCTGGTATGTCTGATGAGCCGTGAGCATTGTCAGTTATTGGATTCTGCTGCTCTCTCTTGGGATGTTGGGACCAGGGAGTTGATGCCTAAGGCAGATGCAGATAACATGTGGTTGGAAGATTACTTTCTTTGTGATAACGTAGAATCATCTGTCTTTTTAAGTCTGGAATGGCTTTGGTATGGATGAGATCCGCAGTCTGTATTAGAAACCATCCATTTTACAAAACAGATTGAGGTACTAAATTGAAGAGTAAGTTTGTCATTCAGCATTCCCATTTTATTGTATTTTTTTGTTATAGTAAGACATATTTACCTAATCTGTCATATTTTAACCAAGCTTCTGTAAATTGGAGAATTATGAATTTTGAGCGCATTTTCACTTCATGTATGTATGTATGTATGTATGTATGTATGTATGTATGTATGTATGTATGTATGTATGTATGTATGTATGTATGTATGTATGTATGTATGTATGTATGTATGTATGTATGTATGTATGTATGTATGTAGATACTTAATACAGTGCCTTTTAAGTACCTCACAAAAGTACTGTCGAGTGAGGGTGTTACATTATGATAAAGGTCCCATAGAAGACTAAGATGCTTGTAATTAACTTCTTGAAAAGCAGACAGTTTCTGCATGGTTTTAGCTGACCTGCATCAGTCTGTAAATTGTTATATCAGTGAAGTCCTTGTGCAATTTCTTATTGCCTGTTAATGTAAAAATTGGGTTTCATATTGGTTATCATTGACTGCCGTGGGGTGAGAGATATTTGAGTGGTTAGCGTGCTGGACTGTCAACCGAGAGGTTGGGGGTTCATTTGGTTCGAGATTTCCTCTCTACCTGCGCCCCCTAGTCAAGTCAGCTTTATTGAGTACCGGTACTGACCCGGTTGGTGGTAAGATGAGACGGCGAGGGAGAGGGCTGGCCACCCATCCTCATATGCCGAGGTTAAGAAAATGAAGTCCCTAACACTTCATTCTCATGGCTGCCTCAGTGCTAAATATTATTCAAACTGCCTTAAAACACACTTGTCTAGATCAGCTAGATGGATAGTCATGTGTTTGGCGCATTTGAGATATCAATAGGTGGTATATGAAGCACTATGGTACATACACACTTACATACTTACCGTACATCTGTCCATCCCTCCATCCATCTTGCCATCTGTCTATCCATAGCTAGCAATAACATCAAACTCTGATGAATGCCTTAAGATTATTAATCTAATCGAACTCTGTTGGACCATATGCCATTATTGCAGTATTGGACCAGGGCATCAATCAGTGCCACTCCACAATGCCAGTCCACAATCTGTGGTCTGATAAGACAGAGCGCCAAGATAAATAGAACGATGTGTGGGTCTATTCTAGTCTAATCTTCTGTAGCGCCTATTTCCTAATCATAGGCGGGCATCTACTTATTTACTTTACATTTACTTCTAAGCAAAACCATTTTCAGGATTGCAATCCTTTCGACTGTTTTGTTCAGATGATTCAAGGTGCCAAAGAGACCTCAAGACAAGATGGAGAGAATGTTTGTTTGTGTGTTCCTTAGCAACTTGCCATGAAAATAAAAGCACTTGTAGTTTACATGTCATCAAATCTATAACATTTTGGTTGGACATTTTTAAAACATTCATTCCCACACATGCAATTGGTGCATGTCATCTGCTGCTATCTTTATATGAGACAATATTATATCATTGAAACAGTATAATTATATATACCGGGTATGTAGAGAGGGAGAGAGAAACAGCCAGCCAGCCAGCCAACTAGCTAGACAGACAGATAGACAGACAGACAGATAGAGACAAAGAAAAGAAAGAGAGAGATAGTCTTGCAGGTTCCACTTTTGGTTCAGCGTTTATGATGTGTAGCAGACCATTCAAACAGTTCAGTCCATTTTACAAGGCAGTCCTTGGCGTGGTTCCGAGATTCCTCCCTATAAGGGAGTCACCCTGTGTTAAGCTGTCCTGTGATGGTTAAGCTGTCTTTGGACGGTGGCCATAAACGATGGAAGTGCCTTTCCATCCGGTCTGCAGTCGGTGTCCATGAGCCAGCCACTGCAGCTGTATAAATATTCATGACTGATGTATGTAAATACGCCTTATTGTTTATTCTTTCATTGAGACAATATCGTGAGGATAAAAAGATTTGCTAGTTCTAAACCTTTGTACATGTGCCACAATTGAGAACCGACTGATGTTTGAAAAACGGATCTGAGTCAGTATGTAACTGGCAAATTTTAATACCACTTATTGTTTTATTTACAGACGGCTACTGTGGCTAAAGCCTTGTATCCATCACTTTTGTTCACACCAATTCAATTAGCTGGACACTGCAGTTTCTCGCATCTTTCATTATATATATTATCCTCTATATTATCTTCACCTCTGATCTCAGTCGCCTTCTTGCCACTTGTTCTTTGTCCAACCATTTATATGCTGACGATATACAGGCTTACACCCACTGCTTTCCCTCTGACGCCGCCGCTGCAGTCCGCCTCATGTGCCACTCCACTGACTCTTTGACTGCCTGGATGTCTTCCAACCGCCTTCGCTTGAATCCCACTAAGACTCAATATATCTGGCTGGGCACCCCTAGGCAGCTTGCTAAGATTGATCATGCTTGTCTTACTTCTGAGTTCCCCTATATCGTCTTTTCCACCTCCGTCAGAGATCTTGGCGTCATCTTGGATTCAGAACTCACCCTCTCTCCGCATATCTTGCAACTGAGCCGGGCTTGCTACTTTCAGCTACGACAGCTTCGCGTTGTTTCCCGCTCTCTTTCCCCCCAATCTGCTGCTACTCTCGTTCATGCATTCATTACCTGTCGGCTTGACTACTGCTGCTCCCTCTATATTGGGCTTCCCCTCACTCGACTGAACTGTCTGGAACGCGTATTGCGTTCTGCTGCGCGTTTGATTGGGAGCATACCTAAATTTGGCCATGTTTCTGAATACATGCGTGATGTCCTCCACTGGTTACCACTCTCGCAACGCATTGTCTACCGGGTTGCCTCCATTGTCTGGAAATGTCAGCTTGGCTGTGCTCCCTTCTATCTGCGTGAGCTCTGTTCTCGTGCCTCTGTTCCACCTGGTCACCGCTCTCTTCGCTCTACCACCCGTGGTGATCTCTCTGTTCCTTTTGCACGCACCGCTACTATGCAGCAGCGTGCTTTCTCCGTCGTTGGTCCCAAAATTTGGAATGGGCTTCCTTCTGAGCTGCGGTCTCTTCCTCGAAACTCATCCACCGCTTTCTTCTCTGCTCTAAAGACTTTTCTCTTTCGCCGGGGTTGGGCTGGGAGCGCCTCTGAATAGATTCCTTGAAGGGGCGCTATATAAATGTTTGATTGATTGATTGATTGATTGACTTGTGGACGCTTACATTTATTGATTTGAAATTGCGCCAGTGAAGAAGCTGGTCTCCCTAACTTGACTTTTGTGGGGCACTGAGAAATTTAGGAGATTTACATTACATTATATGACACGACATTTGTGTTGCTACAGATGACATGTCGTATATGCTGGTAAAATAGACCTATGTGTCACATATATCATATGCACCACCAGTATGAAACAGAGACAGACAGAGACGGAGAGACAGAAACAAAGAAAGAGAAAGATACAGAAACAGAGAGACAGAGAGACAGAAACAAAGAAAGAGAGACAGAGAGAGAGACAGAGAGACAGAGAGAGAGAGAGAGAGAGAGAGAGAGAGAGAGAGAGAAGAGAGAGAGAGAGAGAGAGAGAGAGAGAGAGAGAGAGAGAGAGAGAGAGAGAGAGAGAGAGAGAGAGAGAAACTCCATCATGACCAACTCAGTGGTAGACACTTACCTGTAGGTAGCCGCAGATGAAACAACTGACAGACACAGACAGACAGACAGACAGACAGACAGACAGACAGACAGACAGACAGACAGACAGACAGACAGACAGAGTGCACAGAGCAGTATTGTTTCATCTGCTGTTACCTACATGTAAGTGTCTCAATGCAGAGTTAGTCATGATCGAGTAACAACTGTAACATGTTACATGTAGTTGCAGTGTTTAGTGTCTGGATCTGTTGAACTGGGGTAAAACGATACATGTAGTGTTTCAATCATTCTGGCCCAATACAGAAGGTCTCATCCATTGGTTGCTTGTGTTTTGGAAAGATAAATGCAAACAGCCCTAAACATAGTCTGGCCCTAACGTTTATCTCTTCATAATTGGTCTGCTGTCCTTCCCGGTCTTAGACTCTTGCTTTGTCTCTGTGTTTGAGTCTGTTTACTTTTGCCTGCTTATATGTGTGTGCATGTGTGGGTCTGTATGTGCAATTTGCTTTATTCTCTGGCCGTGTAGGATGTCCCTCTATTGTGTCCTGGTGGCCGAGTTTGGCTTGGTGTCAATAATACTCCCCTGGGAGTTGGCTGACATACAAGGCACACAAGTATTGGAAGCAGTGCTATATTGAATTGCAAATACTGTGAACCAAGCAATACTGAGAGGAAAGCTGTGCAGAGAGCATTTGCCGTTCATGCATATGAAGCAAGTGCTTTAATTTGTTTATAATGTAACCGATGTGGCTATTATATATATAATATTGTTGTCTGAGGTTAACTGGGAAGTCATTACCTGTATAAATGTGTAAACATTGTTGAACATGCTATACAGTGTCCATTAAAACGCAACTAACCAAAACATGCTAGGACTTGTACATCTGGTTGCTTAAGTACAAATGCTGTTAATTTCTGTGCAGTTTGTGTATTAAAATTTTCTTGTTTAAAATTGTTTTTATTCCTTTGTTTGATTTTTTCCTTTGGACAATCATTGTACTTACTTACGTTTTTTTCTTTATTACTCGTACTGATAAAGAATATGTAAACATTTTAAAGATTTACATTCCGTTATATTGCATACCTTTACACTGACAACGACAGTAGATTTCCATTGAACAAGAACAGTTCCCGAAGTTACCCCGAGAGTGAGAGCCATGGGTATGAAGTGTTAGCGACTTCAACTTTGCATTTCTTACCCTCAGTGTATCAGGGTAGTGAGTGATCAGCCCTTTTCCTCTGCTGCCTGTCTTCCCATGGACAGTGTATAAGTCTTAGTCAGTGAACTCATTATTGAGAAGTTGGCTATGGGGCACAAGTGGAGGTGAACTCATGAAACGAATTTCTGCCCTGTCAGAGTTTTGAACCCCGAACCTCTTGGTTAACAGTTCAGCACACTAACCCATTGTTAGTGTGCTGGGTCAGGCCATTGTTGATGTTGCATCAAATACAGATTTCCTTTGATTTACAGGAAGTTGTGCTTTCAGTGGCTTCATTGTGTGTAATGGGGAGGCAGGCTATTTTGGCTCCATTAGGCAGATGTGTATTTATGTTGCAACATGTCATCACGGCATATCACACCGTTGGAATGTGTACATTATTTATGAGGCCATTATGCAGCAGTACTGGCCTTAAGGGTGTGTGAACCGTGGGGTGGCACAGGACGTGTAACTTGGGGGGCCCGAAAATGTCACAGAAAATTAACATGAACAAGACACCCTAATAATAATATTATGGTTTTGATTAAATCTTCTGTTTCATCAATAAAATGAAAGTCATATGGTACCAACAGTTTAGTTTGTTTCAAAATATCTTAGTGCTATAATATTTTAACTTTAAATTTTACTTGTTGTACTTGTTAACAATCTACTAAAATAAAATTATTAGCAATGAAAAACAGTTTGACTTGTGTCACGGGGCCCGTACACAGCGTAGAGGCCCGAAATATCCCAAGGCTGGCATTGTATGCAGGAACTGTTTGGAAAGTCAGATTCATTGTCTGGGATGACAACAGATCATTGTAGTTGCATAGCTCATTCTTTACTTAAAAATCGAATAACTGGAATCGCTAGCAGTGCAAATAGTTAAATGCACAGAGGAAAAGATTCTTCTATCTTGATTGTCCTAGTTTTATTATTATTTACTGTTTTCGGATCCAGTTCCTCAGGCTTTTGTATACTTGATAAGTTTCCCTGAAGAGGCGCTATATAAATCCGTGATTACTTCACTTTAATTCAGTTCGTTTGTTTTCCATGTTTTGTTCTATCTGATTGGCTTTTGAAACCGTAATGTGATATAAAGTAATTATTTACATAGCCTCACTGTGATTGAACTACTTGTAGTATGCTTTACAATGTAATTGGTTGATGCAAGTGCTAATAATTATAGGCCGTCATACTGTTGTCTGTTTGCATATTGACTTGTGAAACTAATAACAACAGAGAAAGAAATTCAAAGAAGAACTTAATTCTTTTAATTGTTAGTAATTAGCAACACATATCGCGCATGTATCTAGTGCGCTAAATGGTACACCTAAACGAGGTTAATTGTTAGTCCACTAAGAGGCCTAGGCAGTCTATGGTGGTTAAGCAGTAATGGAAACTGGCGAGTTTTAAGTTGAGGACGAAATGTAGGCCTACTAAGCGATTGAGCAGAACGAACAGATACAGGGAGAGAGAGAGAGAGAGAGAGAGAGAGAGAGAGAGAGAGAGAGAGAGAGACAGAGAGAGAGAGACAGAGAGAGACAGAGACAGAGACAGAGACAGAGACAGAGAGAGAGAGTGAGAGTGAGAGTGAGAGAGAGTTCCAAAATACTTACTTATTTTTTAATGAAAGGGAGTGGCCGCGGAAGACGTGTCAGCTGGAGTTGTAAATATGATCCAGAAGAGGGAAGTCCTTGAGGCGGGAGTGATGTGAAATGTCATTGCGGTCGACAGTGGGTGGAGCAGACGTGTCACAGGAATCTTTGCTATGGCCTTGTTTATCACGGCAGGATTCTTTTCCAACTCCACCCCACGGGATCCTATATACTATAGGGTTATTATAGAGGGGTCCTTGCCCAGCCGTCTCCATCTTCAGATTTATTGCATGGCTCTGCAGTAGACGGTCTGCTAATGAGAGAACAGACGTTTGTAAGATGGCAACTGGCAAGTGCTCCTGTTATTATTATTCCAGCGACACCCGATCCCTCGGGTCAGAGTTCAACTTGACAGGACGTGGAGCATCCAGGCTTGAGTAAACTCAGAATAAATAATTTACTCTAGAGTAAGTTGGTTGTGTCTCCGTTTGTTGCCAGACAAGCTCCACCCTTGATATCGGAGATAATGATGAAGATATGATAGGAGATAATGATGAAGATATGATAGGAGATAATGATGAAGATATGATGGGAGGAGATAGCGATTATGATGATATGATGGGAGATAATGATGACGATATGATAAGAGATAATGATTTAGATATGATAGGAGATAATGACAAAGATATGTTAGGAGGAGATAACGATGAAGATATGGTGGGAGATAACGATGAAGATATAATAGGAGATAATGATGAAGATATGATAGGAGATAATGATGAAGATATGATGGGTGGAGATAACGATGAAGATATGATGGGAGATAATGATGAAGATATGATGGGAGATAATGATGAAGATATGATAAGAGATAATGATGAAGATATACAGGGGAACATGTCAAGCTGATGCTTGACAAAGAGCTGGATAATTAACTCTTTGCATGAATGACCTGCAGCAATTTTCAGTTGCTGTAGAGAATTGTCACCTGAATTTGGGGAAATTCACAGTATTTTAATTTATGTGACATGACGATATCTTGATTTATGTGACGGTCAAGTCTGTTTGTACCCATCATGATTATTTTGTGCTGTAAAAATGGGAAAAAGAACTGAATTGGCAGTTATGGCTGTTTCCTAATAACTTAAAGGTATGCACTTTAACTACTCTTGAAAGGCCGGAAGCGAGTTATCTGACAACGTCACCTGTTGCTCTTTTTGTGTAGGTTTTCTGTGAAGCAGAATGGACAGCGTTTTACGGAAGTTTCGGCTGAGAAAGGAGAGAAGAGAAAGTGAAGCTCGACAGAAATTAAAGAAGGAACTCTTTTCCTTTAACACAGTGAGTAGACTGCCTGATGTCAGATTAATATATGAGGGTGAGCTTTATTTGTGATATGTTTATGGGGGCTGGCTGCACAATAGTGGTTACTCAAATTTAATCTGACTTATAGCAGTTATCACAATAGTCTATAGTGGTTTCCACAATAGTCCATGTTGGTTATCGCAATAGTGTATAGTGGTTATTGCAGTGGTTATTAGTGGTTATAATGGTTATTATCACTATAGTATATGGTGGTTATTTCAGTAGTCTATAGTGGTTATTATCACTATAGTCTACAGTGGTTATTGCAGTAGTCTATAGTGGTTATCACAATAGCCTATAGTGGTTTTTGCAGTAGTCTATATTGGTTATCACAATGGCCTATAGTGGTTTTTGCAGTAGTCTATAGTGGTTATCATGGTGGACTGTGAACTGAGAGGTTAGAGGCTCAAATCCTTGCCAGGGCAGAAATTTGTTTCAGGATTTTCCTTCCACATGTGCCTTCTTGCCTTCTAGCAGACTCAGATGTAATGAGTACACTGACTGTACAGTGTCAGTGGGAAGAATGGACACCTGGCCCTCATGAGCCTAGGCTGAGAAATATGAAGTTATTTAAGCTTCATAACCAGGGTGTGTCACTTTTACTGATGAACAAGGGATTTTTTTAGTATTTTGCAGTTCACTGTTTTTATGGAAAACTGTTGAAATGTAAAAAGTTTGACTACTTTGTCTGGCTGATTTCTGGATGAATAGGATGATGGTGCATTGGCTAATTTGATGGTTTACTTTTTGGGGTGAATGGTTTACTTTGGGTGAATGGTTTACTTGATGTGTGAATGGTTTACTGTTTGGTTGAATTGTTGAATGGTCGGGTGAATGGTTTATTGGTTGGCTGTTTATTTTATTGATTGGATGGATCATTTAGGGTTTGATTGGATGGTTTACTGGTTGGGTGGATGTTTTACTGGTGAAGCAACCACCGAATGTCTATGTGGCTTGTTTACTAGACGGGTGATGGTTTATTGGTTTTGAGGATGGTTTAGCAGCTGCCTGTGTCTTTTTTTATTTGCCATGGACTCAAGTTGTGTAGACTGCATGGTCTGTCTGTGCTCTGAAGTCCTGGGAGAAATGAGATGGCAGCCAATGGTACTTGAGATGAAGTTGTTCTGAACATTTTTTCATGTAAGGCCTTCTTAAGTTTATTGTAAACCATTTCGCTGATATGGTTCACTCGCAGTCAGACTGACACACACAGTTTCTGGTCATTGAACACCGAGGGAGATTATCAAGAGCATGAGCAGTTGATAAGCTGATGAAGTTGTTATGAGTGGGAGTTGATTGGTCCTTCGATTGATGGGTCTGGGAGGCAGAAGTTGTGTTTGGCAGCATTTAGAGATGACTGCTTGTGGGTAAAATACAACAATCAGGTAGCCATTTGACATGTGTAGTGTTTAAAGGAAACCCATAAATGTGACAATAGGCAAAGTACAATACAAGACAATACAACTGTATTGTTTATTGCTTAAAAGTCTGACTAAGTACTTTGTCTGGCTGATTTCCGGTTGAATAGGATGGTGCATGGGTTAATTGGATGATTTTCTGATTGAGTTAATGGTTTGCTTGTTGGGTGGACTTTTAAACTATAAACAACCCAGTTGTATTGTATTGTAACTGTATTTGATATTGCCCTCCTTCCATAGTTCTGAAGCGCACACACCTATGCCCGCGTGTGACAGCTCATCAAATGGTGCTGAGCAGTTGTGAGAGAAGAATTCGCTCAAGGTCCTTACACAATGACCACCTGAGTGGAAGCTCTATGCGTTACAGGCCAAGCAGTCTATACATTCTGCTGCTGTTCCCCTTGATGCGACATTTAACCTACTGATGTCACATGAAAATAGTTCTGTCACGTCAAATAGTTACACTTGAAGTAGTTATGTCACATCAAATAGTTACAGTTGAAGTAGTTATGTCACATCAGATAGTTACACATGAAATACTTATGTCACATCAGGTAGTTACACATGAAGTAGTTGTGTCACATCAAATGGTTACACGTGAAGTATTTATGTCAGTACTTAAGCATAGTTAGTAATGTCAATGGAAGGTATTTATATCACACAAAGCAGGTATGTCACGTAGAATAATTATATGAAATAAAATAGGTATATATGTCACGAAAATACATACGTGGCAAAATAAAGAAGCCATATAAAAATTGGTATGTAGAAGACGATAGGTATGTCACATGCAAACAGGTATGTTACCTAAACTAGGTAGGTCACGTGAAAAAAACTTGAAAATAAGTATGTACGTGAAATAGGTGTGCAACATACACTGATTATGTCACGTGAAAATAAGGCTACTCTAGGTTAGTGCAACTGTTTGATCAACAACCTACATGAATCAGCAACATCTTTTGCTAAGCGCATGTGACCCATTGACAAGTTATAAAGAGGTCGACCAACTGAGCTGTGGTTATGAAATTATGATACTTTTCTTTTCTAAAAGATGTGGTTGCCACTAAGGCAACATTTCTAAGAAATGTATAGGCCGCAATCTAGTGAGCGTTTCAAGTATGACTTGTGCATTAAAATCTTCTAAAGGCCTATCTACATGACACTTTTTACCCTTATGTATAGTTTTCAGATTTTTGCAATAATAATAATAATATTAATAATAATTTATTGAATAATAATTCCCCAGATCAGGGCAAGAAATAATAATTTACTTTAAAATTGTTAATGAGAAAGATTGATTTTAAAGATTTGGAAATTAATTTCAAAATCATAATGCCATAAGATTACCCCGGTAATAAATCAATCTGTCAATGAGTCAGTCAGTCAGTCAGTCAGTCAGTCAGTCAGTCAATCAATCAATCAATCAGTCAATCAATCAGTCAATCAATCAATCAATCAGTCAGTCAGTCAGTCAGTCAATCAATCACTCAGTCGGTCAATCAGTCAGTCATTCATTCCATAGAATTTAGTTTAACACTTTAATGACAATGAACTGTAGGAATTCTGGCTTTGTTTTTTGCTCTTCCACCGGCATACATAAAGGAAATTGGAAGCTGAAGTAGTCAGCCATCGAAATCAGACAGGCAGTTAATAGGGTTTTTCTGATCAAGGAGCCATTGTGTATGTGTCCTGAATGAGTTTCTGGCCAAAGACTCAACTAACGCAGCCTAAGCGTAACTGTGGCAGAAATCCTCTTTCATTTTGCTGAATGAATTATTTATGAATCCTGAAACTGATACGAGGAAGTGAGGAGGCAAGAGAGAGGGAGAAAGGGAGAAAGGGAGAGAGGGAGAAAGGGAGAAAGGGAGAGTGGGGCTGGGACTCTCTGGGTCCTCGGTTGCTGGCATCTGTGGATTTTGTTCTGTGCAAATGTTATCAATGTTGAGAGTCTGGAGCATCCGTAAATGCAGGGTACATGATAGCCTACATATGGATTTCTTGCCCTAAAGTATTTTCTTTTTTGAACACTGCACACAGAACCAAATGACAGGTTTTTATGACCTATATGCAATGTAAAAGTCATTTTAAAGACCAGTACTGACTAAAAGTCATTTTCAAAGACCTTTAGTGAAAATAAGTCATTTTAAAGACCAATACTGAATATAAGTAATTTTCAAATACCTTTAATGAATAAAAATAAACAAAAGTCATTTTAAAGACAATACTGAATTTAAAGGTCAATATAATATTATTTGAAGACCTGTAATGAATATAAGTAATTTAAGATGTATAAGCCATGTTAAACACTAGTACTGAATGTAAAAGTCAATTTATTTGAAGACCTGTGATGAATATTAGTCATTTCGAACATGTATATCATTTTAAAGACATATACTGAATGTAAATTCATTTTCAAAGACCTGTAATGAATATGGGGGTCATTTTCAAAGACCAATTACTGAATGTAAAAGTCATTTTCAAGGACCTGTTACGGTAATGAATGTAAGTTTGTAACAGAATCTAGCAAAAATGTAAAGTTTGAGTCAATAAATAATTAACGGATTTATGTGATCAGTGGGAGTTCAGTCATTAATTATCTGTAATGCATGCTAATTAGTTCAATTATGTCAATTATGAGGTATGCATTGTGTTCAACATTATCAGAAACTATATGCAATTGTAAGAACAATTAATCTGGGTAATTAAAGACTGAAAGTGTTCTCTGGATGTCTTTACACACCCTCATCATATCCTTACACCTTGAATTCAGTTCTCTTGCAGGGACATTTTACAAATTTATGACTGCAATTATGATCATCATGTTTTTTAACAAGTGCACAGATTTTCATATTTAAACAAAATGTAAAATTATGGCTATTTGATGCCAATGAAGATGAATTACTCAGCATCGGTCCTTTGCTGTGGCTGGCCCTTCACTCTGGAATGAACTCCCTCCTGTGATCCGGAGCAAGATGCTCAAGGCGTTTTCACCAGCTACACTTAAATGCTTATAGACCTTTCTTTTCGCACGAGCCTGTCATGTTGAGAGCATTTCTGAATAGCTGTGCTGTGAGGAGCGCTTTACAAATGTTTTTATTACATTACATTACGTTACAATTAATGTTGCTGCTGGTGATGATGATATTGGTGATGATGATGATGATGATGATGATGATGATGCTGCTGCTGATGATGATGTGTCCTTTTTGTTGCCAGTGTGTTGGTCATGGATTTCCCAGTAAGCCATCCGCTTTGGCTTATGATCCAAAGTTGCGGCTACTTGCAGTTGGAACAAGATCAGGAGACATCAAAGTGTATCCTTTTTGGATTGTTGTATTTTTAACATTTGCCACATTTAGTAAAAACCATTATTATGTTATGCAAGCACTTTAAACATTACAAATACGTTGCAAGGTTTCTGCTGCACTTATGCCCCCTAACCAACTCAGCTGCAATGTTTACACTGATCTTACACTGTGGGTGGGAAGATCAGACCGTGAGGGAGAGGACTGGGGCCCACCAGCCTCATGTGTGTAGGCTAAGAAAATGAAGTCCCTAATGCTTCATACCAATGGCTGCCTCTCTCAAGGGTCTACTGTTGTTGGTCGTGTAGGTATATCTATCCTTTCTGTTGGTGTGATCTCACGTCTCACTGTCTTTGTGTGACATCACTCAATCGATTTCTTGCGTCTTTTTCTTTTCCTGCTAGTAGAATCTGCGCCCTGCCACCAAACCCCCTTACTTGTTACTTATGCCACTCCCAAGCCTGGAAAAAAGGTGCAGGATTGGTTGGTAGTGCACAGATTTTACGGGTCTTAAAACAAACAGACCTCAGAAATCCAGAGGCGGCGCTACACCAGGGCATGCCAGGGCATATGCCCTGGTAAAAAAGCCTTTGCCCTGGTCGATGCCCTGCCAGAATTTTTGCCCCGTCCAGAATTTGTTCGGGCATATTTGTATATACTGATGTATAAATTCACTTAATTTACTTAAATGTTAAAACTTGCTTTACAAATGTCAAAAAGCGTTCAGCTTCCGGGGGTGGGGGGGTTTGCCCATCTGACCTCCTAATTATAGACAAATATAATAGTGCTTGGGGCAATTTATGGCAAGCGCGGTTGCGTGATCTTATATGGTCAACATTTAAGCTTGTGCTACTGCACTCTTCATAATTTGCCCTCTGCACTGGTTACTTGTATGACTGCCCTGGCTATGCCCTGGTTACAAAAAGTGTCTGGCGCCGCCCCTGCAGAAATCGATTATATATGTAATATATATAATATATTATGTAATACATATATATATATATATATAATTTTATATATATATCGAGTATTGTAATCTGAAGTTCATGGTTCCTGTGTTCTAGAGGCGATCCTTTGTTATTCTGTGATCTATTGTTGATCGTTAGATTTTCCAAGCAGATCTGATGTAAGTCAGCTTTTGCATAACTCAAAGGCTTTGCCCTTCCATGGATTCATGGATGTTGCAGTGGTGAAAAAAAGAGTCAGAGATATGTAAACAAAACAATCAATTGTTTATATTTCTGATGCACTGGATGCAGTTACATGTAGAGGAAGAGAGATGCGGGTATCTTCGGTTTCTGCTCTGTTGTCCGTTCAATTCTACGACCAATATTCATCACCAACATCCGTTCAGTTTTTTAGGAAGTAGTTGAGATTTTTATTGTCTAGACAAGCAGTCTACAGCTGAAGATCCAATATCTATCAAGCTCTCTTAATTTCTTTCATCTAGGAACAGTTTATATAGCACCTTTTAAGAGCGTTCCCTTTACATTTTTGCAGCAATTCAGACCCGTGTCTTTTAAATTAATTTTCTTTCCTTGTCTTGTTTTATTTGTTTGTTGCAACTGCTGGCCTATGTTTATAGTTCAATTTATCAATGTGGTGTGATGAATGGGTACTTTACATTTTCTTAATTGATTTTAATTAGTTTTTTGTTGGTTTGTTTAAATGAGCAATTGAGTACCACTTTGAAAGTACGTAATTCCTTCATGCAACCTATTGTTAAATCTAAGCTGCTTAGAAGTAGTTTTGTGAATCGATGTATCTTTGGTTATGTTTATTTGTTCATGTACGTCATTGACTGCATCTCAGTCAACCTTTTTACCTCCAGGCAAACGTTTTACCTTTCTTTCAACCTTTTTGCCTTTGGTCCTTACTAACTCCAAAGACCTCTCGATCTGTACTCAGTCCAGTCTTCTGCTGTCACAGAATGCGGACAACGATGGCTCTGGGTAGGAGCGTCTTTGTTGTTGATGGTCCTAGACCAGTGGTGCACAACGTCCGGCCCACGGCGAGTCGTCATGTGGTCCGCTGTGTCCAAAAGGAAAAGCAACTATTTAGTAGTCGGCACTGACATTAAGTCTCCAGTGACTTGTGCACTGTGGTAATTGAAAAAAAACTACCAGTATTGTAGTAATATGAAAGCACTGTGAGTCCCCTTTCTCTATAACTCTTTGTTTACTTTTATATGTGTCTTAGTGCACACGTTATGGTCATAAATGTTGTCATGCATTCATCTGAACTAAACTGAGTCATCACACTTGTTTGGTCCCTGAAGGGTTTAAGAAATCTTTAGTGGCCCTTGGCCGAAAAACGTTGTGCACCACTGAACCACTGTAGAAATCTCTTCCGGCAAAAGTTCGTTCTGCAGTCTGTTCTGGCCTTCACATCTCAAACTAAAAACTCATCTTTTCCTGGACTCATTTCCTCCGTAGTCTGTTTCCGTGTCCTTTTTGACTCCCTTATTAGCTTTCGACTTAATTGACTCACCCTGGATTTTGGCATGCACAAAGACTTTGCATAGTAGCAACCATTGACTGATGCCTTCAGTCATTGGCACTACAGAAGTTCTTAGACTAGATGTGTTTGTAATCCGATCGTGTTTACCCAATATGTATGTAATCGCTGTGAACAATGTAATGCATGTGCGGTGCTTGGCAGATGCAAAATAAGGCTACTTAATGCTTTAATAACATGCTGCATTGGTTTCCCAGTCACTTTTAGTACATGCTCGTCATTAAAGTGTTAAATGCACATACACTTGTATGGACTTTTACAATATAATTACACTACACACTTTAGAAATGGCAGCAGTTTCAGCATTTATTGTGTTCACTAAGGAAGATTAGCAACAAAATAGCAAATTTTCAGGGCTTGTAGAAGCATTTATGAAATGGCTTAACTTTCAAATAGTACCTGTTAGATTGTATCTAACATTGTATGTCATCACATTTCTTCATAAAATACATGTTAGATTGTAACAGACATTGTCTGTGGTCACATATCTTCATTAAGTACCTGTTAGATTGTATCTAATGTTGTATGTGAGTGCATTTCTTCATATAGTACACATTTGTATAAAACATGTGTGATCACATTTCTTCATCAAGTACACATTTGTATAAAACATGTATGTGGAGTTTGTGGACTTCATCAAGCACCCATTAGATCATATCAAAGTTTTACTTGGTCACATTTCTCATAAAATACACGTTAGATTATATTTCATCACATTTCTTCATCAAATCTGACTGTTTCAATTCCTTTCGGTTTTGATCTGCGCACCATTGTCTAGTGCACTCCAAGTTTCGTTTGGACATTAAATTGATTGCTTTCTGAGTGATGTGAACTGGCGTCTTGTTATCTGATATTGACAAAATATTTGGTTTGGTGTTTTGCCCAATGATTGATGACTAGACTGACGTTTATCTGTTATGGATAAAATATTTGATAATTGGTTTTTGTTTTGTGCCAGAACTAGGTGCACAGGGATTTAGGATTCAGGGTGAGAATGAAAAACCATCTAGAAGATATTGTTGTAAAATTGTTTTCCAGTTGAAGGGTCTATATAATGAACTGTGGTCTACCAGTTGGTTGACTGGGTCTTCTCCTGGTGGAAGATTGGATGGTAGGGGAGAGGACTGGTCTGTGGGGTGTGGGAAGAAGGGAGCATGTGGTCTGTTGGGGGGCTGGGAGGATGAAACAATGCACCCATTGATACTGAACGGATTGCTCCCTTGTTATCTGAGGAGTTTATGACAGAGGAATTCAACTGAAACTCATAAAAATTCTGTTGGAATCCACTTGTTTGTGGTGGAGAAAAAGATGAGCGAGCATAGACACTGGTCCGGTTAGCTACATTGGTTAGAGCGCTCATCCCATGCGCCTTTGTGCGTGATGATGCTGGTTCACATATCATTCATGGCTTATTTAAGAGATTTGCATCTCAGGCGAGGGCGTTCGGTACATGACGTGGCACACATTCAAAATGGGCAGAAGTGGTAAAGGATCTCATATCATTGCAAAATGAGCTGGGTAGAGGCCACACGTTCACTATTCGAAAGCCTTTACATTTACATAGGGACAAGAGAGACAACAGACAGACAGACAGATAGAGAAAGAGAGAAAGAGAGAGAGAGAGGACTTGCCTGCCAAGGCCAAGAAGATGAAGTTGCTGAAGCAGTGTCCGCATTGCCCTGAAGTGGATTATCCTCTGATATTTTCAGACTAAGTTATACACAGTCACTTGAATTCAACTGTCCAAGTGGAGTTAACTTTCTTCTCTCTGTCTGTCTTTTTTCTGTCTATCCATCTACCTGCCTTCTGTCTGTTTGTCTGTCTGTCTTTGTTTATCTGTATGCCTGCCTGCCTTAATGTCTGTTTGTCTGTCTGTCTGTTTATCTCTCACAATATCCTACCTTGGGACTTTCGTGTTCTTTCAAATCCACTTTTCCTGGCTTTCAATGTCTCTATGGATAGCAAATGTGCAGATGTTTTTAAACTGTCTTTTCTGTGTGTTGCATTCTAAGTTTTACATTTAATTACGATACAAGGCATTGCAGGAAATGATTACCTTGTTTAGAGCAACAATCTTTGGATAAACCATTTTGGAAGATGTTATATATAAAATGATCTTCGGTGTTTGTGTGTTACCTTAACTTTGAGAAACACAGCTATGGAGCACCAGGAGTTGAGTTCTATGGACAGCATCCAGGACCGGTCGGTGTTACTCAGATTAAATTCCTGCCTGGACAGGTAATACATCTACTTACTTACTTACGTACTTATTTATTACTTTTATGCAATTTGGACAACTGTAAAATTTGTGCAATACTTTCTGGGAACTGTTGTAACAACTATCTGTTTCAATAAGTTACTGAATGGATGAAGTTTATATTTAGAAGAGACACTTGTATTCAGAATGAAAGTCTGTATTATTATTATTATTTTTTTTTTTTAACGCCTGAGGTAAAAATAATCCTCAGGCTCTTAGAAACTATCCGAAAGCTTTGACGTTCTGGCATTAAATCGTTGTGTGCAAATTGAAAGACATTGAAAGAGGCGTGCTGTCTCCTGCGGGTCCTCCGAAACAATGGTCAAACGCCGACCTAGTTCTGATAAGAACTCCCGACCCTGGGTATTGATAGGACCCAGAGTTTCCAGTGCTACTGGAATGAAAATGTGGGTAGTGGGGATTTCTGCATACTTTGTGCTCTTCCTGGTGGCTGCCATTTCTGCTGCTGCTCCTGGCATTATGGAAGTCAGGTGTATATATGAGTTTGCACACGTGTGTACACTGGTGGCGTCCCAAGTCATGTATTTTCCTCTTGACCACGGGATCAACGTTGCTCCATCTGGTCTTTTACCATCGCTTCGAAATAATCCTGTTGGTTCTTTGGTGCTCGGAACGTCAGCTTGCTGGAGGGCTCTCCAGATGATATAATTTATAGCAAAATGCCTGCTTGCTCGCCCTCCAGACAGTCTACAGACCAGTCCATGATGTCCTCCCTGGTCCGTCATCACACCGCACTATTTTATTATTATTATTACATTATTATTATTATTATTATTATTATTATTATTATTATTATTATTATTATTATTATTATTATTATTATTATTACAAACATATTTACCGTGCGCAAAAAGTCTCACAGAAATGCAAATCAGAGTCAGTTAAGTTAAGCTTCAGTCATATTCTCTTTTTACTCACGAGTGCTAGAATACGTTTAACAGCCAGAATTCTAAAGCAGCACTTAAAAGCGAAGCCTACATTGACTTATTCAGGAGAGCTGCATTGTGTCAGAGGTTTCCAGGGATACCAGAGGAAAATCCAAGTCCCGCGTTTGTCAAGACTAATGGAATTCATTGTGGAGATGTTGAGGGAAGAGGAGGATGGAAAGATCGATTATATTGGCCTAAGCCTCTGTCAACAAGAGACATAGAAACAGGGTTCCAAGGAAAGAGACAGAATGACAGGAAGAGAGAGAGAGATACAGAGAGAGAGACAGACTGACAGGAAAAAAAGGGAGGGAGAGAGACAGAGACAGAGAGACTGAATGACAGGAAAAGAGAGAGAAATATACAGAGACAGAGAGAGAGACATAAAAACAGGAAAAGAAAGAGACAGAATGACAGGCAAAGCAGGAGAAAGAGACACAGAGATGTACACACACATTGACAGAATGAGACAGAATGACATGCATAGGGAGGAAAAGAAAAACAGAGGAAGACCAATTGAGACAGGAAGAGACGTATTGACAGACCACTGGCCCAGTTAGCTACACATGGTTGCTATATAAGAACGTGTACATTGACATTTACCTCGAGATGAACTACAAACAATAAGACAAGACCTCACGCAAAGGGAGACTGGAAGAGAAAGACTACTCCTAAAGATTATTATTATTATTATTATTATTTATTTTATTTTATTTATTTATTTAGGATATTTCTATAGCGCCTCCTCAAGTCTACTACTACTCAGAGGCGCTCCCGACTACAGCATTGGTATACTGTGTCAGAGTTTTCACGCCAAAGCACCACGAGCAATCGCGAGTGAAGGACTTGCCCAAGGTCTGTACGCAGTGGCTAGAGTGGGATTCGAACCTGCAACCCTCCGGTCACAAGGCGCCAAACTTACCACTGAGCCACCACGCCCCACATTATTATTATGCATTTATGAAGCTCCACTGTTTAATGGCCAAGCATGAATCGATGGCGCTGAGTAATAGAAGGGCTTGCCTCAATAACCAGGTATGTCGGATTTGTTGAGTTTTGGGAAAATGGCTTCACAGATTTGGCACTTCAAACTGTTGTATCTAGACCATTTTACGTTTATGTCAAGTAATCTGATTGTTGCACCGGTTTCAATAAAAAAATTAGAAGAAAAAAGGACATTGTTTGTTTTCATACCGGGATACTGCACTGGGGTAATGCTGCCGGCTGCACAATACCATATGTTGACAAACTGTTTTATCCAAAAGCCAATCCAAACATAATCAGATTTACACCAAATTTGCAGGGTATATAGACTACGATATTCCAAGCATGTTGGCATACTTTTTCACATGAACCAGGTATGTCGACATACCTGGTTATTGAGGCAAGCCTTCAATTGTGATGGAAGGACTTGTTTAAGGTCCCTTAGCTCTTTTTGTGTTAACCTTTTTATGTTACTGCGGGAGCTCTCTTACCAGTCGGCTACTGTATATGCAATTGGAGACATTGATATGCATGAACTGAATGTATGCTGATGATACAAGGCAGTCCTTCTGTGGGATTTCATCTGCTGTAGACATCTGCATTAGGTGGTGGTAGTGCAACTGTGGATCTGCCCTTGATTGGAATTTGCAAAACCTGATCCCTCTCTATGTAAACGAGGTTCTAAGTCGACAACGACGTACGTACAATGTGTGGAGGAGATTCATTGGTCTTCTTATCAGATGTCTTTGCAACTATAGGGATCCTATGAGACAGGAGCGAATTCCTTAAATTCCCTTAAACTGTCAGCATGGAGTCACATCTGTCTGACTGGATGGATGCTCTCCAGGGTGGGTGCAGCTGAGGAAGTCATGCAGATTCTGCTTGATATCTGTTTACAGAAGACCTAGCTCCTCATCCTCGTCCTCCTCCTCTCATTCCTTCTTCTCCTCCTCCTACTTCTCTTCTTCCTCCTGTTCCTCTTCCTTCCTTGTGCAAGTGGTGACCTCGTTGTGCCTCAAAACCTAGGCAGACACATTAAATTATAACAGATATCCATCCAACTGTGTGTTTACTGAGTTCAACTCTGATGCCTGACACAATGAATATCTGCCGCAATTAATTTTAAAAAAAGACTACTTACTTACTAGACGAGTAGCTAAGCAAGTATAAGATCCTGTTGCTCTATCGTTACATTAGGAATTCTGAATTTGAGAGAAAATTAGGTTTCTTGCAGCTTTAGTATGGGATGCGTTGAATTTTACAAGTTTTTGTTTTATAAAAAGCCCAGTAATTTCTGTTTTAGTTCTAGTTGTATAATTCATCTTCAGTCGAACTGTTTGATGTCTGCTGCTTAACTTATGTTACAATGAAGAAAATGAATTGCACATTTCCTTTTTACGAAAATTGCTCAATTACTTTAGAAGAAGAAGACCCTAAATTTCCACTCTGTTTGACCCCTTTCTCATGGTCTTACCTTAAAGCCACATGCGCGTCCTGGCTTTGTTACACTGTACCCTCATAAAGGATATGTCTTGACCCAGATTTCCTTGACCTGACCTCCCATGATCCTCCTGGCTTCCCATACGTCATTCTTCTGTAATATCAATTATCCAGAAGTTGTATTCGTATTCAGTCTACTTTAGAAATAATTTGCGCTAGAAAAGTGGATTGGAGACTTCGTGCTAATTAGACCAGACACCCTGAGAACCCATTCATTAGAAAGAAAGATTCAGACCAACAATATCTGAGACATAAATGTTAAACGAAGCCTCTGGGCAGGACACCAATGCCACGACTATCCCAGTGCATATTGGAGTTAGAAGGATTGGGAACAGGGCTAGCTTAAGGAACTGCTCTTTTATGTTTGAACTTAAATAGTAATTAGAAGCTTTTTATCAAATAAATGCTACACAGTGAAAATAAAATAAAATTTGAGGCAGGAAGAACAGCTGTATATGTAATAGAAGTTATTTGTTATACAGCTAATTGAAAATCCCTGGTAAGATGTTATTCGTATCAACTGATAAGATGTGGGTTTGTACAAAGAGGGCAGAAAAAGACTTCAACTTATGCCTTACAAAAAACTAAGAACCAACAACAAGATCAGGTGTTATACATCGTTGGAAGTCTGTAGGTTCTCAAGAGGCTAATGTTACTGGAGTTATTTTTTTATCATGTGAAGCTTACTGTAAGCGTTTTTTCGGTATTTGGCAGCATTGTGAAGACATACTAATGCAGGTTGACATCCATGGACTTATCCAAGGTCTTCATGACTTATCTCAGCTCAAGTAATCTGAACCTGGAAGGGATTCCCTAGGATTCATATACTGGGGTGCTCGATAGTGTAGTGCCTAGCATGCTGGGCTGTCACTCAACAGGTCAAGAGTTCAAATCCTCACCAGGGCAGAAATTTGGTTCAAGATTCTGGTCCATCTGCACCTCATAGTCAACTTAGCTCTAATGGGCACACTGACTATAACTGTTGGTGGGAAGATGAGATGGTGAGGTTGAGGACTGGCCACCCACCCTCATATGCTGAGGCTAACACTTCATACCCATGGCTGCCTCAGGGCTAGCGTAAGGTACTGCTCCTCTTCTTGTTCAAATACTGTCCCAACATACTGTCTAGGACTTCTGCTTTATAGATTCCCATGTTCGTTGTGCAGGATTTCAACAGGACTGACCTGGAACTATAGACTGATGCCATAGTATTAGTGCGGCTTGCCTTTGGCATTGCAGCATCCATCGGCTGGTGCCTGTGAATTATCACGCTGTCACTACAGAAACTGTTAGAAACCTATAATGCACCTTTTGAGAGACTCTTCAAAGATGATGTATACTAGGGTGATTCAGAAAAATTGAAAATCTTATATTTGTTGTGCTCTTGCTTTTTTCTGTTCCTTCTGGTAATAAAATAAGCCACAAAAAATTTCAATGAATTTGGATAATATTTAGTACTGCCTCATCGACTTTGAAATTAGGTAACTTTAACTCGTTTTGTCAAAAAAATCGAATTTCAGTAAACAACCAATTTTACTGAAAAACTTAATACTCAAGTCTAAAAAACAATGTAACACTGCCTAAGAAGCTAATATCTATAACTTTAAATGCCAATATGATTCTAATGAATTAAAATGAGACTCGTTAGAATGTATACAGTTATAAGTTCCCAGTTTCTTTACTGTATTTACTAGATAAAATTAGTGACTACAACTACATTCAGGAAAAAGTGCTTTCTGTTTGAATTTGGAAATTGTTTCCGATGGTCTTCTACAATTTGGAACAAGAATTGTCTTTGATCCTCTTGCGTCGTCAAGGTTGAGTTGAAGGCTAATGCTAGTGCAATCCCTCTTTCCGCATTGTCATTGACAACTTGAACATTTGCAGAACATATGAATCGATGATTCATCATGTGTTTCGAATGCTGCTGAACGAAAATGATAACTTGCATAAAACGGATACATTATCATTGCCATGAGTTCAGTTCTTCGCTGCCGCTGAGATGTAGGCTGCCTTTCTGTTGCTGACATTTGTTCGATTCAGTACAGAAGCAAGATTTGGTGGAAAGATATTCAAAGAACTGAACTTGACCCATTTTGTCTGATTCTCATAGTCAGCTGTCGATGGAATTGGAGTTTTTGCGCAGTGTTCCTCCACAAAATTTGAAAACTGTGCATTAGTACTCATCTTCTGAATCACTGTGATCTGTTTCACTTTCACAACTTGATGTAAACAGCTTTTGTGACTTAGATATTCCGCTGCTTTTTCTTTCATTTCTTCCTCTTTTATATGCCTTAAGTTTTCCTTTAGTGATTTTAATTTTTTATTTTCTTCTTTCTTGGCCAAATTTGCATGCAATGGTATATTTTCTCTCTGATCACTCATCCACAAGAAATGTTCTGTCTTCAATTTCAAATATACTCATGGCATCATGATGAGCAATATCAAAGAGAATATTATTTGATTTAACAGAATCATCTTCTTTAGCTTGCTGTGTCGTACCCCACGATTCTTGTTGCAACAGATACTTCTATATCTTGCTAGTAATGCATCTAGCTCGCGAACAACGTTTCTTTCTTCTGCAATTGGAATCCTAGCTTTAGATTTCGCTTATCTCTTGAACTACATTTTCCATTGCATCTTTTTGAGACAGTTTTTCTTTCTTGTGAATTTGTGATGAATAAAATAAACTTGTTAACATCTAAGTTTGTAGGCAATACCTTACCTCAGAAGGTTTCCTGAGGTTCTCCAATAAGATGAATGGAAGTCTTGACCTAATTTCAGCCATAATATTATTTTCTTTATAGATCTATTAAAAATTCTAAAAAGTACTTCTTAAATAGTTTCCAATATTTTCGTTTTCATAAATATTTATGTTCCTTTTAGTTCTTATTAATAAATAAATAAGTAAGTTTTACTGAGTAATTTAAAATGCTTTACAATAAAAATATTAAATTGAATAAAATTAATATTCAGAATAAATATTTGAGCTCCATGAGGCAGTTCTAAATCCAACCCAATTTCAGCCATATTTCACAGTTTTGCTCTATGGACTAAAAGGCACTCAAAAAGTAAAGAGCCTCTCTTAGTTGTTTACTTCCATTTTTTTCCTACACAACTTGAATCACCCTAATGTATACATACATATATACATACTTATATGCATATATACATACATACATATATACATAGTTATACATACATACATACATACATACATACATACATACATACATGCATACATGATACATACATACATACATATAATTATACACACACATATACATACATACATACATACATACATACATACATACATAGTACATGCATACAAGATTAGATTATTTGTTCTTGTTCTTCAGTGTGAATATGTTATTCTTGTGGTCGGTTGTTAATCGTGTGGATTTGTTGTTTCTGTTAGGGTCGACTGGTGACCGTTTGTTCCGATGGATCTGTCCATCTGTGGCAGATCAGTGAAGCAGAAGGACAAGAACAGTCAACGATTACTTTAGTCAAGAGCCTCGCAAGTGGTAGCAGGTCAGTACTGTCCACAACTCTTCTCCAGTTTTGGTGCTGAATATCCATGGACCTTTCAGAACTCTGCCTTCCAGTACTCCTCATTCCAGAAGGAATCCTGCATAGCAGCCTCTTTGCCTCCTTCTCTTCGTCGTCTTCTTGTAACCAGACTTGGACCTCAAATTGGTATCTCAGGGCAGTGCTTCTGAATAAGCTGGTGCCCTGTGCTTATGTTTTAAGTAGCACTTTAGAATTATGTCAAGATTACGATTACGATTGTGATGGTGAGCTCATGGACCT
The DNA here is from genome assembly GCA_963556255.1 of Allolobophora icterica. Classification (NCBI taxonomy): domain Eukaryota; kingdom Metazoa; phylum Annelida; class Clitellata; order Crassiclitellata; family Lumbricidae; genus Allolobophora; species Allolobophora icterica. The sequence continues at coordinate 32,561,429 of OY744610.1, read as the reverse complement.
AAGGAAGGATGATGGCATAGTGTGATCAAAAAGTAATGTCATGTCATTTCTCTGCCGCATTTCAATTCTATAACCTAATAACTTCTATAGCACCAGTATCATCTTATAATAAATTATCATAAATTATCATAACACACAAGTCATCAATTGATATGCATATGATAACGGAGCTGTAGAAGTCATTACACACAGCAAAAGCCATGCTATTGTCTCTGCCTCAGCTGAGATAATTGGTGTAGTTTTGTTCACAAGTCAGAAACAGTAGAGTGCCTTTGAAAGGTTCTTAAAAGCGCTGTTTAAAGCATTTATATAGCCCCATTGAAGGTTCTTACTAGATGCTGTACCTACACACGTGTGGCACAAATGACAAACGTGTCGTTTGCTAAATGTGCCATACAGCCTGCAACAATCGGTTGCCTTGCTGTTGCCAAGGGAACAGAATTTGTTCCAGAGTTTTATTGTCTGTGGTCAGCTGTCTCAGCAGATGGAAGTGTGGTGCACTTCCTTTTCCGGCATCTTTCCATTCATGTCAAATGCCACAAATTGCCATTACCTTCAGAAGCACTCATCCAGGTGGTCTTAGGCACCCGGTCCACTAATTAGTCTGCTCTTGCACTATATTAAAGTAAGTAAAGTAAGTATATTCTTTATTGGACCACCTGCAAACGCACTGTGGTTAACAGTACAGGTTAAATTTTGAATTACAATTACACTGCAAGAATACTGCGACAAGGATTACAGCTGGAACAGAAGATGAATTCAGTTGCTTCTAATTGTTAGTGTTGGGCTTATGTGAAATGTTTCGTTCTGCAGCAACTTCAAGACAATACACGCCAGCTGTGTGACGTCAAATGGTGAGCAGCTGTTGCTGGGAGTGGATGGAGGAAGCATACGAATTGTTGACATCCTTTCATTCAAACTGACGGAAAAAACGATTCAACAGGATGCAGTCATTGCACAGTAAATTCCATCACAGTACTTCCATGTATTAGTTAAACTGTAAAACAGTAGAAGTTGCTTTATTACCTGAGTTCTGTCAAACTGGGCCAGTGTATGGTGGAAATGTGGTGGATACATGGTGGAAACGTGGTAGATACATGGTGAAACCATGGTAGATACATGGTGCAAACATGGTGGATACATGGTGGATACATGGCTAAAACATGGTGGAAACATGGTTTAAACAATATTGGATACATGGTGAAAACATGGTGCAAACATGATGGATACATGGTGAAAACATGGTTTATACATGGTGAAAACATGGTGCAAACATGGTGGATACATGGTGGATACATGGCTAAAACATGGTGGAAACATGGTTTAAACAATATTGGATACATGGTGAAAACATGGTGAAAACATGATGGATACATGGTGAAAACATGGTGGATACAATGTCATGATTAAAAAATGGTGGAAACATGATTTAAACAATGTTGGATACATGGTGAAAACATGGTGGATAGATGGTTAAAACATGGTGAATACGTGGTGAAAACATGATGGATATGTGGTGGATACATAGTGGATATGTGGGATGCAGTGTGGGGTGAGATGATTGAGCAGTTGCCCTGGAATGCAATAGATCCTGGTGAAATGTTGATGGAGTTGGCACTTGGAGGAAGTCATTTATTCAGGGTCTTCGTTAGTGTCATTGGTTACGTTGTGTGGCCTTTAATATTTCTGCTTATTTGCCTTTATTATTATTGCTAATGTTAATTTTTTCTATTATTATTGTAGCATCGGCTTACTGGGCACAAATATTGTTGATCAAACCATGAACACTGGCAGGCTGTTTGGCACACACAGAGATATATACCTGATATATATAAAACAGACAGATATATACAGATATATACAGATATATATGTATATATATACATGCACACAGACAGATATATGCAGATATATAGGTACAAATATATGCAGATATATACACACAGACAGATAGGTACAGATATGTATATATACAGATATATACAGATCACCTTGTCACCTTGTGCTGTCAGCTCGTGGAGCTCTAGCGATCGTCCTGGTGAACACACTCCACCGTCTCCTATTCGATGACAAGTCTCTCAATTCCGCCAAATTCATGCCAGTTACATCTTGTATCTCATCCATCCATCTCCTCCTTGGGCGACCCAGTCTTCTCCTCCCCTCACCGCACGCCAGCATCATTTCCTTCTCCAGACCATCAGATCGCATAACATGTCCAAAGAACCTTAGCTTCATTCTTGTCGCAGTTTGTTTTAACGACTCTTCATTCTCAACTCCAATCTTCTCTCGTATTGATTCGTTCGTTCTTTTCTCAGTCCAAGATATTCTCAGCATCTTCCTCCATATCCACATTTCACAAGCGTTAACCTTATTTTCCATGTTCTTTGTCATTGTCCACGTCTCGCAACCGTACAGTACCGTAGGAAAGATTAGTGCTCTCACGAGCCTTTTTTTGGTTTCTATGCTCACATGTTTGTCTTTCCATATCTTTTCCAGTCCGGTCATTGCAGCTTTCCCTATAGCAATCCTTCGTTTTATTTCTGGATCACACTTTCCCTCCTTTCCAACCAGTGATCCTAGGAATGTGAAGCTTTCTACCACCTCTATTTCCTCTCCGTCTATCTCAAAACTATCCCAATCTGCTGTTGTCATGACCTTTGTCTTCTTTATGTTGAAGTATAAACCAGCTTTTTCACTTTCTCTCCTGACCCTTCTTATCAGTTCTGCCAGATCCTCTTTTCTTTTTGCCATTAATGTTGTGTCATCCGCGTATCTAAGGTTATTCAGTGTCTTTCCAGCAATTTTTACTCCCTCAATTGCCCCCTCCAGTTCTGCCTTTCTCATTATTCTTTCAGCATATAGATTAAACAGGAATGGAGACAAGATGCATCCCTGCCTCACTCCTTTCTTGATTCTGAAATTGTCAGTGTCTCCGTATTCTGTTCTTATCACCGCTATCTGGTCTTCATATAAACCCTTTAGTAACATTATCAGGTGTTTCGGAATTCCCATTTCAAGCAGGGTTTTCCACATTAAATCATGGTTAATGCAGTCGAATGCCTTGCTATAGTCAATGAAACAGATGTGAACCTCCTGTCCATACTCCCTTTGTCTCTCCATTATCCACCTCATGTTGGCTATATGGTCTCGAGTTCCACGAGATTTCCTAAACCCTGCCTGGTTCACCGGAAGTTCTCTTTCAATTGTGCCTTCCATTCTTTTGTGAATTATTTTCAGTAATATTTTACTAGTGTGTGATATCATTGCTATCGTCCTATAATTTTCACACTCCCTCGCATCTCCTTTCTTGAATATAGGTATAAAGATCGACTTCTTCCAGTCCTCCGGCCATTCTCCAGTTGCCCATATTTGATTGCACAATTTTGTTATTGTTTTTATCATCGCATCATCCCCTGCTTTTATCAGTTCTATAGGTATCCCATCTTGACCGGGTGCCTTATTGTCCTTGAGTTGTCTGATTGCCCATTCTACCTCCGCTTCCATGACCTCCGGTTCCTTTTCATACTCTGTTACGTCAATTTGTTCTTTTTTGACTCGTTTGTCTTCCCTATACAACTCCTCCGTGTATTCTCTCCATCTATGCTTTATCCCTTCTTCATCGCAGATTACATTTCCATCTCCTGCCTTCATTGAGCCCATTCTAGGTGCAAATTTTCCCGTGATTGTCTTTACTTTTGAGAACATTTCCTTGGTTCGTCCCTTCCTTCCCTCGTCTTCCATTTCTCTGCATAATTCGTTTAGATGTATTTCTTTATCTTTCCGTGCTTGTTTTTGGAAGGCACTGTTCAGTGCCCTTACCTTATCCTTTTCTCCTGCCTTCTTTGCAGCCTTCCTATCAACCGCCATGCATATGGCTTCTCTCGATAGCCATGTCGTTGTTGTGATTTTCTTCTTCTTTGGAATGTGCTTATCTGCGACTTCGACTATTGTTTTCTTCATCCTCTCCCATAGGTTGTTCGAATCCTCTTCCTCTTCTATCTCATCTCTCTCTAGTACTTCAAACCGATTCTTTATTTCCATCCTGTATTCCAGTGTGATACCCTTGCAGTCGTATCTGATCAATCGATCTCCTTTCTTTATCTTTTTCAATTTCGTTCTCAGTGTTGCTACCAATAGCTCATGGTCAGTTCCACAGTCCGCTCCTGGCCTTGTTCTCACATCTCTTATTGTGCTTTTCCATCTTTTGTTTATCAGTATGTAGTCAATCTGGTTTCTATGCTTCCCATTCGGTGACGTCCATGTGTACAGTCTTCTCTTAGGCTGTTCGAACCATGTGTTCATAATTCCTAAGCCATTCCCTTTGCAAAACTCAACAAGTCTTTCTCCTGCTTCATTCTGTTCACCCAGGCCATGACTACCTAATGTGTCTCCATCGCCTCCGGTGCATTGACCCACCTTCGCATTGAAGTCACCTATGATCACTAGTACGTCGCCCTTCGGAGTTCTGTCCACTGTACTTTGCAGGCTGGTGTAAAAACCCTCGTGTTCCTCTTCTAACGATATCGATGTTGGAGCATATACCTGTATAATGGTTATGTTGACCTTTCTTCCTCTGAATCTTACACTCAAAATTCTATCACTCACTGTATCATATCCCATTATCGCATTTGCGCTTGACTTGTCACACATGATTGCAACTCCATTTTTTCCTCTCTCTTTTTGTCCTGACATTATTATCCTGTATCCATTCCAACTGAAATGTCCTTGTCCCTTCCACCTTGTCTCACTTAATCCTAGGATTGCTATGTCTAATTTCTTCATCTCTCCCTGTATCACGTCCATCTTTCCGCTCTGCATACTTCGCACGTTCCATGTGCCCAACTTCATCTTCTGCTTACAGCTCAGGTTGAGTCTTTCCCCTCCGAATCGATCCACCTCTAGACGTCCTTTCGGCTTTAGTCCTGTTGCTTCATTAGATCGAGGGGCCCTTGACTCTCCGTCTTGCTCTTCCCCAGTAGCTTCTAAGTCACGCTCCGGCCTGGGAGTCCCACCATTCGCAACTATCACCGTTTTTGGCTTAGTGTGTTTCATGACGATTTTCTTGGCAAGTTAACAGGGGTGGTTTGCCATTGCCTTCCCCTGGTTTTGCCTGCCGTGCCCGTTCGTTCCCCTTCCTAGGAAGGGTACCAACGGTCCGCACCACGAGAAGGTGGGCACGGAGGACTTTGGTTCACCAGCCCAGGTCGGATCCGAGTCTACGCTCAACAGAGACGTCGGTCAGGTCGCCTCCCCGTTTTACTCTGTACTAGAGTGACTGGTGAACCTTTGCATACATATATATATATACAGATATATATTCACAGACAGATATATACAGAATAATACTGCTGCATATACTATACACACAGATAGATAATTATATACTGATATATACACAGACAGATATATATAGATATATAATATATACAGAGACAGATAGATACAAATGTATAGAGATATATGTACACATTGTATATATATACAGATATAAATTATACATATATGTATATTTACTCAGAGTGATAGCTATAATACAGATGTATGCAGATATATTAAATGCACGGACACTGACAGACATGCAGAATGGCCAACTAGACATACGTGTATCAGACAAAATGAACTGACTGATGTCAGATGACCTACAACTCTTACATTATATTGTTTCATATTCATATTAATATTGTTATTATTCCTGTTACTACCCAATATATAATATGTTCCAAATTATGCAAAAGAGAAACCAGTATTTAATTGTTAATTATCACTGACGTTTGGCCCTAATCGAGGTTTCAATGAAAGACAATCGTGTTGAATCACTGGATCATCATGAAACAATACAGACTTTGAAGTGAAGTCTATTATTAGTAGACTTCATATTATAGACTCAATAATAGAATTGAATGAATGAATCAATAATATGAGATTTATGTGCCAGGCGTCATTACTTGAATCAGGAGCATTTGTTATTACTGACAATTATTAATTTGTACTACATGCAAGATTCAAAGGAAAAAGAAACAAAGGCTATGCTGGATAGATAATATAAATGAGGACAAAACATCACTTGGACTATCACTAAGGGGAGCAATAGACTTGACAAATAACCGAGGACAGTGGAGATCATTTCTTTGTACCCAGGCATCAGGAACTGATCATGTTGATGATGAATTATTAATTATTATTACTGGCATTCTATTCCAAAGTATTAACCTAATGCTAATTGCAAAGACAGACATTCTCTTCCTGAGCTGTGGATAATTGCTATGACCCTAAGCGGTTGTGCATAAATCAATTTCCTGTCCAGCACACAATGGCCATCTTGTGGCTAGCTTGAACACAACTAAAGAGATTCTGTCTAAATCGTGTAAATCCATTTCCAATTGGAGCGGCAATCTTTACACATGCCGTTGCTTTTCTTATTTCGTTATTCACTGCAGTTTATCAGGAACACATGTATTTATCAGATAAAAAGTTTAAACAACAGCACTTGACAAAGCAGTAACGTCAACAATAAATGCTGTCAACAATAAATGCGAACACCCATTAGTTACTATTCTAATGATTGTCTGCCTTATTTAGGTCACTTGCCCGGAACAAGATCAGTGATTTTTTTCTAAATTTAGTTAATTTGTTCTGATTGCTTTGAACCAAGTGAATGGTAATTTGTGTCCTATTATCGGGTGGGCCGCTGATAACGCCTGATAGTTGAATTAGTGATCTCTAATAATGATTTCCCTCATTTCTCCCTATTGTTCCTGTTAAAAATTGCTAATCGGGCAGTTTGGAGCTGCCTTTGATGTTCTTGTTGCTTTAAATTTGTCCAAATCATTCCATGTCAGCCATCATTTTTTCATGAAACAGCATAGCTTGTGTGTCCTCACATTTCTCCTAATCAACCTTTTCTTTTTTAAGCGGTGAACATAGTTTTCTGACATTTCTCCTGATCAACCTTTTCTTTTTTTAAGCGAATGAACATAGTTTTTTGCTTCATAAACTCGTGTTAATCCAGCAAAACGTCCAACTCAATAAATCCTATAGGGTAAAAAAATGCAAATGTAGTGTAATTCTTCTGGAATTTCTTAGGAAATATGAGGTACAAAATAGCTTAAAATGAAAGGTTGTGTATATGTCATAGTGAAAGTGTTGAGCGTATTCAGGAAGGTCACTTTCAGACTGTTCCAGGTCTTTTGTTGTTGCCCTAGGGTTAGCTTTGTCCTGAAAGGTCCCTCTGGATGAGGGACCTTTTGGTTTGCTTTGAGGTTTTTTTTTTTTTTCAAATACTTTGAGGTTTGCTTTGATACCGAACTCCACTTGGGTTTCTATTCATAAATTTATAGGTCAACACTTTTATTACATGGCAAAGATGTGATGCTGGCACGTTTGCTGACTTCATTGTTTGCTGACTTCATCCAAAGCAGATAATGAAAGAGATAAAAAATTTAAATAAGGTTTTATGGACTGTTGACTTTGGTTTCATACTTTGGCTGGACTTTGGTGAAATGATTCATCTATTTGTAAACGGTTTTCTAGTCTAACCACCAGGCATGGTTATACCGTTAACATTGAATTCTTTCTTTGTGAACAACGTCAAATCACATCAAAGTGAAATCCTCCCTCTGTGTGTAGTTTTATTCCATTGCCACAGATTATATCTTTCACCAAATCTAGTCTAACCAGAGTGAAACAAAATCACTATAGATTTTCCGACATTGTCTTAATTTGTTCAGAAACTATGCATAATTGTCATGTTTGGTCTTGATTAATTACTTCACATTTTTATGTTTGATTTAATTTTTTTGTCAACTTTGAATGAAAACTGGTCTTTAAAGTTGCTTTTTTCAGTTTTGATTTTCACTTAGGCTTGGAAATCAGTTGCCTTATTTAATTTTTTTTCTCTTTAAGTGCACCAGATGATTTTAAAGCTAACCCTGGAAGCATTGTCGAGGTTCTGCAACATCCAACTAACTCAGACAAGGTAAAAACCATTTTGACATTATTTGTTAAAAGTTAAGTCTTTTTAGGACATTTGAATTTTAAAACTGAATTGCACTAAGGAATTTATTTGGCTGATTGAAATTTAAATATGACCAACTAAATAAAACTGGAATTTTAATGTTATATTAACCACTTTATGATATTAACTTAATTTCATTTGTCAAAATATTTATGTAGCACCAGATGTGGCTGACGTGGCACTAGTTGAAGGTGCTAAGCAATTGTAGATCTATTTTGGAGCGCCATAAATTGATGCCTTGTGCATTATTTTGATGGTGCTATTGAATTTCTAAGATTAGATGAGATAGTGCATTTTGGATTTCTTCAAGGTCCCTTTACAACTCTTTCATTGAACCTTTGAGCCCACAAGTCGACATTAAAGGCAAACACTTTGCCTTTATGACCTCCTTGCTAGATCTCGAACATCTTACATGACAAGCTACTAGATTGATGTAACTTGTGTTTAATTTGAAACATTGGTCATTTCTTATGGTCATCTAATTATTTAATTATTATTAAGTCAAAACAATCAGTAACTGATTCTGTGGAAGATTGTAACAATGAATCAGAGCTCATGTTCTGTCGTATGGTCAATGAGGTCATGCGTGCAGTTCTGAATTTTGGAAGGAGAGCAACATCAAATGCAGTTGTATGGTATTTTTGTTCTATATGAAATGAAGTTCCTGATTGGTTACAACCGAGGTCTGATCATACTGTGGGATGAAGCCCATGGCCTGCCAACGCATACTTACAATACTTCACAGGTATGTCTGTATACTTGCAATACTTCACAAGTATGTCTATATATACTTACAGTAAACAGTAAACAGATAACACATGTGAACAATAATATTATTGAAAGTAGAAATCAAAATATTTTTTTTGTGTTTGTTGACTAAATAAAACTGTGGAATTTTCATGTTGTATTCAACCACTTTATGGTATTAACTTAATTTCATTTGAGGTTATTTCAGAATCTTATCTGCTTTTCTTGTTTTTGCCTCAGCAACTGGAATCATTGTCATTCTTCCGTGATGGCAGCGAGTTCATCAGCGCTCATGCGGATGGCAGTTACATCATTTGGGGCTCAACTGAGCCAACCAGACAAAGGGATCTGGCCAGCACCCCTTATGGTCAGTCAATCCTGTGCTCTCAGTAGACTAATCTTCTGGATATTGACCTGATTAGTGATTACGGCTTGGTTTGGGTGTGCCATCGGTTGATGCCTTGATGATGTTGATGATGATAATGATGATGATGATGATGTTGATTGTGATAATGGTGAATTGCTAATAATGATGATGATGGTGGTGATGATGATGGTGGTGATGATGATGACGACAACGATGATGATGATGATGACTATAATGTTGATGATGATGATGATGATGACGACGATGATGCCAATGATAACTTTGAGGATGGGCATGACCAATGATAACTGTGCTGATGAAACTTATGGTGACCGTCAAAACTGAGAACTTGGTGTGGGTGTTTATAGTTGCCTGAGGCCATGCAAATCAGATCAAATCAAATCAAATCAAAATCCATTTATTAAAACAACCCAAAATAGTACAAATGAAACTGTCAAAATTTTATAATCTGGGCGTCTTAAAAGGATGCCCCAAAGGGATAGTTTCCCGCTAAATAGGGCAACAAAGATTCACAGGCAGAAACGGATATATAGATTCATTTTTGCATTTCACTTTAAATTAGTACATATTAACAGATCTCACCAGCAAATGAGAAAAAAATCAAAAGTAATATATTCTTAAACTAAAACTAAAACTAATATTTATATTTATACCAGCAAGTTTATATTTATGCACATTGCATAGCATAGCTGCAGTAGTGACAGATGTTTTAGCCTGAAGCCTCACAGTCAGTAAAATACAAGTACAGTGTATGTGTCATCAAAGACACTTTATATAGCACATTTGTGTACATCACAGAAACACTGAACCCTATTTTAGAAGTTATGTACATGTTGATGAATTTTGAATGACTTTTTATCTTGCATGAATTCTGGTGTTACAGATAGACTTACTGTGTTTTCGTTTGTCTTTGTTTATTCATCCATTTCTAATGTATGTATTAGATCTGTTTATGTGTAATAGTCTAGCTGTCAATCAAAATGTAGGGGTCCAAATCCGTGCCAGGACAGAAATTTGTTTGAGATTTTGGCTGCATTTGCGCCATCTAGTGAACTCAACTATAATGAGTACTCTGACTGCACACTGTCAGTGGAAAGTTCAGGTGGTGAGGGAGAAGGCCTCATTTGCCAAGGATAAGAAATATGAAGTTGGTAACACTTCATACCTGCAGCTGCCTTTACAGGATAGCTTTAGCTCCTTCTTCCTCCTGCTCCACCTACTCCTTCTCCGGCTCTTCCTTCTGTTTCTCCCCTCCTCCTTCTACTTGTCCATATGTATTATACTTCCTACATGCCTTAGGAGAGATGCTTTGTTGTGGTGCTATATTAACTTATGCAACATCTTTGTTTCTTCAGGACCGTTTCCCTGTAAGGCCATCAGTAAAATTCTGTGGAAGTCGGCTAAACCGTGAGTGACCGCTTCTCATTACTTTAATTTTCACCATTTTTCATGTAAATTTTTTGACTAATCAGTTTCAGTATCACCATCATTCACATCATAATTTTCATCAGCTTCCAGCTTCATCTTCGTTGTTGTAGTCATATCATTGTCTCAATTATACAATACAACTGCATTTCATGTTGCCCTACTTCCACAGTTCAGAAGTGCACATAGAACCATACGACAGAACAGCCATGGCGCTGAGCAATTATTTGAAGTTCTTACACAGTGTATTTATTTATCTAAAATCTTCTTATAATAATTATGTTAATCGCCATCATCATCATCATCAATGTTGTCTGCATTTCCATGGTATTCATCGCAGTCATCATCAGTGTTGTTATCATTAATTATTATTGTTATTATGATTACTCGTTTATTAAACACCACTGTCTGATAACCAAGCATTAATCGATGCAATTGTGGGTGAAAGACTTGATCGAGGTCTCAACACAGTAACCTTCTAAGACAGGCTCGAACCCAAACTCTCTGCATTACACGTAGAGCACTCTTACCATTCAGATACCGTGTTCCACATTGTTTTCTTTGCATTGCTTGTTCATTGTTTCTCTTCTTCGATTGTTCTGTAATGAACATAATATAACACATATTTGTTATAATAACCTACATGTCAGAAGTGTTATTGCATCTGATGCAGAGAGCCATTTGTCATATTTTCTGGAGGGATGCCACGTGCTAGCCATGGTGACAAGCACACTGTAAGCGTCATGCAAGGCAACACGCACGTTGTCTTCGATCTTTCCTCAAAAGTCGTTGACTTTCTCGTTGTGTGCACCGGAGATGAACTGGGGTCATCAGGTGAGTGGTGCAGCTTACCTCAACACCACAGATGCAATGTATGTTTTAGAAAAGGCACATTTCAAACAATCGCCAATTTAGTCTGCAACTGATTTCAGTTGTAAATGCGATATTGGCCTACATTGAATATTTGTACAAAGATTCAAATAAGAGCATTATGTACTTTTAATGCATCCACTTAAATGCATGCACAGTTGCGCACATGACTATTTAACCAATCCGAAACTGTGCATTTTAAGGTAGTTTGAAAGTGTATCCTGAAGAGAATTTAAATGCAATAGTACATTTAAAGAAAGGAAGACTGTTCCAAGATGTATGTCAAATGCAGGAGAAGCCACAATGAGCTTGAACTGATACTGGAATTGTGGCACCTGCATATCCATACAGGTTCTCTGCTGCCTGTGGAGATATGCAAGTGTTAGACAAGTATTAACCTGTTTACATTCAGCTGACTTGATGAACATAATGCACAGATGACTGTGGAGAGTTGCTAGTCCTTTGGGACAAGAAGCAGTTGATGTCTTTGTAGGCATCAGTCTCTCTCTAATCGCAGTTTCCTCCGGCACATGTGTGCCGTCACACTTGACATAGCCTATGCCGTGCTATTTTCAATCTGTTAGACAGCTGGGCACACTTGAGACGCTCTTAAAAGGTGCTACACGAATGTCCAGTTGCATTGCGTGACGTAAGCAACAGTAAAGATATATGTCGCACTTAGCTTGGTCTGTGCAAACATTTGCACTTCACTTGTAATCTTTATCTCTACATTCATTTAATTTAGGCTACGACGATCCACACTCCCTGGTCCTACTGACTGAGGAGGAGATTATCATCATCGACCTCACGTCCGAGGGATGGCTGACGTACAATCTTCCGTATCTCAACAGCATCCACTCAAGTGCAATACTTAGTGCCAGTCATGTCTCCAACGTCCCGGAGACGTTCTGGAACAAACTCGTGGAAGTCGGAGCCCAGCAGTCGTCTGGTCACTCGACGAGGGTATGCTGGAAATTCAGAGACTGTCTTGAACTGACAGGAGGAGTGTTTAAAAAGGGAGTGGCAGAAACCGTGTTGACATTGAAGAGTGCTTCAGGATTTCCTCTGTTTAAGAAATGGATTCTGATCACTTCGATCAGATTCAGGCTTTTTCTATTTATTTGCCATCATGATATCCATCATCTTCATCATCCATCGCCTCTATCATCGTTATCATCGTTATGATCTTGATCACCATCTTCCCTTACTCCTCCTCAGAGTTAATATTGCTATAGCCGTTTTCACTACCACTCACAAACACCACCACCAAATCTACCACCACCACATACACCACCACCACCACATACACCACCACCACATCCACCATCACCACAACCATCATCACTACCACAAACACCACCACTACAGCCATCACCATCACCACAACCACCACCACAACTACCACTGTAACACCACCACAATCTGAGTTTTATTTTTAGCTGTGGCATAGACCAATTTCATGATTAGTTGTCAGATTCATTTAACCCATCAACAGTAATCACCATTTTGCATTAGTCTCTTCCTATCCACAGCTGTTTGTGTTTTGGATGAGAAAATGGGGGAGGGACCGGATGTTGTTGATGATTGGAATCAGTGTTTTTGTTTTAGGAGTGGCCCATCTGCGGTGGCACCAACCTTCGTGGTGCCAAGCCTGACTCTCTCGACTTATTGCTGACTGGGTAAATTTTTTATCAGATGTGTCTCTGTGTCATTGTCTGTCATAGTTTTTGTGGTCTGTGAATAGAATACAACGGAAACTCATTACTGTGCTATCGTTGGCAGCCATATCAAGAACTGGCTTATAATGAGGTCACCTTATAATGAGTTTATTTTCTTAGTTAATTTCGGGATCCATTATTCACGACATTGTTATATCAGACTTCATGCTAGAATGGAGCATGTTATGCTACGTTTCTGGTCTACAAAGGGATCTTGGAAAACATGACAGAATCAACAGCAGTTTGAACCAGTATATCTTCCTCCTCCTCCCTTTCCTTCTTTTCTTCTTCCTCCTCCTCCTCCTCCTCCTCCTCCTCTTCCTCCTCCTCCTTCTCTTCTTTTCTTCTTCCTCCTCCTCCTTTTCTTCTTCCTCCTTTTCTTCTTCCTCTTCCTCCTCCTCCTCCTCCTCCTCCTCCTCTTCCTTCTTTTCTTCTTCCTCCTTTTCTTCTTCCTCCTTTTCTTCTTCTTCCTCCTCCTCCTCCTCCTCCTCCTCCTCCTCCTTCTTTTCTTCTTCCTCCTCCTTTTCTTCTGCCTCCTTTTCTTCTTCCTCTTCTTCCTCCTCCTCCTCCTCTTCCTTCTTTTCTTCTTCCTCCTCCTTTTCTTCTTCCTCCTTTTCTTCTTCCTCTTCCTCCTCTTCCTCCTCTTCCTCCTCCTCCTCCTCCTCCTCCTCCTCCTCTTCCTTCTTTTCTTCTTCCTCCTCCTCCTCCTCCTCCTCTTCCTTCTTTTCTTCTTCCTCCTCTTCCTTTCTTCTTCCTCCTTTTCTTCTTCCTCTTCCTACTCCTCCTCCTCTTCCTTCTTTTCTTCTTCCTCCTCCTCCTTTTCTTCTTCCTCCTTTTCTTCTTCCTCTTCCTCCTACTCCTCCTCCTCCTCCTCCTCCTCCGGTGTTATGTAATGTTAGGATTGTTTATTATTATTATTTGATTGATACTTTGTTATGTATTTTTCTCCAGCCATGAAGATGGTTCAGTTCGTTTCTGGGATGTGTCAACAACGAGTATGCGCCTCATCTACAAACTGACAACTTCGGCCATCTTTGGTTTTGAGACGCCTCAGACGGACTTGACTAAGAGCCAAGAACTAGAAGATGAATGGCCGCCATTCAGAAAGGTCTCTAAAGACTTTTTTTATCAGAGTTTTGATGCTTTTACTTTAACACTTACCCATCAGCTAAGCTAAGGGAATAAAATCAGGAATGGTTAGTACAATAAACGACTTGACACTATACTTACTGGTAAAGTGCTTCATAAAATATAACTTACTGTAAGGATTGTTAGGATTGCAGTTTTGAGGTTTTTGAGTGCATTTTTATAGGTTATTATTGTACTTATGAGATTGTTAGTGCATTTTTAGGTTATTAGTGGATTTGTGAGGGTATTAGTGCATTTATGAGGTTATTTGTGCATTGTGTGGTCATGGTAATTTGTTTTTGTTGATACAGGTCGGGACTTATGACCCGTACAGTGATGACCCACAGCTTGGAATTCAGAAGATATCGATCTGCTGTCGTACTGAGACCCTCGTTCTGGGAGGAACAGCTGGACAGATTGTTGTTCTGCGCTTCAATCAGAAACCACAGAAACATGAAATTCCAGTGAGTCCTAGTGCATGGTGGTCTAGTGGTTGGCATGCTGGACTGTTAACATCTGGGGTTCAAATCCCAGTCAGAGTAGAAAGATGTTTTGTCATTTCCGTTCATAGCAAGTGAACTTGGGTATAAAATGGGTTGTCTGAGCAGAAGATCAGAGGGCGAGGGAGAGGACTGGCTTCCTGCCCTCATCTGCTAAGACTAAGAAGGAAAGTTGCTTACATTTCATACCTATTGGGTTAGAGTAAGGAATTTCAAAATTTAGTTAAAATGAATGCCACAACAAATAGCTGAAATTGGATGTGAGAACACAATTTAAAAGGGAAACATAAATCATAGTAATTTCTTTACTTTTTATAGGCCATCATCTCAGCCTTTTTACGAAACACAATGTAGATATTTCATGATACCGGTACTGATGAAATTGATTCATTTTATGGTTTTACCATGTGCTACTATCAACTGTTATATTTTCTGCTCAGGTTTCTGCGGTAAACGTTCTTACGGAAGGTGAAAGTTACGTGTGGAAGGGTCACGATCCGCTGTCTGTGCGAACTGGGGAAGCGAATTACCCGGCTGGTTTCCAGCCTTCGACCGTTGTTCAGGTTCATCCACCGTCACTGTGTACATCGCTTGCTGTGCACACCGACTGGAAACTGTAGGATTCCATTAAATTACTCTTTAATTCAGGAATTGTGACTTTGATGAAATATAGCTACCTCTAACTGTGTCTTTAATAGGTCGTTCTTATCCCAGAAGCAGAGATTTGCCCTAGTTTATTAAATATTGTAGATCTTCGAGGTATAGTACATGTCTGTGTTTGTATTGTGGTGCACTGTATAATTTTATGTGCATGTATGTATATATATGTATATATGCATGTATGTATATATGTGTATGTATGCATGCATGTATGTATATATATGTATACTTGGCTGAAAGGGGATGTAGAAAACTAGTATAAAGAGGAAACATAATTCTAAGTTAATTGTTTACTCTTGTATGTAGGCATGTATGCATGTTTGTGTATGCATGCATCTATGTATATGATATATGTATGTATATATCTGCACTTTTGTATTGTGCCTTTAACTTCTGAAATGTGCTAAGATACATATATATAATATATGTGTATTTATTTATTTACAGACCTTACTTTATAGAATGTTGGCATTATTATTTTCCCAGGTGAATGTCTTTTGTTTTCAGGATGGAAACGCAGGATTGCTGTGTGTGATTCTAATCGTAAATGAATTGTTTGGCTGGTTTTGTAGAGTTGCAATTGGCACGGCCTTTGGATATGTGCTGTTCGATTACCAGCAAAACCTGTCTGTCTACAGCAAGTGTACCCTGAGTGCAACGGGTAGGACTCTGTACTGGAACATCACTTACGTTTGAAAGCATTTGGTTGAAAACAAATGTAGAGAGTGGAGAGTAGCACTCCCATTTAACATAATTGCACTATGGGGAGGTGATCATTTCCTGCTCCTTCAACCCTTCAGCCAGCAATGACCATAACTTGTAATTGCATGGGTACATAATTTGTGTGCCTGGTGTATGAATATCAGAGAATCATGAATTCTGCGGAAATTTTAGTCCGCTTAATATTTGATGTTGGCTCTGCTTTCCTAACATTTTATTATTTCACCAAACGGCAGAAAAAGAACCTAAATATCAGTGAAGTGCTACTTGGACAATGTCAGCTGGGTCACCTCAGAGGAGTTTTCTTTTAAATATGTAAATATGTTCTGATAATTTTGATTTTGATTACAGTCTACAAAAATATTCATAATTTTTGGGAGCGAAATTCAAATTACTAGTGTAGAGAATTCAAAGTTTAGGATCACAAGAACCAGGCTTTATTAAATCCTTAATTTGTGAATTGAAGTCATACCTGTTTTAATTTTCCATGACTGACTTTATTCGTTAGGTGACGGATCTGCTCCGAGACGCAAGTCTTTCAAGAGGTCAATCCGGGATTCTTTTCGGAGACTGCGTGGCCGACGCTCCAGTGGACACCACAGGGCAAAACCAGCAGACATCAAAGTTGAAGAGATCAAGTCAGACCAGCCAACGTAAATATTAATTATTAATATTAATTTAACTTACAATATGAAACAGAGAAGAAGAATTCGTTAAGCTAGTTTGAAATACTTTTTTCTTTGCCTTGGAAGGTGGTTGCCAATCCTTTTTGTCAGACCCACTGATCGGCTACTATTACTAGTGTTTTTTATTAACAATGTTTTTATCATTCAATGGCTGATTTGGCCAATGTTTGTTCGCATATTATTTGCTTTAAACTTGTACCCTCTTTCTTCTTTGCTTGTACTTCATAATTTTACTGTTGCCTAACTTCAAATTGCACCTCTGAGAGGAGCATTATCAGATTATTGTTATTACAAAGATTTTTTAAGCGCACAAAATAGCAGATCTGAGGTGCAGTTCGTCAGTTGCCAGGTGAAATGCACATGAAATATCTAAAATATATCCAGATATTTGAGAGCAAGTGAACAGTCGTGGTTTTCAGGTGTTTGTTGAAAGAAGGAAAAAAGTTTGAGTATAGGATTAACATTGGTAGTTGGTTCCATTTCCTTGGGGCAGCAACATAGAATGCACGAGAGCCCAATGACAGTTCTGTATCGTGGCTCGGCGAAAGACTTGTACCCAAAGATCGCAGGCTGTGGCTAGGGATGTAAGGACAGAATAGTGGTTGAAGGCAAGAGTGCTCATGCTAAAGATTGTATAGACCAGGCAGGCCAGTTTAAACCTTATTCTGAATTCTTCAGGAAGACAATGCAACTCACCAAGTAGGATTCAGAAGTTTGTACGTGAAGCATGAGGTTCCATACTATCCAGAGAATGTTGAATGTGTTGAAGCCTGTTGCCTCCAGGATCTGAGATACATGTAGGATTGTAGGGCCTACCTGCAACAACCAAGTTGGCATAATCAAGACAAATGCAGATAAGCGAGCAGGCTATGGTTTGTGACATGTCTTTGATAAGACAATCAAATTTCAGTGTTGCATTGTGTAGTTTTATTGTATAGTTGTATTATATTGTAGTGTATTTATAATGCACTGTAACACCCCATGAATCAACATATTAGAATTATTCTTGGTGGTGTGGAAGTAAACAGTTGGTCATGAATAGGTCTGTGATGTGAAGTCATGTTGGAAAACTCCTTTACGTTGAATATTTCTAATATGTGATTGCTGGAGTGTATATTATGTTCATTTTGAGTGAGTAATAAATGCATGGGAAATGTTAGGCCAGCATCTCCAAAGAAGGAGATTACAGACGAGGGACATATAGAGGCAGCTCCAGCTGCTGCAGCTGGCGAGACTTCATCTCCTCCATCACCATCAGCTGCCTCCCCATCAACATCACCGAAACACGTTGAAACAAAGACGGAGTCAAGAACGACTGAAGACCTGACAAGTTCCATTGCCAGATGCATCTATTTTGGCGATACCTTCCTCCTCAATGGTACAAACAATGCTTACGGAAAACTTGTGATCAAAAATGTTATTACTACTAACGGCATGTGCCATGTTATGGCGCCATAGAAATTGTTGTATTCATCATCATCATCAATTGATGGCGCTGAGCAATTGTTAGTTAAGTACTTGCTCAAGGTACCTACACAGTAATCATCTCAGTAGAGGCTCTAACCGGTATTCTCCATGTTACAATGTGAGCGTTCAACCAGTAGGCTACCTTGTTGCACAATATGTCAGAAATTGAGCTTTAACAGATCAGCGGGCATTTTTTACTGTATTAGCACAAACCAGTTTGAATTAGTATATTGGGAAATCCATTAATTAGGGCTTTCCGTGCATCTACGGTATATTACAGCCTTTCGGAAGCAAAAGCGTATTATTGTGACTTGCCTGGTATATTTAGTGTTTTGGGAAATGAAGTGCAGTCACTTCATTGAGCTGTAGAATTGGCTCATGAACTTGGGTGGTCAGTCCTGTCCCTAACCACCTGGTCTTCCAACCACCAGTGTATGACTCATTTCTACAGGTGAGTTTGCTGTGGTCTGCTAGTGGGTCAGAAGTTTACAGTGTGGTATGATTGCCAAACCCTGCCACACATTTGACTAAAAATAAGTATTGAAATTAAATTTTAAAAGTTTATTTCAGCGTGAATTTCTAATTTTGAGTACTGGTACATGAATACGTAGCTTTATTATTGAAACGGCTAATGACCACATAATGGTCAGAGAGCATGGTCGCATTCCAGCCAGAAGTGGAAATTGGCTTTAAAAACTTCTGCACAATGAAATTAATCAACAGAAACCTTATTTGATATCTTGTTACAGCTCAGGAACATAGTGCTACTTTATGGGTTGGAACAAATGCTGGAACAATTTTCATTCATCAGATAGTCGTGCCAACTGGTGATCACAGAGACACAGAGGCCGTGACCTGCACTCTGGGTTAGTACTGTTCTTATTGGCTGAATCTTAAGACTCTCTAGCTTGGCATAGTTTTGATAATTTACTTTTAATTTACTTCATTTTGCAACCAGCCCATGTATACATCTTTCCATATTGGTAAAGTTCTAGCCTTGAACAACTGCATAATTACAAACTTACAAATGCCAGTTGCATTGTTTTATATTTAATTATCCTGCGTAGATAAAGGTGCCTGCATTATGCGACTGCTGTTAGTGGCTATGTTTGGTTTATTTCACTGTTAACAGTTCTTCTACTTCCTCTTTTTCTTATTCTCCTCCTCCTCCTCCTCCTCCTCCTCCTCCTCCTCCTCCTCCTCCTCCTCCTCCTCCTCCTCCTCCTCCTCCTCCTCCTCCTACACTTCTTGCTGGGTTTTCTTCTCTTCAATTCTTCCTTCAAGCACTGTCTTCAAGAGCAAATTTCCATGTGGCGCATGGCCAATCCTGTTCATTTGTCTATGCTTTATTGTGTTGACCAGTGATCTCTCCTCTTGCATCAGTTGCAACACCTCCTCATTGGTGTATAATCCATTCAGCTGATCTTGAATCGTGAAGCTATCATTAGACGCAGGTTCCGTTGAAGGAACTTCTGTTGCGGCTTCAGAAATAAGAAAGTTTTCTTTGTTGATTTGAAGCGAAGGAAATTCAGTTGAGACACGGAGCCCCAGTCATTCTCATCAGTGTCGTTGATCGCACTATGTTGCCACTTACTGAGCCACACATGTTGGAACAGGGAAAAGCTCCGGATATGTCTGGAAGTCACCAGGTGGTCATCTGCTCTGAGGAACAGTTCAAGGTCAGCACATTAGATCATCTGCACAACCCATACCTGTGTACATTGCAATATAGTAATTGCTGCCAAATTGTAATTGTAAATGTAATCTGACATTTTTAAAGCGCCACTTCAAGAATAAATTCATTAGTGGCACTCCCAACCTGAAGTAATCAAATTATTGTTAATAATACAGACTTCAGGCGCTTGTGGAAGGGACAAACTGAGGAGCTCGAGCCATAGCTCTCAAGAAAGGCGAGTCTGGCTGGTGGGCCAGACATAGGCAAAGCTTCTGAACTAAGCTGTAGCAGTATGCATATGCGGAACAGTCAGGAGTCCATGCACATCCGACCGAAGGGTACCGTGATCTGGGACCAAGGAGACTGAAATGCAGAAGTTCCTAAGGTATGATGGAGCAGAGCCAACTAGACAGTTGTGCGGAACCTGCTTTTAATTACAAATGTGCTCTGTGCCCAGAACTGCCACTTCTGCTTCAGTTGGCCTTGTGTTTTTGGCTGAGGCATGCACGGAGGATTGTTTTGTTACTGTGTTGCTGTTAAGTCCAGTAATCTTTTAGAAACCTAATTATTATTTATTATTATGTATTTATTAAACGCCACTCTGTAATGAACTGTGACAATGCTGATTGGTTAGAGTGTTCTCCTTGTAATGCAGAGAGTACGGATTCGAGCCTCCGTTGAAATGGTTATTGGGTGGGCACCTTGAGCAATTCCTTCACTTACAAAATTTCCCTGCAGCATCAGTTGATGCTTGGTCATTAGACAGTGGCATAAATGCGTAATAATAATGAAGTGAATCTTGTCATATGGGTTTCATGTGTTCTACATGTGATTTTGCTGCTGGGGTACTTTGCCAACATTTCTTGCAGCATAATCCATATTGCAGATTTATGAATTTGCAAGTGAAGCAATGCAGTTCTCCAGTGTTTTAGGAGTATGTTTAATTACTAGCATCACTTATTTATTAATTTGTCATTCTTGTCGAATTATATAACTTCAATGAGGCTGGCAAGCAGTGCTTTGAGAGGTACCGGGTACGCAGAGTTTGTGGTAGAAATACTTAGATGCATTTATATACAAAGATATTATTTGAACAAACTTCCAAAGTTTCTAATCTGGTGCTACTTAAAACCTGTCTAAAACAACAAGGCTGTTGTATGAAATTCAGAAGTTTTATGGAGTATTTTATGCACTTTTTCCAGCTGTTTTCACTGCCGAACCTGAAGCCGTCAACCAAGTATAAGCTAACCGCTCGTGATGGAACTAAGGTGTGCAAAGCCAACATTGTCAGCTTCAGAAGTAAAAGTGGTTGGTAATCATACCTCATTTCTTAAGTGCTTGTAATTCTGAATTATAAATATTTAAATGCATTTATGAGTGTAAGTCCTATTTATGAAATATATCTGTGGGAAAATCCGATGGTGAGAGGACTGACCACACACCTTCATATGCCGAGGCTAAGAAAATGAAGTCGTTGACACTTCATATGCATGGCTGCCTCTTGAGGGACGGCTCTTCTTTTCTTATTATAAATTATGAACATGTAACTACATATTTATGTAGCACATTTGTGAGTTAGTTATGAGGCGCTAAGTATGTACGTATTTATTTTTTATGTAGTTCCTTTTCTCTAAAGCACTGAATATAGCTTCTCATTTTTCAAGAGCAGTCTCATCAATTCTGTATTATTTCTTGGAACTCAGAAGGTGAGTGTTCCAGTTATGACATACTGTTACTTGCTAGTTATTTGACTACTGAATGGTCTTGTGGAATGATTTCAGATGAGAATTATGTTGAGCATGACTTGGCTTGCCTGACGAATGCTGGTCAGATACACGTCTTTACAGTTCCACAGCTTAGGAGCCAACTTAAAGGCGACAACTTTGGATCTGATAATACGTTAGTATAACTTTACTAAAACTTTGCAAGGAGATTGTTTATTAGACACAACTAGGTTTTTGTATTGTTTATATTTTATTCAAAAACAGTTTAAATGTCATTTTAAATAGTTTACATGTAATTTAAACTCAGTTTGCTGGGTATTTGTTTACATTTGTTCTTATGCTGAGAGAGGTTGAGCTACTGCTATGTACATTCTGTTAGGTTTAATTGTCATCTTAACTAATAAATTTGTAAAAAATCACAGGATGCTTGTGAAAAGTTTCTGATTTTTAAGATTTTAGTAAGATTTCAGTTTTCTAAGATTTAAAATTGCCAGACACAATTTTGAATGTATTTGAACATTGTGTATAACTCCTGTGCAGACTTTAACAACGAGCTGCATTGGTGTCTCAGTTGCTTTTAGTACACTCTTGTCGTTAAAGTGTTAAGAACTTCTCAAGGTAATTCAAACTTGGGAATTTGAGAAACTTAAAAAATGTTGTCTCAATCTGTATGTGTTTAATCTTCATTCTGCTGTTTTAACCGCATGTGTTTTTGTGGATGTGTTCCTACAGTAGCATAAATGCTGGGTTGTTTACCGTGAATGGAGAGGGTTTCTTCCTGAGGTCTGTGTCCGAATTCGTTCATCTGTCGCTCTCTGCTCGTCATATTAACAAGCCTTTGTGCAGCATTGGAGTGGCAGAGGGGTCAAGGCCACCCTTGCAGTTGGTGGAGGTTGGAGCTGGAAGTCACAGTCCAAAACTTGAAGCGAGTCGGCCTGCTGTAGAAACCACGGCTGCAACGAACAGCGCAGCAGATGAACATGCTGGACATTCCTCGACTGGGTAGGGTCAAATGAATATGGACGTGTTTCTTTAAATTAATTTTATTCAGCCTATTTGAACTACTGGAAGACCTAAGTGTTTTAATCTATTTGTTTTTAATCTACATAAAGTTCATTAAGATTCTTGTGTTTTTTTCTAAAAACAAGAATCTAGTTAACTTATTTTAAATGCTTTGAGATCTATCTGCTGTGTTTTCCAATTAAATCAACTTCAGTTCATATAGTATATATATATATATATATATATATATATATATATATATATATATATATATATATACTCACATGTGTATATATATACACATGTGAGTTACTAATTAATAATAATAATAATAATAATAATAACTTGACGAGTTATAAGCCACTCCAGACGTTCATTCTATTGTCTCCGGACATTGTTTTAAGAGCCTGAGGGATTATAACTACCTTGGGACAAAAAAATAATAATAACTTGTGAGCTTATGATGGTTGCTAATGTGTTATCTTCACAAGCACAATAACTATATTCCTATATGGTTTAAGCTCCGATTGGTTTAGAATCTGTAAATCACCAGTTTCATATTTCATTTTGGCTGCACTTCAGATTCACCATCTTTTGTGTCTTGTGTGTGGCACAAATGTTTGTAATAATAATAATTAAAATAACAATTTAGTTTGTTTTTAACTGACTTTCACAGTAATGGTTCTTTGGAAATGTGATGACAGGGCGACTCGAGATGACGGTGACAAGCCTGTGGCACCTACGACATCTAATGAGGTGTGTGCCACTACGATTGTTGTGAGCACAAGTGACAATGGAGTAACAACCTCTGGTTCTGCTGCTGGGGAACTTGCACCATCGGATACTATCAAGATGCAGATGAGGTATGGAAGACGTAGAAGAAGTGTATGTTTTGCAATTAAAATCAAACTGTTACACAAAGTAACAAGATACTTGTATATATATATTGTTGCATGTAAGATCAGGTGCTCTTGTTGAAGGATGATACGCTGAGTGTTCTGGTGTGAAACTAGCATATGAAAACTCAATTAGGCCATGTGTGAGAGAGAGAGACGTAGTTAAGCTTTTCGACTGATACGGTCGTTTTGTAGAGTTAATATGTCTCTCAACGCTGTATCCCCATGTGGAGTATATTTATGTTTTCGGAACCAGGCACGTTTGGTCTCTCTGAGACTGGCTGGTTTCCTCACTTGTTTCTCTTGTGCTGTTTTCGTCACCTGCTGGGCTGACACTTTTAAGCTGTCTTTTCGTTTTCTGCTGAACATATTTGCTATTTTATTTATTTAGGGCTTAAGTAATATGCCGCTGCAGAAATTGCTTGTGAAATTAATTTCCTGTAAATTGTCCAGAGGATTGATTGCTCAAGGCAAACAAAGGCTTTGGAGCTTAAGGCACAAAGAAAGAAGAAAATCAGAGAGAATTTGAGCTGGCTAAGCTAAAGATTGAGGCTGAGGCTGAAGCTAGGAAAAAGCAAGTAGTATGTGTGTGTGTGTGTGTGTGTGTGTGTGTGTGTGTGTGTGTGTGTGTGTGTGTGTGTGTGTGTGTGTGTAGGTGTGTGTGTGTGTGTAGGTGTGTGTGTAGGTGTGTGTGTAGGTGTGTGTGTGTAGGTGTGTGTGTGTGTGTAGGTGTGTGTGTGTGTGTGTGTGTGTGTGTAGGTGTGTGTGTGTGTGTGTGTGTGTGTGTGTGTGTGTGTGTGTGTGTGTGTGTGTGTGTGTGTGTGTGTGTGTGTGTGTGTGTGTGTGTGCACACATAAGTACTTTCATATGTAAGCATTTCTGTAAGTATGTCTGTAAGCATGTGTGTATGTACCGGTATGTACATAGAGTATATATATGTACAGGGTATGCAGTGTTTAATCTAGTCCCCCTCGTCTGGGAGGGGAAACCAGGTTTCTGGGGGGAGCAAACAATTGACACAAAATTTTGTCTTCCATCTTTAAAAAGTTTCAGACTTTTCCCAAATTTTTCCACTTTTCATCTTCGAAAAAAGTTGATGACCTTTTTTTTTTTTTTTTTTTTTTTTTCAAGTCCCTCACCCAATTTTTTACTTTTTTCCTCTGACAAAAAAAGTTTATGACTTTTTTTTAGGAATCCATCTCTCTGGGGGGGGGAAACCATGTATCCACATCAATCCTGGGGGGGATTTTTCCTCCCCTGATGGTCTGTACATTGTAACATTCCTCGCCTCTGGGGGGGAAACATCAATCCTGGGGGGGGAACTTTCCCCCCCCAAAGACGTCTAGATTACTCACTGCAGGGTATGTAAGTAGGTGTGTATCAAAGCACTTGTGTGCATAGTGCATTTTAAGGACCTCACAAAAGTGCTGTTCTGCAGATATCTAAACAGGTGTGTCTTAAGATAAATTGAGAAAGTTTCTTCAGCTGTTTGGGGTGGAAGAGTTCAGACAGGGAAAGAAGAAGCTGTCTGATGCCAATCCAACAATTTAGTGTAGATATCTGTATGCATGCATGTATGTATGTTTGTATGTATGTTTGTATCAGAGTACTTGTTTAGCACTCTTTAAGTAACTCACAAGGTCACTCTGGCACAGTTACCTAGGAATATTCGAACAAATGTGTCTTAAGTCGAGCTGAAAACGTTTCTTGAACTGTTAAAGGTGCTAGTGAGCATGTATGTATAAATTGTATGTGTATGAAGTACATGCATGTGTACTGTATACAGTGTGTATTGATGTCATTTCTGTTGTGCCATTTAGATGTTAAACTTTTAAATTACTGTTGTTGAGGTATCTTCGTGAGTTTGAGTTGTTTCTGCTATTGTTTTTTATATATAATAATAGCGAGTCTTCATCTTCATCAATGGTTGTCAGGAATGTCACCTCTAGTAGAACAATTGTTACCAAGACAACTGTCTCTAGGACCACTGACGATGGCGGCACAGTCACGGAAACGTCGACAAATGTTCAGCATCTAAACACTGGTCAAGTTAATTTGTCCGGTGGCGAAAATTTGGTACCAGTTGATGGCACTCAAGGTGAGGATGAAACTGCAACTTACTGTTGAACTGTCTTTTGGTATCGAGTTTTAGAAAAGGTGGACTGATTGGTAGTGTGGAAATTGAATTACATCATACTGTTAATTCTCTTTAATACTGGGTTTTGGAAAAAGTGATATGGATTTAGCTGTTTTTAGTGGGTGTTTATAAGGTTGTACAGGAAACACTGACGTCATCGAGTTCCAGAAACCAATCATAACAATGCAGCTGGGTCACTATGTTTGCTGAAACTAAGCCAATTGATAGTTTATTGTATTTGCATTTTGTCTAGGACTGCTTTGCTGTGTTCTGTTCTTGGAAGCAGTGTATCAGCTGCCCTCGATTTTCAAACGTCTGCATATTTAGATGACCATTTCTGTAGCTATTGTTTTCGATAGTAAATTCATACATTATTCTATTTTTGGTGAATTATAATCACTGTAGGGGTGTGTGTAATAGTCTAGTGGTTAACATACTGGACTGTCATCCCAGATGTCGTGGATTTAGGGCAGAGATGATGTGTTTGCACCTACAGGAAACTGAGCTGAAAATTTAGCACTTTGGTCATATGCAGTTGGTGGGAAGATAGGCTGAGAGAGAGACAGACAGACAGACAGACAGACAGACAGACAGACAGACAGACAGAGACAGACAGACAGACAGACAGACAGACAGAGAGAGAGAGAGAGAGAGAGAGAGAGAGAGAGAGAGAGAGAGAGAGAGAGTGGGAGAAAGCAGACAGGCAATCATAAGTGGAGGTGATGAAAATGGAAATTGTTAGCACTTCATGCCTATGACTACCTCTCTGGGTTAGGAAAGAGTTCATGGGTTTATTTCAAAGTCGGTTTCTTCCCCACCATTATTCGAACCTGTTATGAACAGCATATTGTGTGCCAAAATGAATGAAGAGATTTGGCTGCGTTGTACACTGAGGAGATTGGTGGAGCATAGTGTGCGTTTGATCCGTTACTATTGTCACATGGATGAGGTCCTTGTTTTCCAATAGATTCGACAACTAGTGATGACCATGAACAAAATGGATGCACTGAGAACCAAAGAGGTCAGAATTAAGCAGACTGCACAGCAATGTTTTCTTTTGCATGGCACTTCATTTCAGCTGTTAAGTTTTCGTTTCTTGTGAGGATTGTTGTTTGTGTTACCTGATCCTGATGTTGTGATTTCTTGACATTTTTTTTATAAGTGCATGGTTGGTTAAATTGCTTGTCTTGTACTCTGGATAGTATGGGTTCTAGCCTACCCTAAGATGGTTACAGTGTAGCGACCTTGAGCAAGTCCTTCACTCACCATTGTGTGGTCAATGGCTAGTGGTGCTTAATCAATGCAGGATGATGATGATGATGATGATGATGATGATGATGATGATGATGATGATGATGATGATGATGATGATGATGATGATGATGATGATAATAATAATAATAATAATAATAATATGATGTCATCATTTGGTGGTGTAAGCCGAAATTTTCAAACTTGGCGTAAATTATAAAACTTCAGCTTATGTTGGCGTTAGAGTTGGATTTTTGTATTTATTACGAAGTCAACATCTCGTGATTTCGATGACTTTGTCCGTCAAAGCCGAATCGCCCAGGATTCAGGACAGTTTGGTTTGATAAAAAATTTTTATCATCAGTGATCATCGCACCCTTCAAAATTTCGTCAAGTCTTGTTTAAACGGCCTGTGACGTCAAAATTGCCATGACAATGCATTGTCTCTTTGATCCATTTCAATAAGATTCTTATCGCTTGAAACACAACATGAATGGGAAGCCTACTAAGGGAAACGGGACTTGCCTTATAATTTTATATGCTGGGTAAAATTTAAAATGCATTCATCGTCATGAACCTAGGCCTTCTCCCTGGATCCCCGGATATGCCCAGCCACCGGCAGATATACTTCAATCAGTTTATTGACTCATCAAACATTACATAAACAAACACATTAGGTTAAACAAAATAGTACAAACTCTTTGTAGCAAAGTGCATTTATAACCTGAGCTTACAGTACGAGACAATGAGTCAGCCGAAAAGGATCAATAGACCCGCTAACAACTCGGCTGGCTCATTTACCAGTCTATTTTGTGTTAACTCAACGCAGTCACAGAAGCAGTTTATCTCATCACATGGAATAGAAACATAAGGCAGAACAATAAGCATGAGGCAGCAGCTGCCAAAATACTTTTCACTGTGTCAGTAATAAAAACATCTTCAATCTAGATTTGAACTGATTTAGAGTTACAACAATTTTTAAGTTTTCTGGGAGCGAGTTCCATGTTCGCGGACCTGAGCATTTAATAGAAAACTGTCTTAATCTAGTTCTCGCATAATCACCTCTATAACAAACCGAGGTTCTAGTATTGTGATCATGTATATCCTTACCCATAAGGAAGAAATTTTTAAAATTTGAGGGTAATAAATGTCTGTGGAACCTAAACATAAACAAGCTTATTTGAAGTTTATTTATACTACCTAGATGCATAATCCTATATTTATTGAAAATATGCTTGGTGCTAGATAACCAATGAAGCCGAAAGATTACCCTAACAGCTCGTTTCTGGAGAATTTCTATAGGTTTTAAGTACGATGGATAATTAGAGCCCCATGAGATATTACAATAGGATAAATATGGGAAAATAAGAGTATAATATAAACTAAGTAATGTAGTGCTTGATAAGCAATGTCGTACACGGGATATAATACCAATACTTTTGGCTATCTTCTTAGCTATATGATTTATATGATCCTTCCATGTTAAATATTGATCCAAGTAGACTCCGAGGAATTTACATGAATTCACAAGGTTAATATTTACACCATCTAAAGTAATTTTTAAATCAGAAACATTGGTTGTAAAATGTTGCCCACAGAATGGAGAAAATACTAGCCCCCAGCTGCAGCTAAAAGATCCAAATATGCCACAATCACCTGAATGCATGCTTTTGTGGCAGTAGCACAGGCAGGATTCCTCAGTGCTTAACACTTTAACAACAAGAGTGTAGTAAAAGTGACTGGGAAGCCAATGCAGCTTGTCGTTAAAGTGTTACAAGTCAATGCTTTAAATGCTTTGTTGGGGTGAACTGTGCTAGATCATGAATTGTGCTACAAATCTGCATTAGAGAAAATGTTGCCCACAGAATGGAGAAAATATTGACTGTTTTCTTTATGTAAACTAGAATAG
Organism: Allolobophora icterica; assembly: GCA_963556255.1. Lineage (NCBI taxonomy): Eukaryota > Metazoa > Annelida > Clitellata > Crassiclitellata > Lumbricidae > Allolobophora > Allolobophora icterica. The sequence continues at coordinate 32,532,512 of OY744610.1, read as the reverse complement.
CTGTTTTCTTTCAATTTTTTTATTTTGTTGTGAGTTATAAGCTTACTGTTGTCAAGTCTTTGTACTTGAGGTAAGTTCTTAGTTCTAAGTTTAACACTCAGTGTCTTGTGTTGGTTCTGTTGGTTGCATAGTTTTATGTCAGCACTGAATGTCGTTTGACCAACTGTGTGACTTTCATTGACTCATATAGATGACGTGTTGTGTGTCAGTGCTGTGTGATTTTTGCAGTGTTGCTTTTTAAAATCTGAAATTGTTTTCTGTGTAGTGTTATTTATTGTTGTTTTTGCAATTGGAACTGTTTATGCTAGGTTATTGTTAGAAGGACAATTTTAAAGTACAAAGAGAGTAAAGAACATAGGTTAATTATTAGACTTATTATTACAAGTATTATTATTTTATTTTTATTAGTATCCAATGAACAGTTAACATGGTAAGATTCCATAGAAGCAGATGGCTTTTCCAAGTTGGACAGCTAATAATAGTCTTTGGAGCAGATAGCTGGTCACGAGTGAAGCATGGCTTGCATTGAATTAAATAGAATGATCATTAATTGACTTCTCAACATCAAATCAAATCAATACAGTCTTGAAACAATGAAACACAAAGAGTTGATGCCTAGAAACAATAGGTCAGCCAAAAAGGGTCAAATACACCCACTGGGGCTCGGATGGCCTTTGGCAACTGTGCAATTTCAGTTAAGTTTATACCAGAAGCATTACAATGCCATAAACCAAAACGAATGGTCATTTACAATTCAGACTATTTAACAAGTATATTTGTCAACATTGATCCCAGCTCGACACAAAATTCAATCCTTCCGCACTCAATGTGCTGCTCGTATCCAGTTCAACCACCACGAGAGTTTGTGTTCGGTGTAATTATGGCAAATTTAGATCATTTGCTTCCTCCTCGTTTGTGCCCTCGCTTTGCTCCAATTGATGTTAGTGCCATATGCAACATTGGGAATGTGTCTGAAACTGGCAAATCGCATGTGAGACACTTTCCATGTAATCACAGAATAAGTGTTTAACTTCTCCTCTGGTCATTGCTCAATGGTTCTTTCTGGGAAGGGATGTTTGCTCTGCCAAGCGCTTGCCATATGATGTCACTCAGCAGTCAGCATGTTACCCTGTTGTTGTCTGCCAGTGGTTTTTCTGCAGGTTAGACCATGGAAGCCTCCCTAACCACGTCAACTCCCTAACCACAATTACACACAAAACCCACGAGCCTCGCATAGCATGATTCCGAGTTGCATTCCAACCATGATCTGTAGTTATTAGTTTTATTATTATTACTATTATTATAACTTCTCTAATTGTTACTAAAGTATATGTGCATAATTGCTGAGCCATATGAATTAGAATATGGTTTGTATACATAGACGGAATGCCAGTTGTCCGAATTCCACACTGTACACTATATGCAAGATTCAAAGGAAAAAGAAACAAAGCTACGTAGACCAAGACTACACCGGACAAGGGGGCAGTGGACTTGACGAGTGACTGTGGACAGTGGAGATCATTTATTCGTACCCATCGCCGCCATATGTCTGGCATCAGGAACTGATGATGATGATGCTGAATAGCAATACTTATGTGTTTGTAAGTTACCGAGATAGAGCTAGGCATATGAAGCATTGTAAAATTTGCTTTACTGTCTGTTGGCATACTTATGACTGCTGTTGCATTTCTTTGTTTCCATATTTAATTAGTTTTATTGTTTTCTTTGCAGATCATTGATTGATGACGCACAGCCCAGCAGGAAGTTTGACTGTGAATCCATTTTATAGTCTACATCGCCTGCCTATCGTATATATATAATTTTTACATAAATATATATCATGTAAATGCATTAATTTAGGTACATATATGGACTATATATGTAACTTTATTATTGTCCGTGCTTTTATATAAATATAAATATGTATATGCAACATATATGTAACTTGCTTAGAATGTCTCCTTTACTACCCTTGTGCATGACCCAGATGTGACCTCGGACCAGGAATTAACCATCTCTGTGCGGGTAAAGACAGTATGTAGAAAAATCCTTTTACCGGTATTTGTATCCAAGTCACGATACAAACCAATCACTTTCTCCTAAGGTGGCTTATGCCCTGGCACTTGCATTTGTATGTACTATGGGGTCAACCATAGTAACGTCATCTATGTAGGCCTTTCTCTATTTCACATCAGTCAATCTTTGATCTGTTTTAAATGCTTTAGCTCAGTTAATTGGGGATTCAAAAGTTTGTTCATATTTCTACTTACGCTACACTGGCTGCCAGCCTACCTGTGCGAAGGTGCACCAAGTCTAACATCCCTGTGTTGTGCTCCATCCTACCTTAGAGAGCTAAGAGTTTCAGTATCATTGGTCCTTGGCTGCAGATCTCTTCCGTCTGCTGCACAAAGCGTTTTAGTTGTTCCACACTTCCTCAGTGCAACATGGCAGCTTGTCCATATAGCTGGTCCTTCACTTGGGAACAGGCAGCCATGGAAGTTATGTTTTGAGCTTCTTGCCCTTTCTCAGGCTCTATTATGCCAGTGATTGAAGACCATTTGGTTTGACCATGGTCTTGTGTTGTCAGGTTGGGACCACCTCTACATACTCGAAGAGGTGCTATATAAATTTGTAATTACAATTACAATATATACATGCGTGTATACATGTACCGACGATTGTACCGTGTATGTTGGAAATATATGTAGGTAAAAAGACATGGCGCATGAACTTTAGACTAACTACAAGAACATTTATAAATATGCTTTGATTGTCAAAACTAATACGTGTGTACACTGTACAAGCTTGCATGCACAGAGCAGATTTACAAGCTGTTTTTTCTGAAGCCAATGAAAGCGGGCTTTGCTGAAGCCTATGCTTTCAAGAGGGACTTTAACAGTATTGATGTTTGGGGGCATAAATGTATGTCTGTATGCATATAATGTACATTTGGATATGCATATATTATACATATATGTACACTTGCATATATGTATATACATTTGCATAATAGTATGCATATGTGGCACTGTATGTATGTATGCTTATGTATGAATCTCGTGATACATAGCCATACGTTTTGTATGTCGGATGTTAGTAAACTGTATACTATATCGATCATTCTTGTTCTGATCTGTGTGTTTCCGTTTTACATATACTATTGCATGTAGTTTTGCATGTTTTCTTTTCATAGTTTTGCGATTTGCTGCTTGATGGCAAGTAGGTCCTTTGATGTCGTTTGATAAAAATAATGAAAGCGTGTAGAGTTTTCACAGTGACCGTTGCCATTTCTAGGTACTCGAATGGCTGGGCTGACAAATGAAGAGCATTCCATGGCCCAAAGTTTCATGACCACCAAAAAACTCCAAACAGTTGTTGTCTATGCACCAAAGATTTATGATGAAAATGTCATATATTGTTTCAAATAGTGTTTTGTTGTTTTTTGAGGGCAGGGTGTAAAATATGATATGTTCTTTTAAAGAATTATCTAGTTAAATGTATCTTATGACATGCTTTAAGAATTACAGATCAAAACTATTATATGTTCATCTGGCCATTTATACTGTATGCTACTACACAAGCGTGTGTGCTTGTTTTTCATAGTTCTACACAAGAAGATAGTTCTGGTATTTCATGCAAGACATTCTGTATTTGGTTTACTATCAAAAGAGGCATATAACAACAGTAGGCTGGGCATAATTTGGTGCAGCCATGAGCAAGAAAGTGAACGAAAACCCCATTGCTAAAGTGGCCCTTGTCCACGGTATGTGCCCTTTACCGGTTCACAGCCTGAACAAATGAAAAACATCTCACCAACATTCTACTATGAGATATGCGTGAACAACTTGAGTTTGTAGTGAACTGTAATGACATAATTAGCGATTTATAATCAGTGTTTCATTATGAGTAGCTAATGTACTTTTAACAAAAATACTTGACAATGAACTAATGTTCTTGCTAGCAGCCAACTTTTAGATTGTTAGCTTTGAATTGTATTTGACTGTATGCATTGTGAGATACACTGCAAGGAAAAACATTTAATATGATTTTTGATAATGGGAGGTTATGGCAGATGTGGAGTGTTGAAGGTAACTTACTAGCCTACAAAACTACATATTTACAAAACTGTCCATTTTGTTTTTTACAATAGAATGTTAAATCTTTTTTGAACGTGGGCTGTGAAATCATGTGATGTAGTTGCTAGCCTAGCAGCATTTGGAAATACTTCATTACTGGTCGTAATATCTCTAGAGCCTTGTGAAAAAGGACACATAGGCCAGATAGTAGATTAATTAGTGTGCATGGTATACTTAGTCTTTCAAACTTTTAATAGACTAGCTGTTAAATTTTAAAGCCACACTGCTAAAGAGCAGAAATCTTAATCGGATGCCTAATAAACAGTACCAGCAAGCAAAAGAATTACGGGCCAGAGGTGTAGCACCAATGCTGTACATTATAACCAGCAACGAGTTGACTGGCTGAAAGATGTATCGTTGTGTGATATCAAGAGAAATGGTTACTTAATCAAAACACTGGGCAGTGTAGACAATGAATCAATTTTTACCTGTGTTATGTGATCTTTAACGTGAAACAATGACGAACATGAGCCATGCCTGTCTGACACGTGATACGTTTACTGGTGCATTAGCCTCATATCATGGATTTGATTGTTTCCATAGTCTTTTAAACGTTTTCATACATAAAATTACTTTTATGAATTAGCAATGCAAGATTTTATTTTGACTTTGAGTCCAAATTTTAATGTATAGCTCTGTTGTCTGTTTTTGTTACCATGAAATGCAAGTTATGTGCACAAGATTTAACATTTCTATACACAACGTTTGCTTAACTTTGAATTTTGATATCTAGCATGTAGTTGAAATTTTTTGATTTTATGTACAAATACTTGACTTGTTTCAGGTAAAGGGAGTTCTTGTGTCGGTTCTTTAGCGAAGTATCGTGTATGCAAACTATTTTTCTCGGAAAAGTGCTTTTATTATAAGTCGCTGTTACAAATGCTGTTGCATTCATTTATCTGTAATGGTCGAATGCTTTGAAAACATATTTATGTGCCATTTCGTTTCCAGGTTTATTAACTGGCTATCGCTTTTCATGTGTACAGTGCAGCTTTGCTAAAACACGGCTGGTTTACATTACAGTAATTGTAATGTAACATTTCTACGGTGCCATAAGACCACTTGGAGGTGCTCTGTATGGGGCTGGTAGTCAGCTAGAAAAAGGCATGTCTGTAGTGTTTTAGAAAATGTCATGCAATCATTATTGAGTGTTATGGAGCTAATTTCAATGAGGAGGCTGTTCCAGAGCGATGGTCAAGACAGGAGAAGCTCAGACATGGATGTGGGTCAATGGGTCTGACCTGGGAAGAAGATCAACCTGCATTGCAGAATGTTGAATGGTGACCCAACTGAATGGACACAGGAACACACGGCTCAGTGATGTGCTTTAGAAGCTCAAGCACTACGATCTTGTGCCATACACTTGCAAATCGGCAACCAATTCAAACTATGTCTATCGGCACAGTTGGTGAAAACGTGATTCCTTAATGCCTGCCTCTTGATGTCTCAGTGTGTTACCAAAGTTGCACTGTAGTTGTTTTCTGGCAGTGAGTAACTAATAAAGATTGACATTCTTTGCTTTCATTGACTAGCACATAAATATCTACGCACAACAAATCAAGGGAGTGGAGTTTGCGTTATATAAGAATACCCAATGAACTTGTTATGAGGCTGTATTTGGGAGCTGTACATAGAACAGTCGTATAATGAAGTCATGCCATAACTTTTCCCTATGGGTGAATTAATTTTAGGATCCATGTAACCAGTCTTGTTGTCAAGACCTTAAACCTCAAGACCAAGACCTTGAACCTCAAGACCAAGACCAAGACCTTGAACCTCAAGACCAAGACCTTGAACCTCAAGACCAAGACCGAGACCAAGACCTAAAAAATCCCAGTCGTATCCAGACTTCTATTCCTTACTAAAAATTGTCCAGTCGGGCTACTCGTTATTTTTATGAAAACATGAGTTTTTTCTTTTATTCAAGCAAAACAACTCTAAATGGACACTGCAGAGAATTCCGAATTCATATTTACAAAATTACTTTATGCGAAATGTTGTTCCAAATGCCTGTTGAATTTTATAAAAAACCAATTTGTTCAGAATTTTCTGACCAAGACGTGACCTGAGGGCCTCATAAAAATTCTGCCATGTGAAAAAACACGGTCCACAAGTGCTGAAATCGCTAGCACACAAAGCAGCTTTTCAAGAACCGGATGTAAATGTACAAATTAATCATGAGTCTGTTTTGAAATCATTCCATGATAAATAACCGGAAGTCAAATTAATTGTCCAAAACAACAGTGAAGCCTCATTCACACCGTGTAAAATACTAATGCAATAACTGTATGAGTAATTATTTGATAAATTTTTAAAATTCTTGCCGTTTGTTAAAATTAATGACTGTTCATATTGACCAAAGTCTTGGTCTTGGTCTTGCAAAACCAAGACCAAGACCTTGAACCTCAAGACCAAGACCAAGACCTTGAACCTCAAGACCAAGACCTTTGGTCTCAAGACCAAGACCAAGACCAAGACTTTTAAAAACGAACTCGAGTGCACTCGAGACCAAGACCTTGGTCTCGAGGACAACAAGACTGCATGTAACACATAATTTGTGTTAAAATTAGGTGCTCTATAACGTCTCCAGTGTAGTAAGAAACTGCCACGGTACCAACTCTTTTTGGTAATTGGCACTTGCCAGACCTTCGCCCAGACTGCTACTCGGTTGAGCTGAACCATCGGTAGGATGGGGACATTCGTTGCCATAGCACTGCATCTGTAAACTGAGGTGCCAAGAAATTCTTTGGCTTCCCATCATCCCAGAGGAACTCATCCGCAAGCTGTGATGGTAGAGAATTAGTGGATTTGGTTTCAGTCCATAGTGAAGCCGACTGACTGAAACCGTTCTGGGTTGTGGCAATGGTGCCATCGCACAGACTGGAATCGAATGCAGATTCACTGCTGCTGGCGTTGTAGCATCCTCTTGGCTGCACCAGGCTGAACAACGTCTGCATCCTCGGACTTTTCTGACTAGCAGTCTTGCGCCATTTAGCTCTTCGGTTTTTAAACCAAATCTGCTTAAAAAGATATAAAGATATTTAAATTATGCACGTCACTAGACCCTTAGCTCACAAAAAGTAGTTTCAATTTCCCAAGTACATGTACATCTCCAGTGTAGCAAGAAACTGCCATAGTATAAATTTTGCCAAGCAGCAGTCCGGATGAAGATCTGGCAAGTGCGAAGTACCAAACAAAGTTTGTACCATGGCAGTCTGTATTAATCTGTATTATTAAGTATTATTCGACATTAATTTGGCTGGCTTGGGTCGGGAGCACCACTGATGAGTTTTTTTCTTGAAGTGGTGCTTTATAAATGTCACATTTATTTATTTATTCCGGATATTTCTATAGTGCCTCTCGAAGTCAACTACTACTCAGAGGCGCTCCCGACTACAGCATTTGATACTGTGCTGGAATTTTCACGCCGAAGCGCGACGAGCAATTGCGAGTGAAGGACTTGCCCAAGGTCTGTACGCAGCAGCTAGAGTGGGATTTGAACCTGCAACCCTCCGGTCACAAGGCGCCGAACTTACCACTGAGCCACCACGCCCCACACATGTCCCCTACATTTGTAAATTACAATTACAAATGTAGGGGACATGCCATTTTCTTGCTCTTTCAACCCTTGAGCTGGCAACTGACAAATCCCAAGGTTCACGAAGGCAATGTTGTGCAGGACTTAATGTTTACTTCCTGGTTTATACCAAATGACATGTATGCTCTTCTGATTCTATCAGTTTTAAATTATATTGCACCAATGTAAGGCAGAGTGTAGTCAATCTTCTAATGCAATTTTTGTTGCATAAACAAGAAAATCTAAAAAATGTAACCTATTATATCAAAACACTGAATTGTATTGTAGTAGATTGTAACATAATTATTTTATTCTTAGCAATTTTTAATAATCACTTGCCTGTAAACCTTTCAAAACATCTGACAGAAAAGGTTGTTGCACCCACCTTGACTTTAGGTTCAGTCAGACGGATGCAAGCAGCCAGCAGTTCTCTTGTTTGTATGTCTGGGTGTTTGTTTCCCTGGAATGCCGACTCTAACTCCTGCAGTTGATAACTTGTAAAGTGACTTCGCTTTCTACGAAGTCCTTTCTCTATTGCCATAAACCACACACACACATGAAATTAATTAAGCTATAGCATTAATTAATTGTAGAATATAGGATTAATTAAGCTACAGCATTAATTAACTGTAGAATATAGAATTAAGCTATAGCACTGCTCTTAAGTGTTGTCGTTAGTATAGCATTAATCCTAAAGGAATGTGTCAAAAGGGATTCTTAGTTACAGGTCTTTAAAGTGGATTGTGGATTTATTTAAAATACTACTTGGTCCGCAAAGGTTCACCAGTCACTCTATCACAGAGTAAAGCAGGGAGGCGACCTGACCGACGTCTCTCACGAGCGTAGACTCGGATCCGACCTGGGCTGGTGAACCAAAGTCCTCCGTGCCCACCTTCACGTGGTGCGGACTGTTGGTACCCTTCCAATGGAAGTACCCTTCCAATGGAGGGGGGACGAACGGGCACGGCAGGCAAAACCAGGGGAAGGCAATGGCAAACCACCCCTGTTAATATGCCAAGAAAATCGTCATGCGACACTTCAAACCGCGCCGATCGTCGCTGATGGTTGGACTCCCAGGCCGGAGCGCTGATGGGACTCCCAGGCCGACACGCGACTCAAGGGCTACTAGTACTGGGGAAGTAGCAAGACGGCAATGGAGACGGTGTTTCATGGCGATCGCTAGGGCTCCTAGAGCCGACAGCACAAACAACAACTTCTGGAGTACCTGTGAGCCAAAACCAAGAACACAATAATTAATTCCTAATTTTCAGTAAAATAGCATGCATAACTGCTGTTACTGCAAAGATATTAAACATTGCAAACTCTTCTGACAAATTACTTCAGTGCTATTCTACTTTGATAAAAGTAGTTATACCTCTTGGTCCAGACGATGTTTTCCAGCTTTCTATGAGAAGGTGCTGACCACTGCAGTTATTCACTTGTTCAGCTGCCAAAGAAACGAGTGAAGATAGAAACGAGTCTTCCATTGTCTACTCTAAACTCAGTTGTCTGCTTTCTTGAAATGGACTGCTCAGCCGATTGACAGGCTTTCTCTTTAAAAGCATTGCTCCACAGTCCACACAGCAGAGTCGTATTTCTATGGACCTGCATTCTAGAGTATGAATGACCAAGACTGCCAGTCAGCCGGCATACAGCAACACTGCTTGCATCCAAGTTCAGTCCTGCAGTAATTATTCTGTTATTATTCTTAAAATGTTCAGGACAAGAGTCTGGTATTATACTAAATAATGGGCATTTATTAGGCATATGACACACATTCCTGGTAGACATACATGTAAATATATAGGCCTAGAAATATGCTAATTGGCACTGTAGGCCTACTAATTGTTATTATCATTCTGGGCATTTCAAAACATGTTTTTCAGAATCCTGAGCTATATTTGGTACCCTCAGCTAAAAAGTTATTAATTAAAATTATTTTGTTAATAATTTTTACCTAAGTAGCAATGATTCCTCATGATATGACAAAGCGTTTAATTTAATTAAATAAATAAATAAAATTTAAATGGTAGTATTAAGTATTTTAAAACATCTCAAAACATTCCAACAGAATAAAAACCAACAAAACCTATTAGAAATTCAGCCTAGTCCAGTCTTCTGTCTCCTGCTGATCAATGACCAAAATGCGATCAAGCAACCGTTAAATTTGAACATTGAAATCGATCGGTGTCTCCTTCAGTCCTCAGTGCATGACCGACGATGCAAAGCAAGACTATCGAACTGAATCCAGTGGACCTCAAGGGAGTGCCAACTGATTGAAGTGCACTGCACTTACAATGTAACTGAATTCACGTACCCTGAAATTGTACTAATAGTACCCAGTATTTAAAGAGATCTTATCGCTGTGACGGTCTTTGGCAATCTTACTTAGCCTTACAATTACTATTTCAGCTCAGAACAATTTCATTCATACATTTATATAAATATAGCACTTTTCAACAGAAACTATGCAGAGAAAAACTATACTCTAGCCCAAATTAAGTTAAAGTTACCCTGGTTGAAAATCTATTAAATAAATGGCAGCAAAACATAGTCTGATGGTCGAATATTTCAGTACAAATGAGACGGAAATGGCAGAAACTTGAGTGCAAATAATCTGCAGAAACTTAGTTCCATTCTTAATGTGTTTTTGTGTAAGACATTGGATGCAACAGCCCCTCAATCTTTTCCATGCCTTTCATAACAAAAAGTCTCAATTAAAAAAATGTCAAGTTTTGAACTCTGGACATATGTTACCCAATATTCCTTCTATCACCATCACATGGCCACTACAATAAACCAAAATGAATAAGACAATTCATGATCTTAGCTATGATTTTATTCACTACACATCGAATTTCTTTGTAGAAAATACACATATAAAAGCATGCGTGTCACCAAGTTTAACATAATGCACAAGCTCTGTAACCCAAATGTTCCTGCTAATTGTGGAACAGTTATGAGAAGGACAACTGTTCGCAAACGTATTTGAAGATTGTCGACCCAATCGCGTGATCGTGTCCAGGGTAGATTTATTCAGTGGAGTCAGTTCTTCAAACGCAGAAGATGAAACAGTGGAAATGTTAGAAGAGTGACAGTCATCAATAGCATCATCTTCATTAACATCATTTAGAGTTCTTAAACCCTCTGGCCCACATAGAACATCTTGATGGTCAGTTTTAACTTCCAGATCACAACTATTAAGACCTACACTGTCACTTGTCGTTTTCTCCACACTGTTTGCTTTGCATTCTAAACTACCCTCGTTACAATTGCTACTTTTGTCCGTAGGTTTTAAAGTGTCACAAGGACACGATTCTTGGTTTGGTGAACAGGTGAAATCTGATTTGCATTTTTGAAGCTCTTTGTGAGGAGAGTCGATACCCTCAGAGCTCACTGACATTTGCAATGGGTCAGCACAAGATGAGAATGACGTATGCACTTGACTGGAGAACAGTTCTGTTACACTCGTGAGAAGTGCATCTTTGAGTTTTGCACCACACAGAAAAACAACTCGGCTTTCACGCTTCAGCACCCTGTTAATCAACATAACACTCTGTTAATACACATAAGCAGAGCCAAAATGGTGCAACATAACATACCTAAAAACTTGAACTATCAAATAAATGACCTTACTACCAAGTACATGTAAACTGTAACAGGTCTTGTCCATTGTAACAATCTGAAATAAAACATCTCACCTCTAGAAAGTTGTCTTTTTTCACAAGGTTATAAGTAGTTCTCTCTAGATAGGAGGGTATTGCAAGGCTGTTAAAAAAGATCTATGCTAACAAAGATCTACAACTCTATGATATCGCTTTGCACTCACTAGTATGTCTTCCCTCGAGACACCCATTTGGTTGGACAATGGACATGCTATCTGGGGACATGACAGCGGCTTCGACATGCAGGGGCGAGTGGTTTGCAGTAAATGTGACTAACCAGTTCCTCATCTCTGAGCTGTCTGTCTGTCCTCCAGGCTTCAACTTGCCTCAATAACTCTGGTCTGTGTTAAACCGACTTCATACATACTTCAGTGGGGAACTATTGGCTCTTCATCTAGCTGATGATAATGCTTGTAACTGGATGGTCACAAACTGCATCTGCTAGAAGAACTTAGTTCCTAACTGAAAGCAGTGTTACATTACATTGCTATTGTAATGTAACACTTTTTACAAGTTGGCCTAAATGACCAAACATCAGTAAAGCAACAACAATAAGGAACCCTGTAAGGCAGTGGCCTTCATGCCCCAGACTTCGATATTTTGCTCCTTGCAGACATTGGCTTACATGACCACTTCATTTGCATTCAGAGAAGAAAATTACTTTAACAGATATTAGCAAGCTTCCTACACTTTTTCAAACTGCTCCACAGAGTTTGTCAAAAAAAGCAAGTTAAGAACTAGCAAATAAAGTTCACCTGTCAATCGAAAGAAGCATCAGCCGATATTTCTCAGCAACATTCACTGGTGCCTCATGCTTTATTCCAAACGGAATATCACAGACAACTACATCGACACTCTCGTTAGCCAAAGGGATGTCTACAACAAATTAAAACACAACTCTAGTGCTTCGACAGACAACACACATGACTTTAAAACCATTCTGAAACTGGCTGGTTTCAGTGAGGTAAGAGTTCTTTCGATCTGGAGAGGATTTGGCAGTCAGGCCCTTGTTTTCAACCAAACTTGCAAGCTGTCTAATCTGTTAACAGCCATGTTTCAGCACCATTGTTGAGTCCTTAAGAGGTGCTCAATAAATGTTCACATACTATTATACATTACATAAAAAACAATAAATGGATTGTTATAAATCCATTTAACACTTTAACGATGAGCTGCATTGGTTTCCCAGTCACTTTTAGTACACGCTCATTGTTAAAGTGTTAAAAACATTTCCCCTAACAGCCACAACTCTGTCCCCATCATTCTTCCAATTTGTTCTCATATCAACGTCATCCTCCAATCAGAGCACAACAGAGAAATTACGAGACTAAGAGACAAACTATGAGTGAAAGGGAATATGTTAATCACACTTGTATTCACAACAAGATAACAAAAAATAAGATTTACAAAAAATGACAAACTCTAAGATCAGTAGGAGAAAACCAAGACTAGCAATTCTGTATTGGCAAAGTTTTCATTATCTACATAGCTGACCTGATATATCAGCTTGCATCACAGAAATTCGAGCACTTTCTTTGCTATAGCTCACATTCTCCATAGATCTATAGCATTGCTGAATGTCACGATCACAGCCGATGCACAGAACATCCTAGAAAAACAAACATCATCAACCAATAACAAACAGTCAAAGGTTAATCTGTTGAACATTTTAAAGTTTTGACATTAGCAACGTTAAACAGAACTTATGAAGAATGCCTCAAAACTCATTATTTCTCACTGGCTTCTGGATGTCTAACTGTTCTTGATTTGGCAACTGACTAACCATGCCTCAGATCTGCACTTCAGATTTGCATAAGGTAATTCACATAACTGAGGGTATGCCATGGGGTTTGCACTACCCATATGTGCCCTTGTGGTTCAAAGGTTTTGGTCGATGGTTCCCACAACACGGCCAGCCGTCTTGGCCCTGGTAGAACTGCTAGACATGCTGCCCTAAATGACCTAATCTGGCAAGTGCTTCTCAGTGGCTGGATTCCCTTCTTCTAAGGAACCAGCTGGAGCTCTGATGCCAGACTCTCATAATCTGGCAGGTGGGCACGACTGTCGCCTGAGATGACATGTATGTATATGCTCTGCACTTGGTGACGGACTAACTGTGCCTCAGATTTGCACGTCTGTGTAACTTTGCAAGTTTGCACGCATTTAAAATTTTTTAAGTAATAATAATAATAATGAACTACCTTAGTGTGAAGTACAAACATATGGTCAAAGTTTGGACTTACAGTGCAGTGTTTGGCAGCCTCTATAAGAATTGTTCCCATTCCACACATTGGATCGAGCAGAACCATTCCAGGCTGCAAAGCACAGACAGCACACAGAGATACGAAATTTACTACTACAGCGGAAACAAGCTTCAAAACATCTCTGTTCATCTTGGTAACAGTTCGTTAACTTAGACTTCAATTTTAGAATTCACAATGAGTACTTATTATTTTTACTTTGAATGTAAAATGTATACTTTCACTATATTACAATTAGTGTTGAGTACCTTTACATTACTTAAGTACTTAAAGTCATGTTACTTTTGCTATTACTGAAACACTTTACGAGCCCTGTGAAACTCCAAGCGCCATTGTGAAATTCTTAAATGTACTTTACAAACAGCCATAGACACACATACGGTACTTTGGCCCAATATATACGAAGAAACAATGCTCTTATTAATGTACCAACAATCCAACATTCTTGAGTGCATGCAGAAGCTTCAGCAGAAACTCTTTTCAACTCTTTAACGAAGAGAGGGATTAGTTTTTTCCATACACTCCAAACTGTTAGTGAGTGCTCGTCGTTAAAGTGTTCAACGGAGCATGTCATAAAAATACTTAGTTTAATCACAACAACAAGGTTTTCTGTCAAACAGAAATACGTTCTGCAGCTCGTGGGAACTTATGGTCCTGCGCTTCTGTACATCAATGGGGGCACACCGTGCCTTCTCGTGCATTGGACCATCCTACTAGAACAGTCTTCCATTAACAATTCATAACATTGCACCGCATGCATCTCAGGAAACATTTCAGAAATTTCTTAAGTCGCATCTGTTTAAATCTATTAGGTAGGCTCTACGTTTAGCGCCTTCGTGAGGTTCTTGTAAGGCGCTATATAAACGGCCATGTACATACAAACAGGAAAAGTTTTCATTTATAAGACTACCTAGAACATAACCAAAATATCTTCACAAACCTCTAAAGCTGCCAAGAAAACCATTATAGAGGAAATCGTAGTTCGTAATCCTGGATGCTTTATATAACGTCTACTTGATAGAGGAACACTGAAACAAAGAAACATGTAGTGTGGACCTCTGCTTAACATAACAAAGCCATATAGGTCAACATGTTGTACAAGAACTGCAGTGTAGTGATAAATACTGACTTTTCATCGTCATTACTTTTTAACGCTCGGCCTGGTTTACACACTGCATCGTGAGTATGCTCCCGAAGACTTTGCGTTAACGAGTCCATCCATGATGTATTGATAAACTATGCTCAAAGTGAAACTGGGACCAGGTTTCTACTTCCTCTATCATTTTCTACTAAATTAATTCAGATAAATTGTCAATGGATTATATGTTATTATAACAATAAGCAAGTAAGTTTGTTTGTTATGTATTTGTTGCATATTTTTCCCATGAACTGGACATAAACTGTGCTGGAAAAATTCTCAACAGTTACCGTGTACATGGCAGTCCAACAATTAGACCATCGTGATTAAGCTGAACACTTATCTACAACATAACAGTCAAACAGGAATTAGTGACAGTTTGGCAACATATGAATTATACACAAATTTAACTTGAATAAAAATTACATAAAAACATCAATTAAATCACGATTACTTACAAAAGCTTAAACCAAAATGCTAGGATAAATGACTGAATTAATCTAAATGTTTAAGCCAAAATACTGAGAACAAGTCATTATGTATCAACCCAAGTCTAGATGCATAAATCTAATAAAAACTTAAACTCTAAGACTTGTACAAGTAAATCGGAAGAGGCTAAAAAATGCGTTGATCTAAAAACACAGGCACTAACTGAAACTTTAAACTTTCCAGGTTCACAAGGATTTCCAACTACATATGGAGTAATGTGTGCAGCATGGTGGCCTGTTTGGTAAAGTTGGTCAGCAACCCATCAGTTGCAGGTTCAAACCTGCTCAGTAGACTCTGCATAATGACCCTGGACAAGTTGTCCACATACACACCTGTCTCACTGAGTCAGTGAGCCTTGAGACAGGTGTGTGTGTGTGTGTGTGTGTGTGTGTGTGTGTGTGTGTGTGTGTGTGTGTGTGTGTGTGTGTGTGTGTGTGTGTGTGTGTGTGTGTGTGTGTGTGTGTGTGTGTGTGTGTGTGTGTGAGTACGCATTTCATCCGGTCTGAGACCTATACCTTAGATTCACACGTTCTTTCCGAGACCGGGCAGCCATCCGCGTACGTGAAATCGCGTTCTCGGTTTGGGAGCCCATTATAAGCAATTTTATGATTTTATTACCTCAAATTTCTTTTCACAAAATATACTGGAAGATAGCTAATGTAAAGTTCTTCTAATTTTTTGAATTTTTTAAAAATCCGATCGGTAGCTGATTTTAAATTAGCGATAATGTGAAGGTCTCGGACTGTCAGTGGGCGGAGCCAGTGACTTGGCAACCTGAGAACTAAGACACACGTTTCCATCGGAAACACACAGTCATGTATTTTGGCATGTAAAATTTGCACTCGGCTAGTTTTTGGGCTTGTTTTCGGAGGTCTGCGCGATACACGAAGTAATACTCCAACGACCGAAATAAACATGGAGGTAGGTTATTATAAAATGGTTTATTTTTATGCAGTTTCTTTCGAGTTGTAAGATGTTAATAGCGGATCATGTGGACAGCGTAAAACAAGCTAATGGGAAATTTATTACCCAACGACATCAAAAATAGTAGGCCTAATCGGATGTTGGTTTAGTGCTGTTGCATGTGGTACCCGATACCGTCTATTCACAATCGGGCACGTGTTTGAGACACGCGGTTCAACAAATGTGATTGTTCCAACTTCCCCAAAATAAACCTGGGGGTTCAAACTGGACTGGGAACGAATCCTGCGTTTTCTTCATGAATAACTCAGATTTTTAAAGCTAAAAATGGCAATGATGAGACTATACTGCGCCGTTCTGGCAACAGATACTGTCAAAATGTATCGACCTGATCGGCTACAGTATTTTGTGGTTTACACGAAATGCGCTATATCAATTTGACCAGTAGAGGGCTCTTATTATTGTAGCTAGGGCTGAGCGCCTAGGGAAGCAGCGGCAGTTGCAGGCATCGAGAAGGTTCGATCATCATGGAAGTGTTTCCGAGTAGATTTTGAGTGTTTCGAAATTAAAGTTTTATCGTAACTTTTCTGTAACTTCGATTTTCCAAGGTATGATTGAATGCCTGGCTCTGTATGTGACGCAGAGGTTTGTGTTTTATAATCGAATTGAAGAGACCGCAAGCGAAGTTTCTAAATTCTTGGTGACCACTATAGTAAAACGGATCGAGAAGGTTCTACGAGACAGCCTCCATTGAGTGATATAGCTCCATTGCTTCATTGATCTTGTTTCGTGCAGGGAGTACATTTGATTTGTTTTCTGTCGTAGTATTTCCCAAATGTCAAGTGCTTAACCCCGATTGCCCAAAGGTCCCAAATTGAACTTTGAGAACTGAAGTGATAAGAAATAATTAATATTACATAGCATTGTAAGCGCCCGTTGTGTTGACGTAGAAACTAGCTGTAGGCCCTGTGATGGATGAGAATAGACTATCGCTTGATCAATGACATTATGATTGATTTTAAATAGTGATTTTAAGTTGTGCAGACATTTTGAGATAACTAATAATTTTAAGTTAAATATTAAAATTAAACGATAGATTGATGCAGACCGGCTATTGAATTCTTTGTTGATGAGTCCTGCCATTGAGCAAGCGGTGATACAGCGATTGCCCGAAATGCTTAGTCAAATACTGGAGGAAAGTGGTAGCTTAGCTGGTAATTCTGTCACATCAGGCTAATACGATGCATCAAATCGGCTACTGTCCTTTTGTCTCCTCTCGCCTTGATGATGCTAATTTGGTTTTTGTTGGTCTGTTATTCTTTGAACTCGACAGGCTGCAACGCATCCAAAGCTCTTTAACTCGTGTAGTGCTGCTATGTGTCTTGGATATCAAGCTGCATCTTCTGGCAGCCGAGTATCCACACCTCAGATTCACATTTCAGTGTGACCATGAACGCGTTGCAAATTTGATTAATAATAATAATAATAATAATAATAATAATAATAATAATAATAATGATAATAATAATAATAATAATAATAATAATAATAGTAGTAGTAATTATAATAATAATAATAATGTTTTCTGTATGCATCACTAGCCTAACTATCAAGTAACCTCTTCATCGGTCATCGCTATTTTCTGTAGTAAAAGACAAATCTATTGGCAATGTTTAAAACAATTATCCCAAAATTACTGCACTGTATGTTTGTCATTTAAATATTGATGGAATAAAGCAGAAAACTAAGCCAGGGATGTGTGTAGTACATGAAAATGATTTGCTGACTTTAAATCAGGCAGAGTGTTCTTCGAATGTACTGAGTACATTCCTAGATAAAAGCCCTTAATCTGGTAATTTTACACCAGATATTGGCTACGATTGTTTCTGAATAGACAAAAACTAATTCTCTGTTATGTTGAATTGAGAACTTGGTCAATTTGTAAGGTTTTCTGTGC
Source organism: Allolobophora icterica (assembly GCA_963556255.1). Lineage (NCBI taxonomy): Eukaryota > Metazoa > Annelida > Clitellata > Crassiclitellata > Lumbricidae > Allolobophora > Allolobophora icterica. Next base: position 32,514,368 of record OY744610.1, on the reverse strand, counting down.
ATACATACACGCATGTGTACCGTGCAGGAACAGTGGGAATTATCTCATTGTGTGAAGCACCTGTGATATGCACATTCCTAGATAAAAGCCCTTAATCTGGTAGCTTTACACTGTTGAGCTATTGCCCAGATCTTGGCTACGATTGCTTCTGAATAGACAAAAGCCAATTCTCTGCCACATAATTGAATTGAGAACTTGTTAATTTGTAAGGTTTTCTGTTATACGTAAACGCGTGCTTACATAAATATCTCATTGTTTGAAGCATATGTAACGTGCACAAAACAGCACAGTCTGTGTTCTGTAATGGTAGCACAGACTGGCTGTTGACTGCAAAGTATGAATGATACACATTAGAGATGTAGTGTCGTAGCAGTACTTTGGCATAACAATTCAATAAACAGGCTTTGGATGTTTTATAACAGGACAGCCATATGATGTGGACCTCGGCAAAGTGCCAATCGAGAGGACAGCAAATGTTGATGGCATCATACATGAAACAAGGTTTGCCAGCACCGAATTTGGCAATTGGTAAAAAGACTTCTGGAAAGAAACAAAGCAACAAGTATGACTATGACGCTGTTAGCTCCAGCACAGCAGGCTTGTCCTGGAAGATGAAAAAGTGGCAAAATGATTTGCACTTCAAACAGCAGGATCCTTTTTACCCAGAGTTTGAACAGATGTCTGAGGAGCTTCCAGTCTTAGTTACTAAGCCAATGCAGCAGTGTAGAGAGACACTGTCAGATAAGAAAATGCAAGACGATAACAGTGCCTTAGGTCCAGCCGAGATATTCAAGGAAATCACTGCTTCATCACCTGTCTACTGTGAAATAAAGCAAATATTTCATCCGCTAACTCCCACTATGCAAAAATCTGCTACAACTGAATCTACAAAAGACATGGAAAAGGTGCTTGAAACTCCATTTATAATCAAAGAACTGGGAGGAAGTGTTGGTGGCAAACCTCTTGAAGGATGCTTAACTTTGTATGTATAAATTTTTATATGTTATTCATGTGTAAATTTTCAAATTTCTTATGATTGTATTTGTATTTGTATCTAGAAATTTATAAAGCGCCTCTCGCAGAATAACTCTTCAGAGGCGCTCCTAGCACAGAGGCCCCGGGGAAACAGAAATGCCTTTATGGAACGCGACACCGATGAGGAAATTCAGTCATTAGTTTGGCCCTGGGCACAGGGGGAAGGTCATTCCAGCAGATTGACACAGCGGACCTTGTAAACTGTATGAATACAGAGGCTTATCGGGATTTGAACTTTACTTTCCAAAGGATGACTTACACATTTTTTCTTTCTGCTTGTATAAGAAATGGATATGGTGCTTGAAACTCCATTTATAATCAAAGAACTGAGAGGAAGTGCACAGCTAAATATCTAAGTTCTGGACATGTTGTTAAATGCAGATGTTACGATGCTACATTATATACTGACCTTTCTGTCTTACGGATTGATCTTATGGGTGTTGACCTGCTTACAGTTTGGTTTTGGTTGATGTCTCATGCACTAGACACCGGCGCAACAGAAGTTACTAATCACAATTGCATCAAATTATTGTTTATGCTTAGGATTTCAGTGTAAAACTTTTGATTTTAGTGCGACATACTACATGTGAGCATATACTTAGGATCTAGCTTAATGTACAAAATATCTTAAGTTCTGGACAAGGTGTTAAATGCAGATGTTATGTTACATGCAGATTTGTTACAATTAAAATTCACTTTACTGGTAAAGTTTTGTGTTATGCATTGATGTTGTAACACATAGTATCCCACAGATATCTAAGTTTGTAGATGATACAAAACTCTGAAGACCAGTGGGTGGTGTTGAAGAAGAAGAGATACTGTGAGAAGACTTAAGGATAATATTATAAGAAGGACTATGGTCGGTAGAGAAAAGGATACAATTCTGAGGTTGTACAAATCACTGTTTAGTCCACAATTAGAATGGTGCAGGTGTGGCATCCATACCTGAACAATGGCAATGACATTGACTTGTTTGCGCTTCGGAATGTGTATTGGATAGAGGTACACTAAAATACCTTAAAACCTGTGATTACATTACACTGAACAACTAGAAAAGAATGCAAGGGAGAGCTACACAAATTATTTTGGTCTACAAGGATTTGAGATAAAAATATTTAAACTACCTTTAGATCTGTGATTATGTGAACAACTATAAAAAAATGCAAGGGAGAGCTACAAACGTTATTTGGGTTTACAAGGATTTACAAGGATTTGAGGTTCAATAAAATACCTTAAAATCTGTGAATGCATTACGTTACATTGAACAACTAGAAAAAGAGCTACAAAAATGATTTGGGGTTACAAGGATATGAGCTATAGGGGCCTAAAGAAATGTTGATTAGCCCTTTCGAAGTTTGGAGAATAGGATTACGACTTGGCTATATGAGTGTGAATTTGTTACTAAATCGACTTGCGTCTCTTGCGAGAACCAAAAATTACATAATACAAGTTCTGAGGGTGGATAAATGGACGTTCTCAGTCCGAATGTAGACAGAGGTGTGTCTTTGTGTGTGTGCGTGTGTGTGTGTGTGAGTACGCATTACGTCGGGTCCGAGAACTCAAGTATGTACACACTGCTTCAATCTGAGTGCTAAAAGCGTTCTCGGTCTGGGAGCCCATTGTAAGCAAGTTTGGGAATTTATTAGACCAAATGTTTTCCAAAAAATATTCTGGAGGATAGCTAATATAAATTTCTCAGGGGCGGCACATTGATGCTTCGCACCACCTTTGAAAAATCCACCCGCCGCCACTGAATTTCTGTGTTATGAGTTGATTTTGTATCACATAGTAGCCCACAGATATCACTGTGTAAAGCATCCTAAAAGTAGCTTGCTGCTGACGGTGATAAATTGTTGTAATTACAATTACTTTGCCATATAAATCTTATAAAATCAGTGTAGTAATGTGTTGTATTATTGATTTACACAATCTAATCTTAGATTAATTGGTAGAGAACTGCAGTTCATAATTTTTATTAAGGACATAGGTCATGGGATTTTATCACAAATTTCTAAATATGCAGACGATACACAACTCTGTAGAGCAGTGGATGATGAAGAAGAAACGGAGATACTGTGAGGAGGAGTGTTCAGATGGTCAAAGGACTGGCAGATGCTTTTTAATTTGGAAAAGTGCTCAGTAATGCAAACGGGGAAGAGAAACAAAGAATTCGTATGAAATAAGTGCTAAGGTTTTGACATTAATTCAGGAAGAAAAGGATTTTGGAGTGAGCATGCAAACCGGTGCTAAACCTTCAAGGCAATGTTCTAAAGTATCAAAAAAGATTTATATATAGCCAGTAGAGAAAGTACTGAAGTTGTACAAATCAATGGTGAGGTCACAATAATAATTCTGCATCCAGGTGTGGATTCCATACCTGAACAATGACACTGACTTCTGGTTTGCTCTTCGGCATGTGCAGGCCGACCTCCATTGGTTTTCCGGTTTAGATCTATTTTATTGGATAGAGGTACACTAAAATACCTAAAATCTGTGATTACCTTACATTGAACAAATGGAAAAAATGCAAGAAAGAGCTACAAAAATGATTTGGGTTTACAAGGATTTGAGCTATGAAGATATGTTGAAGACTTGTGTAGGCCCTACTAACATTAGAGAGGAGTAGCAGAGAAGAACTAATTGAAGCCTACAAAATTATCACTTCAGAGGAGGCAGTGCAGTTTGAATTAGCACCAAACAAGGCGACTCATGGACATAGATCCTGTATAAATTATTTCAGAACCGAAAGGAACATTAAGCAGAAATTTTCCGGTGCAAGAGTTGTGGAATGGTTCTGAACCCTTTAAAACCCTTGTTAAAGTTATGTATGTTCAAGGAATCAAAAAGCTCCCTGTGGCTTTCAAAGAATATTTGCTGTTCAAACAGACGGTCTGATTAGAAAGATGTTCAGTACTGCTGTGATGAGAGAGTATAAAGTCTTTGCAGGATTTAGTTCTACTAATATAATATTAATAATATTATAATTGCTGTGAATAATAAACCTCGTTTCAGTTAATATATCAGTCTTTTATTTACCAAATATGGTAGCACAGAAACAAATGATAGAGCATTATCTGGACAATAGACCTGTCCGTACTATACTAATTAAACATATTACATAGAGTCCACGTTTCCTTAATATAAATTGTCCTATGTGAACAGGAGATCACACACCAAATTTACAACAGTGTTCCCTATAATTGGGCCTCTTCGAAAGAGTCTTGTTCTTCATGACATCCAGCAGTACTTAGTGCTGCATAAAGTTCCTGTGGAAAGTGCAGTAAGTCATCAACACTGCATTGACTGACCTTGAAGATCTTACAGATAGCATTGATCTTTAGTGTGTTCAGTTCACTGTTGCTGAAGTTTACAGCTTCCATTCCGTACAGCAAGAATGGCTTACAATAAGCACTAACAAGATGCAGCACTAAAAGCACTAACAAGATGCTCAGTGAACTTGCAACATTTGTTATACAAAAGGTTGAAAGGTTTGCAGAACTTGACTTTCATTTCATGCAAACTAACTTTAAATGACTTGGCAGAAACAAGAGAACAACCCAAGTATTTAAGTTTCTACATAGTTAATTTGAACACTAGACTAATCGAACTAGTACGAAAAGAAGTTAATATTGTTCCATATTCATTTAATAAATTTCATTCGACAGCAAATGAATATACACATTACTGTCCTTGAAATAAATTTTCAGTAATTAAATTAGATCAGTATGTCAAGAAATATTAACTATTATTTTTATTTCATGTTATATTATTGGTATTATAAAAAAATTGTTTAGGCAAACTACAGGCAAGCTTTATTAAAAGCAGAGAATAAATAATGTTTAGGCCCTACGTGCTATTATAATTATTACGAATAGCTTAACCTATAAAAATATAATTTTTATTGCTTAGACAAACTATATTAAAAGTAGAGAATAAATAATGTTTAGGCCCTACATGTTATTATATTACGAATCGCTTAACCTATGCAAAAATATAATTCTATTAAAAGCAGAGAATAAATAATTGTTATTATATTACGAATAGTTTAAACTATACAAACAATATGATTTAAATTCGAAACAAAAGTAATGTTTAGACCCAACATCTAATATCGTATTTGTAGCTAATATCTCGATGACGGCTTGGCTATAGTGAGTGTGACTGTTACTAAATCGACTTACGTCTCCTTCGAGAACCCAATATAATATTGTAGTGTGAATTTGTTTCTAAAGCGACTTACGTCTCATACGAGAACCCAAAATTACACCCACGTTGCTATGCGTGCTACCTAATTTATTATTCTGCGCGTCCCTATCTTTAATACAGCGTCCGAGAACGCGCTCGGATCGACGATCTCGTTAATGATGTAATTTATGTAATTGGTTATAATTTGAATTTTAAGACGTGTATCTTTTAAAATAACCGCCAGTGATTGGCTACTCATTCAGACGAACATTTTGATATAAAATTTGTGGGCGTAGCCATAGGCGAAATAGACGTTCTCGGACTGAATGTAGAGATACATGCTCTCGGATATGCATTAGAGGCATGTATGTGTGTGTGTGTGTGTGTGTGTGTGTGTGTGTGTGTGTGTGTGTGTGTGTGTGTGTGTGTGTGTGTGTGTGTGTGTGTGTGTGTAAGTGCACTATATAAATAAATTAATAAAGACTGCAAGTGACCTCAAGTGCTGGCTTTCTCAATTCTGGTGTCCAACCATTTCTTCTGGCAATTTCACAGCCAATCACACGAGACAGACTCTATAGATTTAAACACACCACCAAGCTTATAATCACAATTGTATAATTTAAATATACTACACCCAATAATAACTTAATTACTGTTACATCCTTCCCTGTATAAGCAACATCAAACCATTTCAAAAACTAAAGTTGAAGGTCACAAGTGATGACCTTTTAACTGTTTAACAATGTCAAATAAAAGCAAAGGGAACTTGCATCAATCTGCGTCTTTACAAATATTTCATACACAACTTTTCATCCTGAACAAACACCTCAATAACCAGAACATGTAAAACAAATATCAATGTAAGACTGCTTATCTACAGAAGTAATTGTAATTGTAATCGAACATTTATAAAAGCACCACTTAACGATTCAGTGGCATTCCTGACCCAAATCAATGCTATAAAGTCTAACAAATAAAATGAACTTCAGGTGTTTGCAGAACAGGGTGAAGAGAAAGACTGAGGAGCTCAAGCCGCAATTCCTTCAATTCAATTCAGTAGTATTATTACTTATGAACTGAATTTATTTTATTTGTATATCATAGACTGTGCACCTCCATACCTGAGGAGTGAACCAAGATGCCGCTGAGCCCGAACACTTGGCCGACACTCGAAATGTTATTTCATCTCGCATCCTTTTCTGGCCTCGTTTCTCCAAGTGCATCCCAGATGATCGGACGCTTTCATTCTCCATCATATCCAGCTGCTCTGAATTGTCACTCTTAGGTAGTTTGTCACTGATACTACTTGCCACTCCACAGATTTCAGTCACTGGAGCTGGAATGTTCAGCTCGTCTGCTGATTGGATGGTTTTCCATAATTGAAAGCAAGACTCCCATTTGGCAGTATCCACACACTCCAACTCGGACTTTAGTTTCCATGAAGCTACAACAGGTTTAATGGAAGTGAAATTATTATTACACACAAGATTTTCTTGAAAGTGAGGGAAAGAATGTGCGTTTGCAGGCGCTTAATTAAAAAACAAGATTATTATTATTATTATTATTGTACAGCTGAGAAAATCTGGAGAGTTGAAGGAAATTTTGTGGTAGGCAGATGTGGGACAAACATACACCAACTGAGTGAGTAAGTGAGTGAGTAAGTGAGTGAGTGTATGAGTGCATGAGTGAATGAATGTTCGGGAATAACCTGGTGCCCTGCGCTTAGCTTTCAGTGGCGCTTTAGAAATTTGGAGTTTACCATTATGATTACGAATAGGTGAGTGATACACTGTCAGAAGACTGAGAATTTGATTGATAAACTGATTGGCCTGAATGAAATTGGCGACTCAGTGGCTAACTGCTAAGCAGAAGAAATAAGAATGAGAATGTGAACTCTATGATGGGATTGGAAGAAAACAAGATGCAAACGAGGTTTTGGGTGGGGACTGGAAGAACTACAAACAACTGATAAACAGATTAGAAAAAGAAATCTATAGGAAATGGGTAGAAAGAGCAACTAAATACCAAGATATAAGGAGCAGAACAAGTAGAGAAGCATAAGGAAGCTGGCATGTCTTCCAATCAGACAGACAATAATACCATACATGTATTTATTTATTTGGACCACAGCCCAGTACAAAATCATGCAAAATATATGGAGCTGAATGTTAAACACATTTCAAGAATGACAGTTCCAGAAAGTTAATAAAATAATACAATTGATAGCAAAGTTCTTAGGATAATCGAACTTATCGCTTAAATTGTCACCTTGTTTTTGGCTGAAGAGCTTCATATGTGGCTGATGAAAAACTCCAACAAAGACCCTTTCAACTGATTTTAACTGTAGTATCGTTTTCAGAAAGAAGCTTGCTTGACGGATTCTGTGTTGTATCGTGAAAAATACTTTTCCATCTCTGATTGATATCTAAAAGCATCCACTAGAAAATCTTGACCCGAATCATTAAAGCTCCACCTAATCGTCCTCTGGTCTCACTGCTGCACATCTCCCAGTCATCATTCATTTATTTATAAAGATCTCAAACTTACCCACATCCAATACCGCACCTTGCCTGTCAAACTGAATTTTGCATATTCTGTTAAGTACTCCACCCCACCTGTTGCCTACACAGTATCAGCCACCTCAAGCCCCCTCCACTACTCTCAGTCCCACCTTTTCAAAAATCTCACCCTAATCCATTCAATCGAATGCCTGTGCATTTCCCTCAACCTAAACACACCAAAACAGCTCCCAGCTCCTCTATCTTCCTGCCTTTCTGGTCTCCAAGCAACCAGGTCTTGCGCTTCCTATATCTCTGGACAACCCCTCATACTCGATCCTGCACTCGTGAATAGGCTTGTGCCTGTGCTTAGCCATTTCGCAGTGCTTAAGGAATTTAGAGTTCATGATTACAAACGTGACATATCTTAAAACAAAATATAGAATTGTAGATAACTCATACCTTAATTTCTAATCCATTCTAATTTAATCTTAGAATAAATTGTATATGTATATTTTATAATAATGTACTAAGAAAACAGTGTATTGACAGCTTGAAGTGACAGTTTCAACTTAAGCTGAATTTTGTTTACATTTCTTGAACATTTTTTTATTTCATTAGGCCAAAAAAAATAATGGTGTGTTTCCGGTAACACGACCGAGTCACTTTTTTGGCGCGACTCGGATAATTTTGGGAAAAAATTTTTTTTCATAACTCATTTCGTGTCAGAGTTGCAGCTTTCCGACAACTGAAACCTCACTTTCTTGGCCAGAGGTGCAGAATTGCGACATCATAGACCATGGGAAACCAGCGGTCTTTCAAAGTAAATAAGCGCACCATTAATTAGAGCAACGAGATGCGTCGCCCGATGTGCTGACCTGCACGGGAAGGACTTAGGTATAAGGGTAATTAGAGCAAAAAATGGGCTGTAAGTTTCCCATGGTCAGCTTTTACAAATGTGGGAGGGTTGCGGAGATAATAGACCTGAAAGTCGGCGATTTTCCCACGGTCATGCGCCAGGGTTACTAACCAAATCCAATGGTCGTATTCAATATATTATCAACATCTACGATTATCGTACGTATCATAGTATGAGTAAAGTTTCCTTTATAGCAACCAGCCTCAAGGTCAGTCTCAACCTCCTAAGCAACAAGCCCTGCCTATAGGGGAACAGTTGGTCGCAATGGCGACTGCTCGGTGCCGGCCGGCCGGCTATTCGGGGGTCCGCTATTCTGGGAGCCCACCGGAGTATACATACATATAACGTAGATACATGCATACATAAATGCATACATACATAAATGCATACATGCACATATACATTAATACACATAAATGCACACATACATACATACATGCATACATACATGCATACATTCACAATTTCACATATACATTAATTCACATATAAATGCACATATACAAACATACATGCATACATACATGCATGCATACATATGTACATACATACATACTACGTACATGCATACATAAATGCATACATACATAAATGCACATACACATATACATTAATACACAAATACATACATACATGCATACATACATGCATGTATACATACAACATACAATATTATACATACATGCAACATACATACATACAACATACACACATACATAAATGCATGCATACACGTATACATTAATACACATATAAATGCACACATACATACATACATCATATATACATACATACAACATACACACACAACATACGTTAGACTATCGTTGATGGCTACCAGAAAGCGATATCAATGAACTACACTTGTGAAAATATTAGCCTTCTAGCATATATAAAGAAAACATTTTTAAAAATTAATTTACTGACAGATAAGTTTAAAGAACATTGAACTGTTTTTAGCAAGGTGTTTATTTATTGACATCTTCTTGTTCTCAAAACGTAAGAAAAACAAAAAGGTGATACGGTCGCTATGAAATGGCATTGTATAAAAATATTTTACAAAAAAAAAATATTTTCCTACCTACCTACCCAGTTTTTTAAAACTCCGTTACCGGAAACACACCATTATTTTTTTTTGGCCTTATGAAACAGAAATACCTTTTCTAGTTCTTCATTCATCAGCTGACTTATTTCTGCCACAGCAAACAACTCAGTTCCTCTTCCACAAGTACAGAAGAAATCCATTTGTTGGTGTTCCTCAGCCTTGTCTGATGACTTGTCATGTAAATCTTTGTTGCAGAAATCCACTCAAGTCACTAGAATTACACTAAAACATTGCCAAAATTTTACTGATTATTTAATTATTATTATTACAGTGGTTTCAAATAGCGCCCCTTCAAGATTATCTACTCAGAAGCGCTCCCAGCCGAACCTCAGTCAAACAGTCTTAAGTCCAGAAAGGAATAAAGCAGGGTGACCTATTGGCGTTAATCGAAGTGCTGCCAGTAGCCAATTCCAGGTCGCAATGCTAAATTATTAACTGATAAACTTACAAAATCAAAATTAAATGACCAGCCAAGATTTTTGTAAACATTCTCATGCCCAACAATGTAGCACAGAGACTTGGTAATCATTCTCACACAAGTTTTGGCACCATCCTTCAGTACATAATTCACTAAGAAATCCTTCATCATCAGATCACTGTATAAACATAAAAATAGCTGAACATAGTAGTACTTAAGAGTTTCCATTCTATGGATACTTTAGTTTATTGCAATGTCAGACTGACACACCGCAGTCAGTTACAGTGGGTACGGATTAGACTAGAATATGTTAGCAGTTGTCAGTGCTGTCTGCACAAGCATACTAACATATTAATTAACGTCTGTAAAGAATTCTAGGGATATTCTCAAATTCTCAACTATACTAGTAATTAAGAGTTTCCATTATTACTACTGTCACTTTAGATTGTGTATAATGAATTGCCAGTTATGGGCAATAGTTAACTAAAAAGTTGCTAACTTTTAGTTTAACTAAAAATTTTTAGTTAAGGATGAAGTTTAACTAAAAAAATAGTTTAGTTAAAACCATAGTTTAACTAAAAAATTAGTTGCTAACTAAAAAGTTTAACTAAAAAAATCAGCAAAACGCAACTATTTTCCGCAATGAACATTGAACACTGTCGACAACTCAACGTGAAACTTAATGAGTAACACTGCATGGTTTTAACATCAACAGCCTATGTTTTCAAATTCATACACTACTTACAGTATGGCTGTATGCTAGAACAGTACACATTGCATAGTTTGAAGGTGAAATTGTCATTGACGCTGTGCATTATTATAGTTCACTTAACCTCTGTTATTGTGAAAATGTTTGTCGTAAAAAGTTGGAAAAAAGTTGGAAAAAGTTTAACTACTGTTTTTAGTTTAGTTAACTAATTTCCAAAATTAGTTGCCAACTTTAGTTAAACTATATTTTTTTAGTTGGAAAATAGTTTTAGTTTAACTAAAAAAAATAGTTTAGTGCCCATCACTGTGAATTGCTTTATTAATTGTACATTTATTTTCATTATAAACTGTTTTATGATTGTTGCTGTACTGACGCTATGAAATGATAAAAAATTATGTGTTATAACATGTTTGGGGTCATATTAATTTTATAACTTCTCAAAGGAAAAGAAAAATTTTCTCGGGGAGTCAAAAATTGCCCAGAAACCTCGGGTATCCCTCTGGAACGTAAGGTTCAAAGGGTTGCCCTGCTATTACACACACCGTGCGTAAATAAAATATAATGAACAGCAATCAAGTTTGCTTCATTAGAATTTGGTGTATAAGTTTGATGATAAAAAATGACTTTCGCATATTTCAAATTAAAAACAGAACAAATTCGTACATGAATACAACAGCATTGCAAGACAACTTACTTTTCAGTTCAGTTTCTCTGATTCGAAAAATGGACCCCGTATGTAAACACGTCGAGATCCCCTTTCGATACACTTTCAGAAGATAGCTCTTCTAAAAAGATGGCATCTTAAAGATGCGACGTGAAAACGCTACATCTAAATGTACCGTACACGTTTTCTATAGCCAATGCCGGAATTAGGTATCAGCTACAAAAAAGCTACAGCCTAGGACCTCATAATCCGCAAGGGTATAAACATTCAGAATTTTTGGGGGGGGGAGGGCGGGGCGGTCGGAGCTTTTTTAAGTGATAAAATATATAATCAGTAAATGTATTCATTTGAAAATAATTTAAATTTTTCGCTTTAGTTAAGTGCCTTGCTATTGAATAATTAAAAGGCATACATGTTTTCAAGTGTTGTGAGACTTTCTGGTGTCATTTTTTTAAACAGCTATTGGGTCCTCCAAGCTTTATCTAGCTTAATTAGAGCCTCAGCACAATTTATAGATACTAATTATCTATACTGTGGCCTCACCAAGTCTAAATCCGGCGCTGTCTATGACGTCGAACCAATGTATTTTTGCCATGAAATGATTAGGACATGGTCGATAAGAGAGAAGTCCTTGCAGTCAGTATACATAAGGTTTGCTGAAAATATATAGAAAGGCTGACGAAAATTATGCCTTTCTCGCTTCAGTTCTATTCACAGTATCCGTCAGCCTATGTATCTGCTTGCCAAACCTTTTCATACAGACTTGGTACCTAAGCTGCCTAATACATGTAGCCTATATATCTGCCTCACCGATTTTGTTCATGTCTTCCTGACCAAGTACTCACTATACTTATCCCGATTCCTCTTCTTCTCCTGACCTCCCTCGCCGCTTCAACTCTAAACACCACCCACCTTAGCCATCTGACTGTCTGCCTGCCTGATCCCTTTGGATCTTGACCTGGAACTGAGTTCACACCCACTTATCGATTTTGTTTTGGTTAAGAGCATTTTATATGAATAGCTGATTCCGCGACTTCGTTTTTATTGGGAGTTGTAGAAATTTTGAGATTACGATTACTTAGTTTTTTGGTGGTCGTTCAAAAAATCTAGAGATTACAATTACGACTACGATTTTCTAACGTTCATATTTAAATGTCATTCAATTTTAAGCGCTATGTTTATGAATCGTCGGTGAAAGGTCGAGTCTAAAGCAGAGCCGCTGATTCACTGTCACAAGCCAACATGAACTCACAACTGACGCTGCAAACATGGCGTGATTTGGGCGAATTCCTAATCAAGGATTAGTAGGTTCGTATTCACAACCCTAGGTATCCATAACAACTCCATTAGAAGTCGCCATCATGGTGGCGGTAATTATTATATTAGCGTTAAATGTCAAATGTCAATAAGTAAATAAAATGGCACTAATATGAATCAATAAAAACAATGTATCCTGCTCATTCAGAGGCGATGGAGGATGACAACGCTCAAAGCAGAGGTAAGTGCAGTGTGTCCTCGATTGGCGTGTTGACGTTTTTAATAAATGCGGTTTGACTATTATTGCTTTCTGTTGAATGCTTTCATTTGTTTTCTTTCCGGCAGATAATGTGTTGGGAAAATGCAGAATACTACACTTCCTTCAAGTGCTCTACCTCATGGACTCCCATTGTTTGCGCTATTGAAATGTTGCCTTATAATGGGCTTGAACCTATTACCCACTCACTGGTCAAGTTTAAGTCGTAGTGCATTATCTTACAACAGCTGTGAACCTGACAGTGTAGCGTGGTGCCGGTTAACGAAGATTTAAAAGCGTCCTATGATGAAGGAACTGAACCAATCTGAAGTATCAGTTTTCCTTAGAATATAGAAACGAAAATGAAAAACTCATAAAATGAAGCATGAAGTTTTATTCCCAGTTTTAAATTAACTTTTATGGCACAGCAAAATACTGAAAAAACTTTTGCTGAAACTAAATTGGTCAGTACATAGCAGCCTTTATTATTCAGTTAACCTGTAGTCATCAGCAAAACTGGAGCCTGTATGAATTGCACTGTATAAATTTGTCTTATCACCTTGCCTTTGTGCAAAATAGTGGTCTGTTGGTAGTAGCATGCTTGATGCTTGACCTGTGATCTAACAGTTGTGTTCTAGAGCCTGCTGAATGGACTTTGTGAAACGATTTTGGGCAAGTTCTTTGTATACATGTGCCTTTATTGCTAAGCAGTAAGCTGGTTTCAGCATTATTTGGGAAGAAAACAGCAAGCCATGCAGTGCTTAGGCTACATGTTCATTGTTCAGGACCTTAAGCTTCAGGTATTGCCGGCTCAAGGGGTGAAAAGTGGAAAATGATAACCCCAGCAGCAGTGATGCATGGCACATGGAAGCCTCACTATATCACCATATACTTTGCATTGTGCTACATGAATTACATTACACGACTGTTTCTTAACCTTATTCTGGCAGCCTAGTATCTTGATGACACTGCAGTTACCTTACAGTTAAAAGTGTATACATGTAGACATGATGGATTTTGCTGGGGAGCCAGACAGTTCTGCGGTTCATCAGATGAATGTTCCAGAGGTGGAGGTGCTTCCGTCAACATCTGTTCAGAAAATCCGATCCATTTTGTTCAATGCCAGCCAACCTCGAAAGTTTCTTTCAAACAAAGTCAGGTACTGTTGTCCTTGAAAGTCTTATACTGGTTACCATTACAAAACATTGCAGATGTGAATTTGTGTTGTACTGCTAAAAGCTGCACCAGAAGCTTGTTATAATGCTTTTTTTTGGAGCCATATCACGAATCACCTTGTAATGAAGTTTATGTTATGCATGGTTTCTATAGATGAATTAAGTGTGGGATCCATGTACCAGACAATGCTTTCTCAGAATGCATGCTGTAATGAGGCATAAGTCTTTGGTTTTGGTTTCTGTTGTTGATACTTGTTCAATCAGCTCATTATTGTGTTGGTACTTTTTAATTGTGTGCTCTAATAAAAAATCTAATGACTTCTCTAGTGTCTTTATCATATTAAATGCCTTTGTGAGTTACTTAAAATGCGCGTATATTAAGTGTCCTCATACACACATACATACAATGTCCAAGACATTGGTCGATGGTCACTTTGAGTAGAATCACAATGAAAAATCATAATCCAATGGAGAAGCCAGGTTGAAATCCGACAGATCATGGAAACCAGAAGGAGGCTGTGGTGCGTAGGGTAGTTGAAAGAGATGAGTCTTAAATTTTGACCTAAATGACCTCAGTGAATTGATAGAGCAAACTGAATTGGGCAGCGAATTCCAAAAGTTTAGACCGACCAAAGTGACCAGGAGCCCAATGCTGGGTGCACATGAGAAATATGTATTTGTATGAGGGATGAGCAATTGCACATCGAGCACAAATTGGTTGGTTAAAAAAATGTAACACTTTGTGAACTGTAAGGCAGATTTTGAAGTGGATTCTTTGCTCAATGGGTAGCCAGTGCAGTGAATACAATTTGGGCGTAACATGATGATATTTAGGGGTCTTTGTTGTGGCTGTGGCAAGAGAGTGAACCAGCCTAAGATCCTTTGGCCATGGTTGAAGAATCTGTTGAAATGACTTATTATGCAAGGCTATGAAATGTTGACAGCTTTTTGCTGATTTTATGTTTTGGGAATTTCAGTTGTTGTTTGCTTTCAGCTACTATAAATCTCTATGATTAATGCGTGCAGGTTATGAGTATATACTGCAGTTTCACTTGGGGGTATTGATGGATCCTCTTCAGTGTTCTGTCCTCAGGAGATCAAGGAACCCAGCAATGCAGGCCCTTAGCCAGCCACCCATCCACCCTTTGGATGGGTGAAAATTATTTTGGATGGGCTTAAATTGTGCATGGATGTGATTGTCTTAAATGTGATATAATGTATTAATCCATTCCTGAAGTTAACAGATTCTTGTTTGTATCATTTTATGTAAAACAAAACCATAGGTCATTCAGTGTAGGGGCATTGCAGTTAGACTTTTATGGTCACAGATTTGGGCGGTCACAACTTCATATGCTTTTGGACGCCATACTCTTTATTTCTGGCTAAGGGCCTACAACAATGTAATTCTTTTCTGTTGCATGTCACCTTCATTTCCTTGTCCTATCTGCTTGCTTTTATTCTTCATCCTGTCCAACAGCTCACTTCTTGGCCTTGTTATGACTTTCATTCCTTCTATTCTTCCTTTGAACAGACACTCTCTTTGGGGGCAAATTAGCCACAAAGTGTGTGACCCAGTTTAATTTGTTCCATTTCTCTGATGGTGTTCACAAATGTTCTCTCTCTTGCACCAAGCAGAGCAAGTCCTCGTCTGTCTTACAAGTGACAAATGTTAACTGATACCTTGGGTTTATGTGGTGGTGTAAAATAG
This sequence comes from Allolobophora icterica, assembly GCA_963556255.1. NCBI lineage: Eukaryota > Metazoa > Annelida > Clitellata > Crassiclitellata > Lumbricidae > Allolobophora > Allolobophora icterica. The sequence goes on along the minus strand of OY744610.1, from coordinate 32,498,439 downwards.
AAGCTAACAGTGATTCTACAATTATCACATGCCTTTTTTGGGTAAATTAATCATAATATAGGAACTTATGATAAGCCATTCAATTAGCAGCATTAGGTTTAATGACTTAGAGGCACTATAACATGAGATATTATAATTGAAATATGAGACCAAATGACAGTCAACTGATTAATTATGCAATCGGAGGTATATGAAGTGGTTACCATGGTAATGGCGATGCCATCCATTAATATGTCTTCAAACTGGATCTTTGAAAATCAGCTGAGAAGTCTACAAGAAATGCTCGTAGCATTAAGATTTTGGGATGGTAGAAACTTTGGTAATTTTGAATAAATCCTCTGATTTAAGTGTAGGAATTAACTGAACTCGATCATAGGGTTAAGATTGAGTTTGCGAAACAAGAAATGAGTAAGACTGATGGCTAGATATTGAATGAGTTGTGCTGGTTAGTCTGATCAGTGAATGTGTTATCTGCATTGTGAATAAGCTCTGCCATTGGGTTTTCATGAACAAGTTGTATTTCGAAGTTACCAGCTATCGAACATACGTACAGTGATCGATTAAGCAGCCAAAACGGATTTTATCTAGTTCTGTATCTACCAGAGAGCCTACGCAAGTCTGCAGTCGAATTGTACTCCACGTTGAAAGCAGATTTATCTGCTAGAGACTCCGTAAAGATATGCAATCTACGAAAGATAGACAATCCAAAGAAAATGTGAATTCTTACTGGCACTCAGTCTCAACTACTGGACAATATAAATACTCTGTTGTGATAGTTCACTACAAGAGTCAGATAAGATAAATAATAATACTAGTTTATCTACGCCACTTTTAGGTAGGTAGGTTCTGATATTGTGACTGTGAACTATTACTAATATTTATTATTTTCTGAGTTTAATCTAATCTGAAGACTGTCGCGTTTTGAAAGTTCTTTAACCTTGTCGAACTTGGTTAAAAAGAGTGAGGTACACTGATAATTATATTATGTTGGGTGCAGTAGTACAGGTGTGAGCTTCCCTGGAAACAGTGACTGTGTAAGGACTAGTAGCATTATTAGCAGTAATATATATTATGAGTAACAGTGTTATTAATTAATTAGTAATAATTTCAGTAATAAGTAGTTTTTGAATTATGGATTTCTTTATTTCTTTTACAGTTCTTGTTCATTTTGGTCTCATCTTTGTAGCACTGCAAAGTACAGCCCTCTCCTGTTTATTCCCAAGTTCCTGTTTGAACAGTTCAGACGCTATGCCAATCTCTTTTTCCTGCTGATTGCCCTACTACAGGTTTGTGGTACTGTTGGTAGTCTGTGGGCGTGATTTTGCATGAATGAGATGTTGATCTAGTTATCTTTGAAGGACGACATGTCAGAGAATGTGCCCGATATCACGTGTGTCTGTGGACGATTTAGCATTTATTATCTGGATATGGTAATTGATATACCTTGACTGCTGTTTGCCTATTACTATGCTAATTACAGCAGCTGTGCACTTATTTAAGGATCTTTGTTTTATCTGAGCACTTCATATTGCAATGCATTAGGCTAAGTGCTCTGATTTATTACAGAAGGATGTGAGCTGCTTTAATGTAGCCTCGGTAGCTACCGGTACTGAAATTAATACAAGATATGCAATTATGCATGCATGCATTTGTCTATGTATGCTTGTATCTGGGCTTGTGTATTGCACATTTTAAGGATGTATGTATGTATGTATGTATGTATGTATGTATGTATGTATGTATGTATGTATGTATGTATGTATGTATGTATGTATGTATTTGGCCATTTATATAGCACATTACAAGAACCTCACGAAGGCGCTAAGAACCTCATGATGGATCTCAAGGATGTTCACATTGCAACAAGTAATTAGGATTGGTGAAGCTGGAGTGAAAATCTTATATAAATTCTGGTGGAGATTAATTGTTATATAGATAAAGGTAACTCAGTTGTTTGCAAACATCTCCATCTATAGAAAATCACAGGGTCAAAAGGTCAAATGATCATTTGATCAAGGTGTCAGGGCCCACCTTTCTAACCTCTCATATTGCACTGGAACTAACTTACTGGCCTCAAATGGCTGAGTGATCAGTAGATGACCTGTATTCCATAGCTGGTCACAATGTAAGTACTAACCAGGGTTGTACTGCTTAACTTAGAGGCACATGTCAATTCTGTTGCCACAGCTCCAAACTAACATCATACTTTGTCTCCGGTTTCTTTTAAAGTAATTTATGATGCTATTATGTCTTTGTGCCAGTTTCTGCATTGTCTTGATTTCCAGCTTCTTTTCCCACTTCAGCGCATCCTCGTCAACTTTTTACATGAGATTTCTTTTACAGAGATTTTTTCATAAATTGAAGCATTCTGGCATTTAACTGTGATCAAGTTAACAGATGCATTTTACTTATTGCTTTATGTTTTGTTTTCTGTTCTAGCAAATCCCAAATGTTTCGCCCACTGGTCAGTACACAACGGCCATACCTCTGTTGCTCATACTCTGTGTTTCTGCTGTAAAAGAAATCTTTGAAGACATAGTAAGATGAATTTTCTACAGTTTTTGTAAAACTGGCTCAATAAATTTAGTTAGTGCCTCTTAATATTAGTCTTAAGTGCTCCCAGTCCAGCCTCAGTAGGAAAGACTTTCACTTTATCCTCTTATCATTTGATTTCTGTATTTATTTAAGACCACCAAGCATCAGTCTGCGCTCTGCAACTTCATTAGAGTCGTCATCATCATCATCAGTGAATGGTACTCTGCAGTTGTGTGTGAAGGACTTGCTCAAAGTCCTTAAACACTCACTGTTTCAAGGGAAGCTTACACCTGTACTGTCCTTGTTACAAAGCCATTACTCAGCAAGAGGAGCACTTGAACCACTTTGGCTAAGGGGATCACATCTCTCTAGAGGCTCAGTTTGCTGTTTGCTTAATATATCGGGTGATTCAATAAACTGAAACTGAAAATGAGTCAGCAATACAACAAACAGAGAGAGAGGATCCAGTATAAAACTGCAGATGTCTTCAAGATTATCTTTTTGAACAACCACTAATCTTATTTGGGAAAATGCAGCTTGCTTTATATATTTCATGATTATTTTCTGGCTGTTACAGTCGCTTGCCTGTTGAGCTTTTATTTGATAAAAATATAATTGAACACTTGAGCGCTATTAATATTGAGCGCTATTAATTCATGTCATTTAGGTAATTGCTTGGATGATGGTTTGTCTCTTTCTGTTGCGTATTCAGCTGATGATACTAAATGCTTTCTCTTTATTGCTGATTGTGGTGGTGGGCAAGTAATTAGTTTTGATTGGACATTTCTATCTGTTCTGTGTAAACAGATGAGGGAATAATTATTTCTCACTGTCAGCAGACGTGCCTTTCGTTTTAGCTTGCTGTGTTTGAACCGCAAAACTAATTGTGATGTTTTCGTTCATTCGTATTGTTTACTTTACCCATAAGGGCTCGACTAAAAAACCCCATCCTCACTTAGACTCGTTTCCTTTATAGGCTTTTCTGTGCCGTTTTGGATATCCCATATGGTTTTCTACCAGACTTACCCTTGATGTCGGCATGAGCAACAGCTGCGCCTCAAATTCGCATTGCTGTATGACTTTGTGTGTGTTAAAAATGTTCATAATAAATAAAATAAATTAGTAGCAACCAGCAACTGATGCCTAGAACACTGTTTCTGTATCTTTGAGAATTAATATGCTGGTGAGGTCATTTCTGAATTGACCTTTAACTTTCTTTTCCATACCTTAGCTAAGTCTGAATGGACCTTTACCTTTCTTTTCCATACCTTTGCTAAGCTTACCTAACACAGAAATTATGCATTTGTAATTTGCACTTTGATTTTTACAAGTAAAAGGATCTTTTGAGTTGTTATATGTAGTATTTTATGAGTGAAGTTCAGAAACATGTGGCAGAACAGACATATTCGTGACATGCGTGTAATACTAATTTTTGAGTTGTGGTCAGAGTAGACACTTAGTAGTTTGGCTGAGGTCTTGCTATAAACAGAATTGACGCATTAAGCTATTGCTTTAATAAGATGGAATATCTGAAGCATTGCCACGTTGGTTTTGTTTGACAGAAAAGACGCAGAGCGGATGATGAAACCAACAAACGGAAAGTGCTTGGTATGTCTGCTTCAAGCATTTGTGGTTTACTTGGATAGTTGTTGTTTAACAATACTGTGTCACAACAGAGGTTTTGCCCTTATCCTTATACAGGCTTGGGACTGTTACTACCAGAGTATTGCAGTGGCAGAGTTTTGTGCTTTGGTGGGCCTGTTGCACACTTGGTAGATTAGTAGCTTTGTAACAACAGACAGTAATTTTATGTCCAGCATGCTCCAAGGTATATTTTTCCTGGAAAACAGCACAATGGATCTCCCATCAGGATGTATATTACTTTTTCTTAAGGTAGCCAGTCAAGTTCCTGATTGTAAGCTACCTTTGGTGTGGTTGATTTCTAGGTGCTGTACATCTGTGACTGTCCTGGGCACTCTTAGTGCCTGTCATTATTGCACATGATTTATTAGAAAATTTGATGTTTTGTTATTTCTTTCGAACTTGCTTCTTCTCTGTTGTTATCTGATGACTGATGACTTCATTTGCATAAATACGTTGAAACAAGTGTGCATGTACTTATTATTGTCTTTGTTATCTTTAGCGCTGCGTGATCATGTATGGATGGAACTGCAGTGGAGACATGTTGTCGTTGGTGACATTGTTAAAGTCATCGATCAGCAGTTCTTTCCTGCTGATCTTTTGCTTCTCTCATCAAGGTTTGCCATGTTTTCAATAAAAGGGGTCCTCGATAGTGTTGTGGTTAGCTTCTTGGACTGTCAATCAAGAGGTCAGGTGTTCCAATCCCCGCCAGGGCAGAAATTTGGTTCAAGATTTCTGCTAACCATGCCCCCTAGCCAGCTCAGCTATAATGAGTACACTGACCTGAAGATGAAACTGCAGGGGAGAGGACTGGCCACCCACCCTCATATATGCCAAGGGTAAGAAAATGAAGTCACTAGCACTTCATGCCCATGGCTGCTTCAGGGTTAGCTTAATGGACTACTCTTCTTCAGTAAAATCATAATTGACAGTTGCAATGCACATGTAATTTGGTAGGTGTGATGCAGATGTTTACCAGTTGTAATGTAATGTTTTCCCTCCTATGGCTGCTACGTTCCAAGCCTCATTCTCATCTGCTATGCTAGATATAATTTATGTACAGTCACTGATGGTGTAACACTGATGGAGTAACTAATCAGTATTTCTCAAGGTTACGATTATGATTTACGATTATGAAGCTTTGACCATGATAAATGTAAAAAATCCTTGTTAAGTCAGTTTAGTCTTTGAGTCCTTAAAGCAGCTAAATAATTGTTAAACATGACATAGATAAAGCTTGAGATGTTTATTTGTACAGTGAGCCTCAAGGCATGTGCTATATTGAAACTGCTAATCTGGACGGTGAAACCAATCTGAAAATCCGCCAGGTCAGTTCAACAGTGGTGTATATGATGGAATTTATGTTTATTTAATATGAAAAAAAGCATAACAAGAAAACAGTATGAATTATACTTCATGGTAAAATTGTTTGTTATTACATTCCTGGTATTTTAGTGTTGCATACACACCAGAAATATGTTATAAAGCTTTTGTTTGGGACCCATATCAAACAGAATTACCTTATATAGAGGTTGAGCTGTGACGAAGTTCTTTTCTATGGTTGAACTAATTTTGATATCCATGTACCTGACCATGTTTTATAAGAATTTGTGTGTATGTTTTAATGAGGAATCTCCAATGAACTTTATATTTTCAGTCAATAAATACATGACTAGGTGTTTCGGCCATCCACATGGAAAAGACACCCTTTGGACCTGTTGGGTTGTCTTAGCTAGGGATTCAGCAGGCACTGTGTGTGAACAAGTTTACTTGAAGACTGTCCTTTTCCACTGGGGTTGGGCTGGGAGCGCCTCTGAGTGGTTGTTATCTTGGAGCAAACAGCATAAACTATATTAATGCTCTGAATGCATGAATGATTGAACGAATGAATGAATGCATGTATGAATGAATGAATGAACGAACGAATGAATGAATGAATGAATGAGTCAATGAGTGCTAATGAGGCAGTCATCAGTCATTCGCTATCAATGTCTTATTTTGAAAATACTGATTGTAAGTCCACTCTTCCAATTTACTTTATTTATTTCAGGTTAAGTTTCATTATCATGTTCTCTGCTTTAATCTTGGTATTGTATGTCTAGCTGGTGTTGGTGTGTTGTAGGGGATTCCATATACTGCTCACTTGATTACGAAAGATGATGTCTTGTCACTTGGTGGCTATTTGGAATGTGAAACGCCACATGCTCATCTGTATGAATTCGTTGGAACAATCTACTCTCACCAGTCGGAGTATGTTCTCATCTTTTTAATAAATTTATGTCAATATAGTGAGAGCCTAAATTTATGTCAACTTATGACCTTACTAGCCAAACTTGCAATTTACAGGTATGTATGCAATTCACAGGTATGTATGCATGCATGTATGTATGTATTTATATATGTATGTATTTAACTATTTATGTATGTAGGCCTATGTATTACTTATTTACGTATGTATTTATGTATGTATGTTACTATGTATGTATGTATGTATGTATGTATGTATGTATGTATTTACATATGTATGTATGTTTGACATATGTACAGTCTGGTCTCGTTAGCACGCCCCCCTCGGGGGACATGCCTTATGATACAGCGCGTAAACCGGACCGCGCGTTAAACGGGATAACACTTAAGTTATATAGTAACAATGTCTAACGACCTGAAATGTTCTCCAATCATGCCACTGTGCGGTTCTCGTAGCCAGACGTGAGTTGAAGTTACTTAGGTTCAATTAAAAATATTGCAACAATAAATGCACGCTACGTGTAGTTTTTGATCTAATTTTAAAGTATAATGCTGAAATACTGTAACCCAATAACCTAATAAATAAAATTTAATAAAAACTCGCCGAAGTCACCCGATATGTGCATCCCATTTTCCCGCTCGGACAACAACATACTCCGCATGCCACGTGTAAACTAGCGTCAAAGTCAGAATTCCTTTGTCCAAAGCCACTTTATTTTCGTCACTTGATACGTCAGAGGGTTTTTCATTGTCAGATTCATCGAAATTGTCATCATTTGAATTTAATTCCTCAAGCAAACGTCGATTTAGAATGTCCGCGAGTGTCCGCCATCTTGGATTATTTACACACGCGATAGATTTAGATCTCAGTTTTCATTGGTTGAAATAAGCGTTTACGTTCTCATTCTACAAATATCTTCCACTTATTTCTTTGTTGAATTATATTATCGGCCTAGATGAGGTAAAGTTTCCAAAAAGGACAAATAAATGCGCTGTTCAGAGCATGTGCTATGATTGAATTAGAATTACATCCGGCTGTAAATGTCGATATTATAGCGCTGTAATACGGTCCATATGCCGCACGCGTTAACGGGTATGGCGTGTTAAGTCAATTGCTTTGGGGGACATAAAATGACTTCGCGTTAAGCGGAATGGCGTGTAAAACGGGGGCGTGTTAACGAGACCCGACTGTATTTACATATGTATTATTTATGTATGTGTGTATATAACTGGCTATTTCCAAGGTTCCTTTTAAGAACCTTACAAGGGTGCTATGTTATAGGTATGTTGTGATATCAGATACTTTTCAGATATGTTTGATTTTAAGTTTTATCAGGTTAAAATAAAAGTACATGAGATGATACAAACTGTATTTGTTTTATGAAGGACACCGATTATATTGCTGTTGACAGAACAGGTTATTAGATCATAGAAATGTTTTCCATTTGACTCTGTATTCTTTAAGTTGTTAATTCTTATTGAGTAGTTATACGTTGTTGCATTAAAAACTTTAAAACAGAAAGTGAAGCCTTGCACAGGTGCTGTGTTTTGATTCAGTCTTCCTGCATGTGATTTCAGTCAGCATTGTAAAGTGGACGGCATCTTAGAATGTTGTGCATGAAATCTATTGTAGCTCTTTTCCAGTCGGGCCAGATCAACTGTTGCTGCGTGGAGCAATGCTGCGAAACACCAAGTGGATTTTTGGTAAATAATCAAATCTTAGAACTTCGATAGACCATTATAATAGTACACTAGGTATCAGTTGATGGCGCTGCAAGACAGAATTGTAATCCGGTCACTTCCAGTAGTCAGGGCAACATAGGCAGAAGGGAAGACTAAGAAAGATAAGCATGCTGAAACAGAAATATCTTATGGAAAGATACCAAGGACACCGCAAAGTCAGTCGTATGAATAATGACTCTGATGTACAAACTTGGACTGTCTCCTCAGATTGGCCATCTTGGCTTGCGTGCTACTTTGGGTCAATAGTAAAACTCAGTCAAATCTTTGTGCATTATTGTTTGGTGGTGATATAAAATAATCATTAGTAATTCTTTAAGATCGTGGTTATCATCTGTCACATTTTGCTGTTTGCTGCCGGTGTTCATTCACAGTTGCCGGTACCTCCATCTGGAACTCTACCGCTTCATGTTTACAACTTTCATGCCGAGACTGTCTTTCGCTCTAAACTGAAACTTTACCTCTTTCAGTCCACCTGTGGCTCCTAATGTTTGCCGGACACTTTTGAACTTTGTAAGAAGGGCATTATCATTATTGTATTGTACTGTTTTAGGGCTTGTTGTTTACACGGGCCATGAAACGAAATTCATGTTAAACTCTACAAAGGTTCCGCTGAAAAGATCTACTGTTGAACGAGTTGTCAACAAACAGGTCTGCTTTTAGTCGAGTCTTAGGAAACTTTATTTGCAGAGTTGTAGACTTTGTCTTGATCAGGCCTCTGTGTGGGTATGCTGGAAAATCTTTATGCTTCCTTTAGGAGCCTTGTCATTTTTGCCTTGTGGTTGTGTTATACCAAGGTCACATCCGTTGGTGAATTAAATTTCAAGTCTATGTCTCTGAATGTTAATGGCAGATTTCAATCTTTTTTTAAAGAACCATCAGAGTCTCCAGTCTGCTTACAGTATTTTTAGGTTGAATTAAATTTATGTATTAAAATCCATTTCGTAGGTGAACAAATGTAGGAATTGTCATGATGCATTGTAATAGAAGTGCAAATGTTTTATTTATTTTTGATTGAGAGTTTTGCTATGTTTTCCTCTTACCGTATATACTCGCATATAAGTCGAGTTTTTTTGGACAATTTTGAAAGTCCAAAGTTGGGGGGTCGACTTATACGTGGGACAAACCAAGATCGCAAGATTTATCCATCTGAGATCGCGAGGACATGCAATGGAGGTCAACAACATACCCGTCAGATAACAACATACCACGTCCGATACCGCATGATGCAACAATGAGCGATCGCATGGCGCATCCGTAAAGGAAATAATATTAAATTATACTACAAGAGAATAAATTATTTAGCAAAATACTAAAATATATCTTATAGAATAAAATAATATTCTGTTAAGTTTAAATTATGCCCGCTAATAAACGTCAACACCAGTTCTTATTTGTTGTTCTTTTTGGCTGAGTACGGGTTCCGTTCTATGCTTTTGATTTTATAGCGCATTTCTATTACGACCGTAAATTCGTATTCTGCAATACTTAGAAAATGCCAAAATTGACCTGCCTGGGAATTGCACTGTAAACTATAAAAGAGAAAGTACCATTCAGGTCAAAACTATTGGCCATAATTAAAGCATTTCACTGTGATCATTAGCTATCAAGCCGATGGGACGGAACTGACGCCAATGTTTATTTATAGGCAATAGTGAATGACGGCCCAAAATGAGGTTTATAAGAGACGTTATTGTTCAAAGTTTGAATAAAGGATTGATTTGCCAAGTGATATGGTACAGCAATTATTTTTAAGATGCGGCATTGTACAATTATATTATTACCACCATGGACGGTTTGCAAAAACGACGTCATTTAAGTAGGGACTCGGAGATCGATGACGTTGACGGCGAAACTGATATTTACGGGATGACATGAAATTTACAGGAGACGTTTTAAAGTTCGAAACCGCAATTTAGGTTGTTAAGGCAGGTTAATTTAGGCAGTTTAGAGTGTTAAAACTTGGGATAGCGCTATAATAGTTTGCCTTATCCATTTTCAGGTTTCTTGTCTTGATTAACGTAACTTCCACAAAACGGAAACTATAAGTCCGCAATAATTTGAAAAACGTCAGGAAAAGGCGAAAATTAACTTTTAAAAATAGCTGACTCGTAATTTAAAGGGTATTTTGATAAGAAAATGTGTAATTATTGGTAGATAATTTGTTGGGTAACATTCTATTTTGGTCGACGCACGTGTTCGCTGTGCATGTGTTTCATCTTAGGGTTTAACTTGTGGGTTTAGTTGATGTTGGAAAGGGCTGTATAATGTCCAGATTTACCGGGTTAACGTAAAAATACGAATCGACTTATACGCGGGTCTTAGACTTTTCCCCTATCCAAGGTCAAATTTTTTGGGGTCGACTTATACGCGACGTCGACTTGTACGCGAGTATATACGGTATATAAGATTGAAGTTTTATGTGTCTCTTACATGTCATGCTGTGTCATTCTTTCTTTTAATTAAGTTCTAAATAACTGATTCGGGTCTTGTGGTTTGGTGTGTTTATGTATTAGATTTTGATGCTCTTTGTCATTTTGATCGTGCTGGCATTAATCAGTGCAGTTGCCAATCAAATCTGGACGGCACATCATGTCACTGATCACTGGTATCTCGGAATTACAGGTAACTCAGATGTTCTATAGGTGGAGCTTGGTAACTGGGAATTATAGCTCATTATAACATATTTTGCAATTTGAGGATGCTTTATAGATAAGGCTCATTATTCATTATGTCATATTTTGAAATTTGAGAATGCTGTATAGATAAGGCTCGTTATAATATATCATGTCTTTAAACTTGAGAATGCTGTACAGATAAGGCTCATTATATCATATTTTGAAATTTGAGAATGCTGTATAGATAAGGCTCATTATATCATATTTTGAAATTTAAGAATGCTGTATAGATAAGGCTAATTATAATATATCATATTTTGAAATTTGAGAATGTTGTATAGATAAGGCTCATTATATCATATTTTAAAATTTGAAAGTACTGTATAGGTAAGGCTCATTATAGCATATCTTGGACTCACAGATAGCTCAAATACTGGAGAGGTAGAAGCTCAAATATCATACAGATTATTTAGTACTAGCTGGATTACCCGGTGTTGCCCGGGGTTATAAGTTTCACACCACCACCACCACCACCAACAACGACTGCTTGGCAATCTTGGCAGTCGCCCTCTGGCGGCGACTGCTCGCAGTCTTGGAGGCCCTTGTGGCGTCTGGCGACCTGTGGCGAAGACTGCTTCGCAGTCTTGTAGACGCCTTCTGGCATCTAGCGACCTCTGCCGTGGAGTGACTGCTTCGCAGTCGCCCTCTGGCAGCGACTGCTTTGCAGTCTTGGAGGCCCTTGTGGCGTCTGGCGACGTCTGGCGGAGACTGCTTCGCAGTCTTGTAGACGCCTTCTGGCGTGTAGCGACCTCTGCCGTGGAGTGACTGCTTCGCAGTCGCCCTCTGGCGGCGACTGCTTCGCAGTCTTGGAGGCCCTTGTGGCGTGTGGCGACCTCTGGCGGAGACTGCTTCGCAGTCTTGTAGACGCCTTCTGGCGTACAGCGGAGACTGCTTCTCAGTCTTGTATACGCCTTCTGGCGTCTAGCGACCTCTGCCGTGGAGTGACTGCTTCGCAGTCGCCCTCTGGCGGCGGAGGCCCTTGTGGCATGTGGCGACCTGTGGGGGAGACTGCGAGACGCCTTCTGGCGTACAGCGGAGACTGCTTCGCAGTCTTGTATACACCTTCTGGCGTCTAGCGACCTCTGCCGTGGAGTGACTGCTTCGCAGTCGCCCTCTGGCGGCGACTGCTTCGCAGTCTTGGAGGCCCTTGTGGCGTCTGGCGACCTGTGGGGCGCCATAAATAGAACCGCTTGGCAGTGGAATAGGCGAGCTTGCGCGTGATGGATGGTCGGGTGGGTAGAATTTTGGGGCATTTTCACCATGGTAGGGGTGAAAACGAGGGACGCGAACCCCTCCACTGGGTGTCCGAAGGTGAGGCCGACACAGTAGTGAAGGTTTCGAGTGAAAAGGTGCAAAATTGTAGAAGTTAAGCCCGGTCAAACAGACAGACAGACAGACACACATACACACACACACACAGAATTCTCGCTTTATATATATAGATTAAGGACTATTTTTCCAGGTCACAGTGCATTGACTGATTGACTAACAATCAGTCAATGTCAGATCACCAGTTCTAAACTTACTAGTTGCCCGAGTGGTGTGTGTTACTTTGTATGATGTCACACAATTTTTTCAATGTACTGATATTGAATGGAAAGAGGTCAACCCTTGCTCCTCGTGAGCCAATTGACTCTCGTTCATCCATGACAGTTTATAAACTGTACTTTAATATAACCAGCACCAAGTGATTGCAGTGTGTTAAACTCTCTAGGCTCGCTGAAACTGGTTTCATTACTGTTATTTTTTTTGCATTTATCTAGTTTTTGTAATGAACTATCTCACTTGTTAAACTGCTTAACTGCTGCTGATTGCTATATCCAGTGTTTCCTATCTTGAGTGCCGCATCACCCAAGATAGGAAGATAGCCTTTATTGGCTGTTCTATTTCTTCACTGCCTAATGGTCCATTATATATACCTTATGTTTACTTTTTATAGCCAATTTCATTTGAAAAGGCTAACGAAACAGAATACGTGTCTGTTATATCTATCTAGCTCAATCTTATTTCATGGCAATCAAGCATGCTAACCACTGCATCACAGATTTTCCCAGTTGTGGTTAGAGTTTTGCATAATTAGAAAAGCTGACTTTAAAAATTTATTATTGCTTTAATTACGATTGTTTAAGGCCTTTTACGCTTATAATGGGATTTTGCTGTGGCTTTCAGATGCTAATCCTACGTACTTCATCCTCAACTTCCTCACGTTTGTCATCTTGTACAACAATCTTATACCAATAAGCCTTCAGGTTACGCTAGAAATTGTGCGGTTCATCCAAGCTATTTTCATACAATGGGTACGTTGTTTTTCATCTAATTTCTCATCAGGCAACTTCAATTGTCCTTCATTTTTAGTTTCTCTGCAGTACTGACTACATGCAGTTTCAACTGCATTTGTAACTTTTTATTCATATGGTTGAACTTTTGTATGGTAGATATAGAACTCTTACATTCTCAGACTTTTGTTGTCATTTTTCTCTTTCATTATGCATTCGTTTATAAATTATATTGTCATTTAAGAAACACCACCCATGTAGTTGCTGCTTCAAGTTACTATGACACTCACAAGGTTTATGATGTTGAGTTCATCATATTTGAATGATGCTTGCAGAGCCCACAGAGGTCACTGCTGTAGTTGGTGCTCTGCTTTGAAGGCTTTAGAAATTATATTCTTGGATCATCTGGTTGTCAGCTGCTTAGAAGAAATCTACCGATTTAAAGGTTGAGTTTGTGTGACTGTTTTAGGACCAAGAAATGTATGATGAGAAGAGCAATACGCCAACGGTCACAAAAACATCGAATTTGAACGAAGAATTAGGACAGGTCTGTTATCTCTCTAGGTAATAATTTACAAAGCATTTGCTGAGCATTTGATTGCTTGCTTGTAACACTTGCTGTTAGGTCAGGTATTACTTATTGCACATATATTACTTGCCACTGTCAGGAATAGTCCATAGAAGTGCCTGGTTTATTTTAAGGATATTTTGGCTGAAGCTCATACTTGACTTTGGCAAGATAACTCAATAGGAGAACTACTCCTTATAATTTACAGCATCATCTTTAATCAAATTTGTCATCTGAGCTGATCTATCGTAAGGACTTTTCTAGTGCCGTTATCATATATGTATGTTTCTGGCAATTTATATAGTTTCTTTTACAAGCCTCTCAGAACTGTTATGCGTGGGTGTCTAACATATCATAGTACACAGGATATCAATCAGTGATGACAGTGAAGACAAAGAGCAGTCCCTTAAGCTAGTCCTGGAGGCAGACATGGGTTTGAAGTGTTAATGCCTTCATTTTTCGTTGCCTCGGCATATGAGGGCCAGTGACCAGTCCTCAACCTCGCTGACTGATCTTTCACTAGCTGTGTACAATGACTAGGGATGCAGGTGGTGCTGAAATCTCAAAACAGTTTCTGCCCTGGCAGGGATTTTAACCCCAGCCTCAAGACTGACAGTCCAGCATGCAGGGGCGTCTATCCCCCCTAAGTCATTGGAGCAACGTCCCTCTTCCCGCTCTTCTTCCCCCCTTCCCGTTCCTTCCCCCCCTAAAATGGTGGTAAACACACTGACAGATCTTCCCCCCCCCCCTATTTCTTGGATGGAGCATTTGCTCCAAGGTTTCTATGGTGTAGACGCCCCTGCCAGCATGCCAACCACTAGACTGCCACACACATTTAGTGAACGTTGTGGTAAGCATGGCGTAATCGTGTATGGCATCTGTGGATGTGTTTCTTTTCAGGTGAAGTACATCTTCTCAGACAAGACTGGCACTCTCACCTGCAATGTTATGGAGTTCCGAAAGTGTAGCTTAGCTGGCATCAAATATGGGTAACTCAGCTCTTGCACATTATTAAACCACTGGGTACTACTATTCCGACTCTGATACTTACAAACTTACATGCATCATACATACATACAGACAGACATACATGCATACATATATACATGCAGACATACATACATACAGACATTCATACATACATAAATACATACATATATACATACATGCATACAGACATTCATATATACATACATACATAAATACATACATGCATACAGACATTCATACATACAGACATACATGCATAGAGAATTACAGACATTCATACGTACATAAATACATACATACATACATATATGTATTATGTATGCATTGTAGTTAGTCTTGCATATTAGTTAAATACATTTCTAGACAAAAGTACTTACTGTTATTAACTCATGATCACATTTTTTTGTCATGTATTTGTATTGCAAATTTCAATTTTCATCAAAATGTAAACATTTATAATTTTTGAAGATACCTTTTTCCTTATTTAAAAGTATTGTGATGGTCTTTATTGAAATAGAGCAGATGTTGAAGTTTTTAAATTTTGCGTTTGATGGCTGCAGAGAAAACCGGGAGTCAGTTGATAGATTTAATGACCCGGATCTGGTTGAGAACTTCACAAAAGGACATGTGAGTGACATTGTGCATTTAACAATCTTTTGGTCATTGTGGTGTTAAATCTGTTCAGCTGTTGATTTACTTCCATTCAAACTTAAGTGCGTAATCTAATCTGGACGTGAAAATGAGAAATATTACAACTTCTGTTTTGTATTACACAGTTTCTCCATTCTATGTCATGTGCCTTGTAACGCTATCTGGGTTATCTTGTGGTTCTATGTCATATGCCATGGAATTACCCCCTAGTTCTATTGCGCCATTGCCGCTTGCAGTCCAGGTTCTAGCCTTTATTCTGACAAATCTTGTGCTACTGTTGCTTAACTGTCGATTGGTCAAACCAACGCCATACTTAATGATTTTTAGCTTTGACAGGGCAAAGGCTACAAAAGGCCAAGTTAGTTATTTAGACAATTAATATCGCTTTTTTAAAGAACTTACCAAAAGCGTTGCCTGTACTAACGTAAATAATGTTTAATGTCGTAAGGACCAGAAGCACTAGAACAAGCAAAACAGTGCACAGACAACTAGGAGATTCACCAGTGGTAGGCCCGTACACATACACGTACACACACATACATGTACACACACGTACACGTACACACACACACACACACACACGTACACACACATACACGTACACACACATACACGTACACACACATACACGGTATGCGGACGTTTGGTCAAAGGACGGTTGGTCAACGGACGGTTGATCACGGACGATTGGTCAATGGACGATTGGTCAAGCGGACTGTTCGTCAAGAGGACTGTTGATCAAGGGTCCTTTCGTCAAGAGGACGGTTGATCAAAAAATCATCTGTCTAGGGATAATTAGTGGTCGTCCATTTCAAAGGGTTATCGTGTATCTGTGCCAGTGCAGTTGTTTGTACTGATAAGAGAACTGACATATTTTAAAAGCGTCTAAAATTCACGTATATCGTATCACTCCATATTTGTTTTATTTGTGTATGGGCTACGCTTTGCGAAGTCTTCATTGCTGTGCATGTAAAGATGCCTGGTTTTGTAATGGCTTAATTGGTCGGTTCGTCTGCTAGGGGTAATTAGTGGTCGTTGAATTCTCTTATCAATGGTTTGTACTGATAAGAGAACTGGCATATTTTAAAAGCGTCTCTAATATCAAAAATTTAAAATTTTTGATCAATCGTCCTCTTGACGAAAGGACCCTTGATCAACAGTCCCCTTGACGAACAGTCTGCTTGACCAATCGTCCGTTGACCAATCGTCCGTGACCAATCGTCCGTTGACCAATCGTCCGTTGACCAAACGTCCTAGAACCCACATACACACACAGACATACTTGTACACACACACATACACGTACACACACATACACCTACACACACACATACATGTACACACACATACACATACGCACACACACACACGCACACAACCACTGAATTCCCAACCAAAGTTGAGAGATGATGCCATGTTCCACCCTAGGTGATGACACCACTGCCCAGTGGTCCTTCATTGGTGGTAGATGACACAGCGACCAGATATTCATTGAACCGCAGGGTATGTGTAGAGCAGGTTGATCGAAGAGACAACTGACCCTTATCACTTCTGCTCTGTCGAGACCAAAATCTACCAGGCTATAGACAGCATTCATACAAGCGTCCATAGATCTGTGACTTTGCCGTACTCCAAGAAGCCCATCCATGCTTATGCAGTTGTATATGCCAAGATGGTATGCAAAAAAATACCCTGCAACTGTTGCATACCTGTTAAGTTATTGAATAGGTTATGCATGGGTGAGTTGCTGTACTCGTAACAAGCATTATGTACCTGGAAGGTCATACATGGATGAGTTGCTTTACCTATAAAACTGAAATTATCAGATTACCACTGAAGGAGTTGCTTCTGCAGTTAGAGAATGATACATATATCTATTTTATCTGGTGTTTGTAGAGCAGTGCGCTTGTCATTCGTGACTTCCTGACATCGATGGCTGTGTGCCACACTGTTGTACCTGAACTGGATCAGGAGGATCCGACAGTGATCCACTATCAAGCATCAAGTCCAGGTTTAGTTCTTTTCTCTGTCTGTTGTTTGAATAGGTTTGAGGTTTACCACTGTTGGGTAGTAGCTTAACATTTTCTGTTCCAGCTAATCTGTTGCAATATAAGATTCCAATGATATTTCAGTCTTAGGAAGTTCTGTCTATGGTACCATAGCTGGGTAGCAGAATGGATGGAGCACTTGAGCTGTAAAATTGGAGCTTGGGTTTGATCCTCCACGGAGGTGGTTACTGTGTAAGGACCTTGAGCAAGTCCATCACTCACAGTTACTCAGTACCATTAATGTCCTGTCACATGATTGTGTGGACTTCTGAACTTTGGAAGGAGGGCACTATCAAATACAGTTGTATTGTGTATTGCATAGTAGCTTATGATTGAACAATGAATATAAATATTAATTCCACTATGAATTTTTTACAAGGTTCAATTTGTTTGCTTTTTTGACAAGATTAATAATTTATGATCCTGCCAGTTACCTAATTTGGGTCGAAAAATCAGTTTGTGTGTTTGATAAGAGGCTGAATCTCGGTGACTACTACCAGATTCAAACCTGGCCTTTTTTGGTTCTTCCTCTTCTCAAAGTGTTTGCGGTTCGTGCCCTTACTGTTGTTAGCATTCTTTTGTTAATACAACTGAAGTGTCTGCATGTAGCACATATGTGGTAAAAAAAAATCAGCATAGTTTGTGCAGTGCACACTGGTGCCTCTGTCAAGAAGCAGCATAATTTGGTACCGGCATGAGCACGGTGAAAACGGCAAGTCCTCCAACATGTTGACTCTCTGTCGAGGACCACAAGATCTGTCCATTGCCAATTGAAGGGATCAGTGCCTCCACTATGTCTACTGTGGGAGACTATTAATAATTTGAACTGCCTTGGAGATCTTACTGAAGTTAGTCTGGCTTGTAATAAATGATGATTATGTGTTTCTGTGTAGATGAGCGTGCTCTTGTACTTGGTGCCAAGTCTCAAGGATTTGTTTTTACAGCACGTACTCCTAATCACGTTACAATTAAAGTGGTTAGTACGTTTATTTCTGGTTTGTTGTTAATGCTGCCCTTTGAATTCCTCTAAAACTGTTCTAAAGGAAATTGCATGTGATGCTTTGTATATTAGAATAAGCTTCTTATGAGAAGTTTTAATAAAAGCTGTAAACCACATATTTCTATTTTAAACAATTAACAGAGCAACAATTATTTGAACTGTTTGATTATGAAAGCTGACTGGAGATTCTGCAGATAGTTTTTCTAGTATAATATTTTAACTGTTTGACAAGGCTTCTGATGGTCTTGCATATTCGTAATTTGCAGTTTTATATAGTCTGAAGGAGGCCTTATATCCACTTGTGCCACTTTATTATGTGCACTTCTTACATTTATGAAAAGAGTCGAGAGCTTTTGATGTGATGATAACTTTAAATTTCAGTTTGACTGTGAAGAACGCTATGAGGTTCTGAACGTTCTTGCTTTTACGAGCAACCGAAAGCGAATGTCGGTCGTAGTGCGCATGCCAAATGGACAAATCAGACTGATGATCAAAGGAGCCGTAAGTATTTCTCTCTGACTGATTGTTGATTCTGTTCAACAGTCTCAGTTTAATCTCAAGATTCATTCTGTATTATTGCAGTTTTATATAGTCTGAAGGAGGCCTTATATCCTTTTATAAGCCATGAACTTAGCAGTGTGAGAGCATGCTTTTATCAAGATACAATGATCAATGATTGTAGTGTATTTTAGGTCAGGCAGTTAGGCAGAGGATTGGCCATCCATTGTTGTATGCCAATGCTAAGTAAATGAAGTCGCCAACACTTCATGCCCATGGCTGCCTTTCGGGGTCTGCCAAAGGGATTGATATTCCTCTGTCATCAGTAAGAGTGTTGTATGCAGTTTGATACTAGGTTTTGCATGATATTTTAATCTTATTCTGTGCATCTTGTGAATGATCATTGTTAATTTTTAGGATACAGTTATTTTTGAGAGACTTGGACCAGATGAGACATTCAAGGACATCACTCTACAACACTTGGAAGACTTTGCTAAAACGGGTAAACTGCACTTGCTCAGAGCTGTTAACATTGGCTAATGGTAATCACACAGTTACACAGCTTCATTGTTGAACATAAGAAAATGCTGACTTACTGATTGATGACATTGCTTTTGTGGATGTTGTGTTGAGTGAAAACATGTTTCAGCTGAATATCAAAAGTCTGATGACTTGTTTCTTTAATGGTGGGAGGATACCTTCACGCACCTTTTTGTCTTGACTTTCTTTGATTTGCAAAATCTTATAATCGGAGAATAATAATCAATTTTACTTAATTATATGGTTCTGGATAATCTTTTATTCTCTTAAGGTTGATTAATTCTTCAATCTTGTTTAAGATTTCTTGTCTTCTGTGCATCAGTGTTTACAAATGTTTTTGCTAGGTTTACGAACGCTCTGCCTGGCTGTTGCTGACATCGATGATTCGGCCTATAAGAACTGGTCCAAGGTCTACCAGGAAGCCAGCACAGCAATCAATGACCGTGAAAAACTACTCGAAGATGCTGCTGAGCTTATAGAGAAGGTGCTTTAAATATTCACACACATGCATGAAACTTTATGTGTATTTTAAGCACTGGCGTAAACTTCTAGAAAATATTGGGGGGCATTTTCCCGAAAAATTTCTGAATTTCGAAAATAATTTCCCGAATTTCATCTTTCAAAAAAAGTTGATGACTTTTTTTTTAGTCATTCGCTTCTTTTCTTTCTTTTACGAGCTCATAACAGACATTAAACACTATCATGAACACTTTTTTGACCGATTCATCCTCACACTCACACTGTCATGAACTTTTTTCCGATTCGTCTCGAAAAAAATTTCGGTAAATTAAATATACCTTCATATTTTTTTTTATTTTCGTCTCGATTATTGGGGGGCATTGCCCCGGCTCCTCAATTATTGGGGGGGGCACGTGCCCCGGCTGCCCCCCCAGAGTCTACGCCTATGATTTTAAGAATGTCACATAGGTTACAATGTAAACTGAAAAATGAAGATTAATAGTTTTGGTAATGGTAATGGTAATTGCAGATTTATATTGTGCCACTTCAGATTATTAATTAGTAACTTGACATGTGCAGTGTCTAATGAACAGGGCATCAGCCATTAGTGTCCAGAAGAATAATGATGGGAATAAGCTTGAAGCATATTATTTCATTTTATGCATTTTATTATTATTATGATTATTTTTCTATTACAATTTATAAAATGCTAGTTAATATAACTAAATACACCACAAGTGTGTTGTTGATGATCAGATGACCGAAATTTAGCTGGAACTGCTGAGTATGTGATTCATTTTCTCTGTAGGACCTACGACTTCTCGGAGCAACTGCCATTGAAGATAAACTGCAGGAAGTAAGGAATTTCAGCACTTTATTGATCCAAGGAAAACTTAACATTGAACTTTACATACACTTTTCAATACAGGCTCTTTACATACGAATTGTACAGGTTACACAACCTGTGTAAAACAGTACGTCTAACTGGGATTCAGCAGGCAGACCCAGAAAGGAACAGTGTCCAGCTTAAATAGGGTTGCCTATTAATACAGGTTAAATTGGATTTAGCACTATTTGTTGCATTAAGATTTTGATAAAATTGACTATCTGTGCTGTTATTTGATGACTTTCCATGGAATAGCAGATCCAGCTCGATCTGCCTTCAAGCCAAGAGTGACGTTGAATGATTGGATTTGGTTCATCAGAGCGATCTTGCAGTTTCCAGTAGTTGCGTTGACCGTTGTGTAACATCAGAGTTTACATGCTCCTTTAGAGCTGAAGCATCATTTGAAAATGTTGGTTGTGCTGAACTAAAACTGTTTGTCTACATGGAATTTTAAGGTTCATGGCATAAACTCATGATTTATGTTTGACAGGGTGTGCCTGAAACTATTGCTAACTTGTCCAGAGCTGATATGAAGATCTGGATTTTAACTGGAGACAAGCAGGAAACTGCGATTAACATCGGTAATATTATCAATTTCTTTTGGACTGTGGTGTAAGGGAGCAATTGAACAGGTTAGAGTAAATGAAGGAAGTTTGTTGGATCTTTCTTGGGCTGATTACAATTATGAATGAACTGGGCAGAGTCAGACAGAAAAAGATTAGTTGATGAGGGAACAGAAAAAGATTAGTTGATGAGGGAACAGAAAAAGATTAGTTGATGAGGGAACAGAAAAAGATTAGTTGATGAGGGAACAGAAAAAGATTAGTTGATGAGGGAACAGAAAAAGATTAGTTGATGAGGGAACAGAAAAAGATTAGTTGATGAGGGAACAGAAAAAGATTAGTTGATGAGGGAACAGAAAAAGATTAGTTGATGAGGGAACAGAAAAAGATTAGTTGATGAGGGAACAGAAAAAGATTAGTTGATGAGGGAACAGAAAAAGATTAGTTGATGAGGGAACACCATAATTGATCCCAAAGTAATGGTAATTTTAGAATTAGCTGACTTGAAGGTTTTTCTGTGCTGTATTTGTGCAAGTTTGTAATTTAGTAAATTATAGCCATTAAGAAGAAGAGCAGTCCCTTAAGCTAGCCTGAGGGTATAAACTGTTAGTGACTTCCTTTTTTAGCCTAGTTACATGAGGGTGTGTGGCCAGTCCTCTCCCTTGCTGTCTGATCTTTTCTTTTAACTGTCAGGATTTGGTAAATGCATTCAGCTTTAAGAACAGATTTTTTAATGTATTATGACACGCTGTTTCTGTTTTCATTGATGTCCGTGTTTAGTGACTGTTTATATGCCAGATCTGTATTTCAGCATATTAAAAACGTTTTATGTTTTTACATTTGGCTTAAGGTGCTTTCAGCTTGACAGTAGCAGAATTCTAATATGAAATACATGATTAAACTAAATTCTGCCCTGTAGGTTACTCGTGTCGACTGTTGACGCCTGGAATGAGAGTGATCAAAATCAATGAGCAGGGTCTTGACGTACGTACGATTGGTTTCTTTTCATTGGCAGAGTCTTATTTTAAAAACAAAGTTACAAGGATGATCTACCAGTTATTAATGATTAATCCTGTTAAATAATTGTTACTCTAAATATTGAAATTTAGTTTACCCTTTCTAAAAGCAAGTGGGAGAATACTATTAAGCTTGTGGCTAGCGATTTAAGTGCCTTGGTCGTTATTCTGATACCAAAGACTGAAAGTTGAGAAGAATTCTACAGAGTGAGCTGCCAGTGTGAAGAAATTCAATTTATTTCAAACCTAATCTCATGAAATGACCTCTACAGTGGATTGTTATAAGGCACAAGACCTTAGATGATTGCTTCGAGTGAAAACTTAGTCAAGAAGTGTATTTGTCTAGAAGTAAAGATATAGTGGGTAAGCAAATTGAAACAAGTGTAGACCTGAATAACATTGAACAACTGAAAGAATGCAAGGAACTAATAAGTGAATCCTTTAATTGCATTAATTAGTTCGAATGAAACCGAAGTTTTATCCTTAATAGTTTGCTGCTTGCAATTTAATGTACCGGTAAATCACAAACTTTTATAATTTCTTTGCCAGGGCACTCGAGATGCTCTGAGACGATACGCGGTTGAATTCGGTGATCAGCTGAGAAAGGATAACCTGGTTGGCTTCGTCATAGATGGAGAGGTCAGTCTCTTCATGTTCACAACTGCTTTTAGGGGTTTGGTTTGTGTAACAAATGTGGACACAGACATCGTTCCCAAATCCAGTGAAATCACTATTCTGCTTTATACCATGTTTCTTTAGAAAGTTACAATTGAAGCAGTTGATTCAGATATTGGCAAAAAAGAATGTATGAATAGTGTTAGTTTATAATAATTATAATAGCTGACTATATACTCTACACAATACAGAATTACCAGTATTATGGCTTAATTTTTGCGTCACTGTTTTTATGTTTAACTGGAATGGGAATTGTCTGAGTTAAATTATAGTTTGTAACAGTTTTATGATTTTGCCCTCGGTTTTAAATGCCTTCAGAGCTGTCATAGAGTTTTGTTTTTTAAACTAATAACTTAATTTTTAGTTTAGATTTAACTGTAAAATGAATCTGGACTTGAAGTGTGACTTTCAGGTTTACTTTTTCTGAATTTTGTATTGACCTGCATTGTGTTTTGTATTAGACGCTGAAGCACGCATTGTCGTACAACTGTCGACAAGATCTGCTTGACATCTTGGTGTCATGTAAAGCCGTCATCTGTTGTCGTATGTCACCACTGCAGAAGGCAGAACTCGTGACTCTGATCAGACACGAAGTTAAAGCAATCACACTTGCGATCGGAGATGGTGCTAATGATGTTGGCATGATCCAGGTCAGAGTCCACATGATGTCATATAATTATCACCCTGTAATGTAATTTACAGATTACAAGGTGTCTACATTGCTCAGAAGTTGACAGTAATGCTGATAGTAGTGATAAATTGCATGTAGTAAGTAAAATTAAAGCTTCCGTGTTCTGTAGTGAAACTTAGGGGAGGCACTCATTTCCTACTCTTAGCACGTTGAGCAGGCAGTGGACAAATCCCAAGGTCATGGACTCCAGACCAGTGCTGTTTTCCTCGCAACATCCGACACTGCTTGGCGACAGAGGCTGATGCTTGCTAAAACTTGCCCAGAGTTGTTACGCAGAGTCCACCCAGTAGGCTCGAAATGGCAATCGTTGGATTATAGACCAAGTGGGCTACCAAACAGACTACTGTGCCAGACAATGTCGTGTATCAATTCGAATTTCAGGAATTTCCTGAAAACTGAAGAAAACAATTGTGTTGAATGTTGCATAATAAACGGAGTGAGATTAGTTGATGTTGTCATTTAAAATATATTTTTGCTTGTTTATACCTGATGATTGTTGTAATTGATGTGGCATTTATTCCAATGTATTTCAGGCTGCTCATGTTGGCATTGGTGTGTCCGGAGTCGAAGGACTGCAAGCAGCCTGCGCATCAGACTTTGCCATTGCTCAGGTTCAGTTCTTATACGTGTTATAGCATGAAATTCTGGAATAGTTTGAACTCCAGAACTGTCCTAGAAACAGTATAGGTAATTGAAAGATAACATCAGAGGATGATGGCCAAGTGGAATTTATTTTGTATTTGATGATATGTTTTGGGGTTTGAATCACGGCTTATGGCTCTGGTATTTCCTTGGTAAGCCATGCAAATCATATCGATAAGTTGTCCATTTGTTTGAACTGCTGTGTAATTATTGTGATTCATCCTACAGATCATTCAACCCAACAACAGGTTGATTTATTTATGTTCAGTCTGAAATGAAGTTCAGTTCAGGGAGGTAAGTTGAATGCTATAAATGTTATTAAGATTAAGATAAGTACATTGATTCGACATTTAATTTCTGTTTTAGTTTCGCTTCCTGAATAGACTGCTGTTGGTGCATGGGTCGTGGTGTTACAGTCGCTTGACAACTCTAATCCTCTACTCATTCTATAAGAACATCTGCTTGTATTTCATTGAGGCACGTCTTCCTACTTCATCTAACCTGATCACGAGAAAAGTTTATTGCGTCATGCTTTATTGAACCTTATTTTTATTTCTTTATTTCAAGACAGTTATTTTTTGTGTTTCCACAATATAAGGTTACATTGTAGAAAGCAAAGTTTCTGTTATTTATTTATTTTTTATTATTATTTGGAAGTATTATTAATTTTATTGCATGTTATTAGCAGCATGAAAATCTTTTGTTCGCTTAAATCATACGAGAAGTGCAAACAAATAGACATTTACTGAATTTATTTTTTGCCTTGGATTTGAACTAGACAGTGTTGTTGAAGCATATCCATTAGACTGCTTTACAACCCAGTGGCATGCTTTATCAGGCTTTGATAGCCAGCTCCAGAATACTCTGGAGAGCTTTACATTTTTGTCTCAAGCCAACCAAGTCAATAAACCTTTCTTCTACATCCTTTGATGGTCTGATAATCCCACACTACCATATGAGAGCTCAGGCATACCGTGCTTTCTTATGTGTCAGGCTGCCTAACTGAAAAATCTTCCACTGAAAGTTTGAACTCTTCGGCCACAAACAGCTAGAGAAACACTCTTGGTTTATGTTAAGATGCACTGTTTTGTAGCTTTAGATAATCACGTTATAGCTTGTTTGGGATGTTCTTAAATGCACTATATGAGTGCTTGAATACTGATATACATACATGTCATACATACATACATATATATACACACATGCATTATATATACAATACATACATGCATATATGCATATAATACATACATGCATATATACATACATGTAATTCATACATGCATATATACTTACAATATATACAAGCATATATACATACACATTTACTTGTGGTATTGTCTCATAAAGATAGTTCTCTTAATTCTACAGTTTATGTAAGATATCTTTGAATTCTGGTTCATTAATTTAAAATAAAAGTTTTAATGATTGTTTTGTGTGTGTCTGTAGTTTTGGTTTGCGACTTTGAGTTGTTTCTCGGGTCAGATTGTATTTGAAAGATGGTGCATTGGTCTCTACAATGTAGTGAGTATTAATTTTATTTCTGCATTTATTTAGTGCCACTGTATAATGACTAGTTATCAATCGATGACGCTGAACAATTGAGTGGAAGACTTGCACAAGGTCCTTACTCGGTAACTGTATTATGGGAGGCTTGCAACCCTAAGCTATGCATTACAGGCCAAGCACTCTAACCAATCAACTACTGTTCCCCACTTAAAATGTTGACTACCTTTTTATCAGCCAATTTTTCATAATCTTTGGCAATGCCTTTTCTGGTGCTTATCCGGTGCAGTTCTGAAGTGCTAGTTGTCTGTCCTTGACTTTTCTGTGACCAGCATTAAACTCATAATTTCGATTAGTTATTGACAGATCATTGTCTGGATGGTGATTTGCTTAGCGTTGTTTGGTTGTTTGGTGCCAGTTTCTGGAAGAAATTCTGACTAGATTTGTATTGATGGGCTGTTCTGACTGTTACCTGATTTTGGTCTAAGCCAACAGAGACATGTTACAAAACAAACCTATCAACCTTTTCTTTGTGTATATGTTGCACAAATATCAGACACAGCTGCAGCTGTGTATTAATATACCTTTTTTAATGGACTTTAACATTGAATTCCTTGCAACCATTTTAAATGCATAGGCCATCAATTTGAAAAATTCATTATATTTCTGTTGCAAATGTAGAAAGTAGACTACTGCTCCTCTGTTTATATTGGCCTACCTGCGGTGCGTTTGGCCTGTCTTGAACGCATCATGCGTGCTGCTGCCTGACTTATTGGTCGGATATCCAAGTTTGACCAAGTGTCCGACTTCATGCTTCGGGACTTGCATTGGCTACCAGTTCCCCTGCACATCCAGTATAGGATTGCTTCCTTGGTCTGGCGCTTCCAGCTGGGCCTCGCTCCAGCCCATCTGAGGTCCCTCTGCCAGAAAGACCCTTGGTCGCTCGCTCCGCTCTGCGGAGAGGGGGTGCTCATTGTGTCATTTGCTCGTACTGCCACCATGCAAAATCGGGCCTTTTTGGTGGTTGGTCCTGTGGTATGGAACGGGCTCCCTCTGGAGCTGCGTCTCCACCCTAAAACCAACCAAAGTCTTTCTACACTGCGCTAAAAACTGTTCTTTATGTTCGTGCTGGAGTCGGGAGCGCCTCTGAGTAGTCCCCTTGAGGAGGCGCTATATAAGTGCTCAAATGAATGAATGAATGAAAGAAGAGGAAGGAGCAGTCTCTTAGGCTAACACTGAAAGGCAGCCATGTTGTTAAGTGTTTGCGACTTCGTTTTGTCAGTCTTGGCATACTCGGACAGGTGGCCAGACCTTCTCTCTCCGCCTGACAGTTTGCTCATTTTATAGCCGAGTTAACTATATTGCGTGCTGGTGGACCAGAAATCTCAAACATCTTTCAGTCCTGACTGGAATTTGAACCTCTGATGTGTGGGTTGACAGTCCAACGTTCTAACCACTGGACTGTTGACCACCCACTAATAAAACTTTGAAAGTTTACATCAGTTAATTAAAATTTTTGTAACTAATCCTCTTGCAAGTAGAAAGTGTGTCTTATTTGGGCTTTTGTTGATTTGTAGATATTCACAGCGGCCACGCCGTTTGCAATTGGTCTGTTTGACCGACACTGTAGCATGAACAGTCTGCTCAGATATCCTGTATTGTATCGGACAACTCAGAACTCGGAATGCTTTAATGCCAAGGTTGACGATGCCAGTCTTCTATAACTTATCACATATGTAGTTGTAGCTAGTGATTATCTTTCAAACTTCTTATGAATGCCAGTCAATAATTTGCATTTTAATATATTAGCTAGGACAAGTAAATGGTATATATGCTTGTGTACACGTGTACGGGATGACATTTTTATTATTATTATTAACTAGTTCTAGAACGTAGGTGTCTCATGCACAAGGCATCAACTGATGACGAACCAAAGGCAAGTCATAATCAGTTCAGTATCCAGACGATCAGTCCATTTAGACAGAGGGACAGCTTATGGTGGGCATACATGGATTACATGCATGCATACATACTTGCATTCATGCTGTGATTGCGTTTGACTGCTATGGCTTGTAGCCACAAGTATGGTCATTGGTCATAGGAATGCCTTGATGTAGCTACTTCAGAATATTATGTGCATTGTTTTTCATAGGTTTTCTGGATATGGTGCATAAAGGCGATCATTCACTCCATTTTATTCTTCTGGCTTACAGTGGCAATGTTGCAACATGGTTAGTTATTTGTCTCAAAATTAAATTGTGTTTTATTAGAAGTTTCAGGCTAATGTTCTGCCTGCAGATGTAAGGAAACATTTTAGTGTTGAATAGCACCTTTAGGGAACTTACAAAAACTGTTGCAGGATTTATTAGAGTCCTGTTTTGCAATATCGGGCATTAGTATATTTATGGACAAAGGAGGCAGCTGACATATAAATGTCTTACTTGAATCTTTTTAGAGCAATTCTTTGCAACAATTGAGAAGTCGTAGTTGAATAAATGATTTATTTTAAGAAAAAATCAAGAAACATATAACTGATCATGGTGTAACTTGTCAGTACTAATGCTGTTACTTGTCATTACCAAAAATAGTTTTGTATTTGCAGACGTTGCCTTTCAAGATGGCAAAGTTGGCAACTACTTGTTCCTGGGCAACATGGTTTACACTGTAAGTGTTGTTTAAGAAGGCTTACTTACTTACTGTCTGCCTTACTTGCTTTGTCTTCTTCTTGTACTAAATTGGACAGATATGCTTGAGCATTATAAGTTGTTGCTGATTTCAATTATATGTATGTATGTGAGTTTTTTTGTAGCATTAGTGCTGTGAACATGAAGGAATCTAAACAGGTCCTCCTTAACATAATAAGAGAATGTAACAGTGGATATTATGTACGTAAATGTCTCGTGGTGTGTATGACCACAATCGGGTGCATTTGTGGACTTCCACGCTTACTGTGGTTTCCGTAATTCATTTGTGATAGGTTAGTAATAATTGATATATTTACGGTACCCAGGGTAGTTTGTGCTAAATTTACATGTTTTTAGATTAATGTTAGATTGGTTTTGATTTTGTAGTATGTGGTTGTCTCAGTTTGCATCAAAGGTGGACTTGAGAGTACTGCATGGACTTGGGCAAGTATAACATTCTGCTGGCTTCCTCGTCGATCGTTAGGGCTATTTCATTGGAGTCAACTGCTGCAGTGTTTTTTCAAGTCTGCAAAGTTAAGGCTACTATCACATGGTTTTCCTTGGTAATGGTCGACTTGCTCAGATATGCAATGGTATCCAATAAATTATCGCTGTGTTATTGGCTTGAAGTTTTGAGACTCTATGCTGCTGTGATTTGTAACTGTTGAGATTACTATAATTTCAAAGGTGCTACATTTATGTTTGATTACATTACGTTGTGTAATTAGTCAAGGGGATGTTTGATGATGTTGTTTCTGGACCTGTTGCAGTTGACGCACTTGGCGATATGGGGTAGCATTGCCAGTTGGTTTCTCTTTCTCTTGGTCTACCCGCACATGTGGCCAACTGTTGACCTGGCACCGGAAATGGTTGGAATGGTAAGGACAGTTTTACTCACCTATTTAACTAAGATCGTGTGTTGGGATACGCTTTGGTAATTACTCATTTATTTCACGTGTAAGCGAACTAGTGCAAGTACAGTTGATACCTTGTTGAGCACACATGGCTAATTTTGATAATGGCTACATGTAATTCATACTTTTCCGGTTCTTTGAGCAATAGCTTGTTACTTACTGAGTTGTTATTCATTTTAGGACAAGTATGTGTTCAGTTGTCCAAGCTTCTGGTTTGGATTGATTCTTATACCAACCTTGATTCTAGTCGGTGACGTCGTTCAGAAGGCGTAAGTTATGTACATCAGTAACACTGCTACACTTACTTACCTAGTTATTTAATTCAGAGTGCACTTGTAGAGCACCCTCGAAGATACCATTTCAGGGTGTTCCCAGTTCTGATGATAAATGATGTCGTTTTAGTGTGGTAAAAGACCGTGGTCATGTGAGTAGTCTAGTGGTTTCAAGGCTTATTACTGTTGATTTGCTTATATTTCCTCAATTTCTCAATGGTCTAGCACTGGACTATCTTGCAGACTTGTAAATCTTACACACAAGTTGGCAAGGAAGATCAAACATGCTTCCAATGTCTTGGAAGGCTTCCAGGCTCCACACCAGTTTATACCCTGTTTATACCTGTTCACCTTTGGGGTCATCCATAAAGGACGTCTGCAAAATATGACCTACTTTGGACCCCTCCTTCCCCCTTGTCCGCATTTGACCTTACCCTCCCCCCCATGCGGACGTCTGCACGCCAAAGCCAGTGAACAAAAAACCAACACTGACTAACATCATTAATAAGCTACCAGTTCTTTCTTATATAAAATCACGGGAAGGTTGAAACAAGGCATTTAAAAACTGTCAAATTTAGAGACTTGGATGCAGACGTCCACGTTGGTCATAACCCCTCCTCCCCCTTGTCCGCATTTGAATGACCCCATTGCAGACGTCCTTTATGGATGACCCCTTTGTGGACTTCACTGACCAGTGGCAATACACAGCCCTTCACTAGAAGGGCTGTGTAAATCCACAGGTAGTAAATTCCACACAGGTGAAGATTACCTTAAGCATCCTTTTCTGATTAATACATTAATTATCCTGATATGGCTAGTTTATTAATTAATATTACCTACATATGCTATGGCATGGATAGGTTGCAACGTACGCTGTGTAAGACGATCAAGCAAGAGATACAGGAGATGGAACTTCTAAATCACTATCCAGAGAGTTTACTTCGAAGAAGGTATAATGCATTTCTCAGACTTTTTGAATAAGTTCAGAAAATTCTGAAGGTGTAGCATGGTCAGAAATATTAATGTTGTTTTGAATAACTACAGTTTTGATAAGATTTAAGAATTAATAAACAATCTAGTAATTTTGATCCCTTTATTATTTTACATTATTAAAAACTAGTGTATTAGGACTTTAAATTATTTAAATTAGCCTAATTGTATAACCAAGGAAAAATTACAGAGATGAAGAATTATACATTGGTAAGACAAAAGATGCTTGTGATTTTTCTGCAAAGTTTTTTAACATGAGTATAAATTGCAAGAAGTATTTAAGTTATTTCTCATTATTTGTAATTTATAGCTCTGTCATGCCAGTGTCTAATGCATGCACAAGGCATGAACCAACAGCACACCAAAACCAAGTCATATTCAGGTCAATAAATTGAATTATTGACCTAATTCAGGCTAATTGTGACATATTGACCTGTCTTAATATTTAAGTGCTCAAAGAACTAGTCTCTGAGTAATTTTCTGTATGAGGTGTCGTATAAATTTACCAATACAATACAATGAGGATTTAGAAATTGAGAAGTTTGTTTGTTTCAGACAATACACAGAGGAAGACGTAGGAATGTTTGTACCAACAACTGATGAAAGCCAACAGGATCCAGAACCTCGTGAGTCCATGAGCATCTCTTTACGTATTCAAGGTAAAGTTTAAAGGTTCCTCTAACAACAAGTCCTCTCGTGCATGCCTCTGGAGTTGAAGGAACAAATATAACATCAATCCAACAAATCTGTCCTTACAGATTAAATAGCTTGACAGCACGTCGTCAGTTTAACACCACACAGATGTAAACTGCAGAGGTAAAGACTAATGCATTACGGTAATTATCAGCTACAGATAGTCACCAAAACTGCTGCTTGTGCTTCAGCTGCTTTTTAATTTTTTATATTTCCTACTGTGTTGAATCCCAATTTGATTCGCCTGATATTTTCTTCTGACTGTGGTCTCTCCATACTTGCTGTAACTTTGTGTTGTCATAGTTTTTGTTAGTTAAATTCAAATGCTGTATTTGTGAATCTGTTTTCTACAGATGGTTATGCATTTTCACAAGAAGAGCATGGAGCTATTGAACAGGTAAGAACAAAATTTTTAACCACTGATTATAGGTCAGAAAAACAAAGTAATTAAGCATTCTGTTAAACTTTGGCTGGAAGTCTGCAGATACAGATTCTTTGAACTGATCATGAAATCCACCAACACCTTCTCAACTGAGAGTGTACTAAAAGCGACTGGGAAACTAATGCAGGTCGTCATTAAGATCATCCCATTACTGCATCAATTCTAGTATGATATTGTCAGGAAACGGATCCAAATTTTATTGAACCTGTAGGATGACTATTATAATGAAACTGTTACGACACGGTTGTTGATATGGTTGCAAAAGGCTGTATAATGAGGTTCAAGTGTAGAGTTTTAAACCCTGAACAGCACTCTGTAGCATTCTCTTACTGACTAATTTTAATTATAGTGGTGTGGATGGTTTCATGCAGTAAAATGTTTCTCTTTCAGTCTGATCTTGTTCGCGTTTATGACTCGAGTCATCCAAAACCATCTGGACTGTGATCAGTAGACGTAACTCGATTGTGCCTTGGCCTGTTGGATATGTTCCACAACTCATACTGATTGGAACAGCATCAACAGGAGTCTTACTGCTGTACCGACCGTCAAGTGCCAAATTAGGCAAAACGTAGCAACAGAAGAAATCCTTTCTCCAAAATCAGTCTTTATGAAGGGACCTAAATGTACCAAAGGACGTCAGACATGTGAAGAAAGACGCTGTATATTTGTTGAAGTAGATTTGTTAAGGTTGTGAAAGTAGGCTCGCACTCTGAATGTCTGTTGCGGAAAACTTTCTCCTGTTGAAATTGTGATGAACTTGATGGATATGGTAATAGTATATATTCAGCCATTAGCAGAAGCAAAAAAATTGTACAATATAAAACATAAAAAATAGTAAATTAAGAAATATTAAATACTATTATACTTTCTCAAGTATTATCACCAGTTAATATTGAATTTGTGACTGAACTAAATGCTCAGAAACTACATAAAACTGTAATTGGCCTTTGGTTTGTTACTTTTCTTATATTTAATTGGAATATGGATATCAACCATGTGATGTTAAATCTCCAGTAGGTACAGCTGCATTAACTGATCGATTGCTGGCATTTGTTTGAATAGTAAGTAAACTGCGAACAGACTAGGCCAAGTAATTTCTTGTTAGCGTCAAAGGCAATGCTTCTTTTAATTCATCATTTCTTGTTGCTGTGCAAATTTGTTTGGATGTTTACCATTCCAAGACTGTTAACTTTTGACTATTCTTGAGCTGCTGTATATAACTGTTAAAGCATTTTGAATATGGTTTACCAAGTTGCAATATATTGACCATTGTACTCAGCATATTACCCCAGTAAAACATTGTCTTAACTCATGGCATTTCTTACAGCGCGTTGATCTGTTCTAAGAAATATGCCGTGCCTGGTTCCAGCTGTAAAAATGCTTGTAGATTTCAGCCGTGCCATGTGCTGATAGGGCACAGAGCCATAGGTGATGCACCATGTGCAATTGTGTGAAGATTCATTCCACTAGGCATGAATCATTTGCCTGGAGTCAAGTACTGTAATGGAAAAACATCTCCTGATTTTCTTATTTGTGTCTTATCATAAAAGTTGGTTTTTACTTAGATACAGCTAAATATGGTAAGATTTGAGGGTTTTACAAGTGTACTGTTGAATATTGTAACCACAATGTGAAGTAAAACACCGGCTTTGAGAAGGACAATGAACAAGCACTGATATTTGGTGGATAAGTGAAGAAAATGGGACAAGAACAATGTTTGCATAAGTACATGCAACACTATTGCTACCTAATTGCTAAATATCTGTTAAGAAAATACTTTGAATACGTGCATAAACTAACGTCCAATTTAGAAAACCAAGATATTTAGCCAGTATTCAAGAAGAATTTATTTTGCTAGTAATCATAGAATTTATAGCTTGCCGTTCTCTCGTAATTCATGTTGTGCTTTGTTTGGATTTTTTTTACATATTTCCTACTGTGATTTCATTAAAGTGATGTTTATCACAGGATTTGAATTTCTTGCCTACCAATCATTAGAAAATTTTCTGAGCATTATATTTTGTACAAAACCATGTCAACAGTTACATGATTACAATCAGTTAAATATCCACAAATCATGTCCGTCCAACAACAGAAATAGCTTTATAGTCTGATCACTTGATGCATTCTCTTGCAGCATCAGGATTTGTGATGCTATTGCTGCACATCTTCCTGTAAGAAAGATAAATACCCAACACTAAACAAGCCCGATGCACATCTAACGTGGTATGGTTTGGTTCTGTTGTAAATGCAAAGGCAGCTATATGAGGCCATAGAAACGGCTGAAAGTCACTTATGTGCCAATGTCCACTTTCCAGGACGTATTGAAACATCTTCGTTCAGCCAACTGTTTTTGTAGGACTTGTTTTACAAGCATTGTGAACTTTTTTGATGAGAACTCCATTGCTGAATCAGAAATGCAGCACGAAGAAGAAATTGAGTCATTTCTGATTTTGTTGAGAGATACTGGCTGTCTAGGACACATAACAGTCTCCGATGTCAAGTTCCTGTTGGATGACTTCAGGGAAACTGAAGAGCGATGTTCTTAAAGAGAGAGCATCTCATTGTTGGCAATGCATTGCTAAGATAATGGTAAAACCTAAAAAGACACATCAAAGACTGTAAACTGACCTGGTTTAATGGGTTCATTTACCTACTCATTCGTACATTAACGTAAAGTTGGTCAAGACTTTTGCACCCCATCTAGTTAGGAGCCATCCATATATTACGTACACATGGAGGGGGAGGTAACCGAAATGCATGTTTTGCATACGCTTGCGAACGGGGGGTCGGAGGGTCTACTGATAATGTATGTACGCAAATTGATTGGCCTTCAAGTGAGCTAGAGTTCAGTCCTTCCAGCTATCTGGTACTACCAGAGGAATTAGGACTGTGGAAGAGGTGTCACTTGTATGCCACCTTACCTCTGAACGCTGTTAAACTATCACACAACTCAACAGTGAGTCCATGGATTACTCATCCTTCAATCTGGCCTAAAGTGCAGACAGTCGCTGCCTCAACCTGTGTATTGGACACATTCTGCAGTTGGTCTTACAGGGGGGTGTGTCAACTGTACGTACGCAGGTGGGGGTGGAAAAAAGTATGCGTGCGTACAGGGGGAGGGGTCCAATTTTCCCGGATTTTTGCGTAAATAATATATGGATGGCCCCTTAGGTCCTTAAGACAAGATCCTGTGTAAATAAATATCCAGATAATACCATTCATACATATTACAAGTTCTCAACTCCAAGAGATTGTTATATACCTATTTCCAGACATGTCGAGTCTTCTCTGAAGCTTCTGATCACAATGTATGCAACACGATGTAGTAACTTCTATAATGCTCCTATAACGATGTACAAAATGTGGCATAATAACCGGGTAATTACATGGTACATGAAAGACTGGGGTCGATCCAACTCAGAACAGAAAAATGGCCGGTCAAGGCAAAACAAAGGAATCCGTGTGTGACAATGGTAAAGCCAGAGCAGTGAATGTTTCTAACCTTCGTCTGTGTGGAGTTGCCTTCCTCAGCTCTTCGGATTTACAGATGGCTCTCAGTGCTGGCATGTAATCAGTACACAGTGTAATCGCTGGCTGCAGAACACTCTGCCTCACGCCTTCAACGATACTTGTGTTCTCTTGAAAGAGCCTGTTAACATTTACCACGAACCTTTAAAGAACCCCAACCCCAATCTCAACTGCTCTGCATCACTATATTAACATCTCATCAGTTTGCTTGAACTTGGTCAAACTCTTGAGTAAAAATGAAGAATAATTCAGATGTTCCAGCAGTAAAGCGATAGTCTAGTTGTTAGCATACTGGACAATCATTGAAAGGTCAAGGGTTCAAACCCTGACAGGTTTCAAGAATTTTGCTCCAATGGCTCCTCTAACCCACTCAGCTTAAGTGATAGACCAACGACACAGCCAATGTGTGGGTGGTCGATTCATCACATCAGACAGCAAGGGAGTTGTGACTAGGGCTAACCAAACTGAAGTCACTAACCTTCATACTCATGGCTGACTCTTGAAGTTATTATTATTAATTTGTAACTTTCTATAGTGCCAGTGTCTAATGCACAAGGCATCAACTGATGGCACACCAAAGCCAAGCCATAATCAGGTCAATATCCAGGTGATCAACCACAGGGTTAGCTGATGGGACTGCTCATCTTCTTCGAACAATAATAATGTTCCACAAGGATGCAACTAACAAAAGATCTTTGCTAGGCTTTCTGATAAGAAAGTGACCTTTGACAGAAAACCGATACTACATGACGACATTACAGGAATATTACACCACATGCATTGTGAGTCCAGATGTATCGGTAAAAATAACTAGAAATGTATAAAAGTATGCCACAGATTCGGATTAATGACTGCGCACATAACAAGTCCATTTAAATTAAAATCAATTCCTGCAAGTAAACACCATACTATGCTAAAAACGCAAACTTTATGTAGTTTTATATAGTTACACAATTTCACCAAACATGTTAACTACGATTTACGACTTTTACATAGTATAGCCAGATACATACATACCTAGAATAATGGTTGTTTTGCGTCTGGCTGTCATCCTCTGATAGTGTTGCAGCCTCTTTTTCCACTGATGCATTCTGCATTCCTTCACAGCCTTTCCACCTGACCCCAGACACTGAAAGCACGAGAGCTTCAAGAGCAGTGATGGCTTCATCAGCCTTATCTTGGAAATGCCAGTAGGCATTGCCACTCATCTCTTCGTCAGCACAACGTTGGCGCATTGCAGAACAGTAAATGTCCGTATATGACATGTTCTTGTAAGTATCATACAGAGATTTTACAGATGCTTGCCGCATAGCACAGTCATTATCTATTATTTTGTCCTCAATCCGAACGCTGTCCTCTGCACAAAGTTCTTGCTTAGCAACAGATGACTGCAAACGCTGGATAAACTGATCTAAAATTGGCGAATTCTGGTGTCGATAACTACCAAAAAATGGTGATGCACAGTTTTTCTGTAGGTCCTGATAAAAAAATTGCAGAATACATTAATATTCAATTAGAAGTGTTTGGCCATCATCAAGCAATGTCCTTCAACTAATCCCCTCTTACAGAAGTGATTTCGTAACTGGATGCAGCATAGGATTACATGCATAGTCTTTTCCAGGTAATGCTACACCATTGATTCTATTTTCCAGAGCCACCTCCTAGCTGTGTGAAGACCAAAGTTTGGTGGCTCATCATTTAGGATCCATAAACCTATATCTGTATCTGCAGACCAGTTTTTTTTTTATCAAACTAGCATACTCAATGGACTTCAAAACAAATGAATTAGTGTCAAGCAATCAGCCTACAGTAATAATTAAAGACCTCAAAGAGAAATTCATTACACTAGGAATCTTCAATAAGTCATGATTTGGAGCAGTATAGCTGCGAGCCAGATTTGCATTCATTTAATTTTAGGCAAGACAAAATTTAGTGCCCACTTGGGTAGGACTGAGTTAAGGTATGTTATTGAAACTCTATCTGATAAAACAGATCTAAACTGGCAAACTCAATGGAGATCGACATACACAGGTCAAAGCGCAAACCAGAACATGTCTCATGTACAACAAGTTAAGAAGTTTTCTATGACGGCGATTATTATGCATTTATTAAGCACCACTATCTAATGACCAAGCATCAGTTGAAGACACTGAGCAATTGTGAGTGAAGGACTTGCTCAAGGTCTTACACAGTAATCATCTCGTGGGAGACTTGAAACTGTACTCTCCGCAATATAAGGCAAGCTGTCTAACCAAGCGTGTCTCAGAAAAATGAAGAAATAAATGAATGATAAACGAAGATCAATTTCTGGCTCACGGCCATTAGGTCACTCTACCCAAGTATAAGATCAAGAACTAACAACTATGAATGGTTGGACTCACCTGTGTCAAAGGACTGAAAACAGAGGCATTGCTAACCCCTAAAACATGGCCACTCAGCCTATGCAAAGGCAACAGCAGCCCCTCATCTGCTGGCTTTAGTTCTTGCACAGTCATCTCGCTATCACAGCGAAACTCGGAATCTGACGGAGCCAGGCTGCAGCTTTGTGAGACGTCTTCAATCATCTGTGAAACATTCTTAGCTGGAGAAGACAACGAAACCATTCCACGAGATTCGCTGTAATTGCTGCTCTCGTCGTCTGACCAGACCTGTATGCGCCGGCGCTTTCTCGGAACAATGCTCTGGAAATCATCATCACTGTCTTGCACCTTTGATGTGTTGGTAACACCACTACTAATCACGGTCTGGTCTTCAGCCACCTTCAATTCAGGTACCATCAACTTCTGAGGCTCTTGGTGGCATGTGCCAACATGTTGGTGAACCGGTTGATTGGAAACCAGATGACGTGCAGCCCCTGAATCGACCCAGTACTGAAGAATCAGAAGAGTCTTACGAATGTCTCCGTTAAAGAACTCAACCAAAGAGAACAGGTCATTGTAACTGGTTCGTACGTTCTCCAAGAGGCAGATCAGTTGAACGTAACTGGCTGTGTTCACCTGAAAACATTACATGTATACACATATATATATATATATATATATATATATATATCAGTATTTATGCATGCAAGTAAATATGTATGTATGTAAGTAAGTATGCATACAAGTCTGTATTTATCTGTTTATTTATGTAGCACCTTTTGAAACCTATAAGAACATGCTATCACTTGCAGCAAATAATTGAAACTGAATTGACCAGTTTATTTCTAAGTTTTTAAATAACTGAACTTCCCAGTTACTTAAAAATTGTTAATTCCAGTTATCCAACAAATTACATTTGCAGGTCAAACATAATTCCAGTTATCCAACAAATTACATTTGCAGGTCAAACATTAAAAGCCTTTATTTAGCACAGAACTTTATATAATTTTCTCAAAGTAATTTACCTAAAACCATATATTAAACATCCTCAGCAAAAATATTGACACACTTTGGCAATATATGTATATACAACAATGTCTTATGACAAGCCGTTGTACACAGATACTTAAGATCAAGCACGCAGCTATCTGATAATTTCTAGTAAAAATAGCTCAAAGAAAACTATCAATGACATAGCAAAATGGTCAGTTACCTGGTAAATTTATAGCAAATGTTCCAAATAAATTAACCTCTTATGTCAAGGGTTAAAATTTGTAACAAATGCAAAAGACGATACATATAAAAAGCACAATTCATTCTTGCCGAATACAAAAATCTCTCAACTGTGCATTTTGAAGCAGAATATATATATATATATACACACACATATAATATATATATTTATACATATATATAAACTCTCTCACCAGTCTTGGAGTTCTAAGTCGCAAAGTCTCACAACGTCCACCAAACTTCTCAGCAAAACGTCTGTCTGTGGCCGTAAGAATAATCGGTCTCTTTGTTGTCTTCATAAATGTTTGGACTGCTGACCAAAATCCTCGATCATCATCGAACACGGTATCAACCTAATGAAAAAAATTCTAATAAACTATTTCAAGATAAAATCTGACAAAAAATAAAAATTACTAGATGTTTATCCCCATTGTAATTGGCATAGTCTACTCCAGACAATGCTACACCATTGATTCTATTTCTGAAGCTGCCACTGGCTGTGTGCAGGTCAAAATTTAGTAGCAATCATTTAGAACTTGTAGATTATTGATCTGCATCCACAGATCAGTTTTCTTCTAATTCTGTGGTTATCTATCCTAAGAATGGCAATTTCAACAAAATCACACAACAATGCAGTAACCATTTCAGGGAAGGCTCGAACAGTACTCTCCACATTACAAGATGACCACTCTCACCAATCGGCTACTGCAGCAGTTTTCAAACTTTATTTTTATTGTACCACCAGGTAAAAAAATCGAATGTTGACGTACCACCGGCGGCATTAGCAAAAATCATATAAAAAAACAAGTGAGCACGAAGTCCCCTTTGCAATTAGCGCAGAACTATAGGTAGACAAATTCAAAAATTAATGTATAATTTTAGGAATGTAATCTTTTAAAATATTTTCGTGTACCACTTAGCGACACCTGGCGTACCACTAGAGGTATGCATACCACCGTTTGAAAACCGCTGGGCTACTGTGTCTCAGTAAATGATGCACTAGATACATAGAAGAAGAGCAGTCCCTTGAGCTAGCCTAAGAGGCAGCCATGGGTAGCAACTTTATTTTCTTAGCCTAGGTATAATGAGGGTAGGGGCCAGTCCCCTCCCTTGCTATTTCATCTTCCCACCAACACAGTATGATCAGGCTACTCTGAATAGCTGAGTTGGCTAGGGGCGCAGAAATATCAAAACAAATTTCTGTCCTGGCCAGGATTTGAACCCTAAATCTATCGGCTGACAGTCCACCATGCTAACTATCATGCATAATACAGGAGGGACAGATGAACATAAGATCTTAAAAGACACAGTTCGATACTTGTAAGCTCTCTTATAGGTCGACTCAGTCTTCCACTCCCTAGGGAGCAGCAGTAAATTCAGCAGGCATCTAACAGGCCGCCAAGACATGTGTTCTATAAGATCTGCATAATTGTACTGCTATATGTTTCAATGTTACTTACTGCAGTTTGTCAGTGAGCTTGTCAATAAACACGAATAGTGTATTATAACCATCTAAATATGTAACTGAGTATTTATATAGCGCCTGTCACAAATCAACTGACTTCGTCAAACAGAATCAAAGATGGCTTCCGAGTGTCTTGGTTCTGTGTCTTCATGTCCTGTGGTTGCTGCAGCAGCTGGTGTTGTTTCTTGGATGGAGATCTGCATTCAGTGCTTTTAGTTCTTCTGCCCCCTGTTACAAGAACCAAATGCGATACAATACAATACAAAAGGCGAAGACAATACAATACATAGAGTGACAATTCCTGAAAACTGTTGCTCATTAGACTAAGTTCAAGAGAGGCTTCATATGACACAAACGTCCTTCAGATTTTCAGCACGAGGAAAACACCAACTGCGAAGACAGGTCCTTGAGCTGGCAATGGATGAATCGCATTGTCCTGGACACTGGATCAGTACATCACAGGACTTGTTGTTTTCAGATTATACTGTACCAGATTCTACTGCTTCCTGACGGAGGCACGAGTCTGCCCACAACTTGCCCAAGGTTGCAACACGAGTCTGCTCAGTAGGCTCAAACCTGCAACTGTTTGATTGCACAAGAAGTGTGCACCCAAAGAGACTACCTTTTTACATGGCTAATTAATGTCTAATTAAACAGTGCAAAAAATAAGTAAATTTCACAAAAAGCTCACTTTTCTTTGGAGAAGGTTCTTCTGGTTCAAAAAGCGACTGCTTCGCAGACCAACGTGCGAGAAATCCACCCACAGGATTCGATTGCTTTGGCGTCTTTGCTTTGCTTGATGTCTTCTCCTTCGCTTGGTCTGAAATGTTAAATTCAGATGACAGAGGTCATTCCAGAACAGCAATCAATAAAATTACAAGACTAGCAAAAACTGATGCATAATCACAGCTAAACACAAATGTACTGTTCAAAACACAACAGCATTTTCAAGGCATCAGTTGATGGTCGTTTAAGATCCTCGGATTGTTGGAATTTGCAACACAAGTGTACCAGTCAGTAGAAGAAACCTTATTCTTAATGAATCAGCCTAAAGGATTATGGCTAGACTCTGTTTTTACTTCAAATTGACCAATAATAACAGCTACAAGTTGCCTCATTCATACCATTTAAGAGTTGCCACATTGCTACCACATATAAGTCAATTCATTCATACCAGGTAAGAGCTGCTTACTCAATATTCATACCAGATACAGTCACTTCAACAATACCAGTAATGAGTTGTCACATTCATAACAGACATCAGTGCATTCACAGTGCTCAGTTGGACTGACTCATTCATACCAGTTATAGGTTCTTCATTGCCTTATTCATACCAGTTATAGGTTCTTCATTGCCTCATTCATACCAGTTATAGGTTCTTCATTGCCTCATTCATACCAGTTATAGGTTTTTCATTGCCTTGTTCACACCAGGTATAGGTTCTTCATTGCCTTATTCATACCAGTTATAGGTTCTTCATTGCCTCATTCATACCAGTTATGGGTTCTTCATTGCCTTATTCATACCAGTCATTGCCTCATTCATACCAGTTATGGGTTCTTCATTGCCTTATTCATACCAGTCATTGCCTCATTCATACCAGTTATGGGTTCTTCATTGCCTTATTCATACCAGTTATAGGTTCTTCATTGCCTCATTCATACCAGTTATAGGTTCTTCATTGCCTCATTCATACCAGTTATAGGTTCTTCATTGCCTCATTCATACCAGTTATAGGTTCTTCATTGCCTCATTCATACCAGTTACAGGTTTTTCATTGCCTTGTTCACACCAGGTATAGGTTCTTCATTGCCTCATTCATGCCCGTTATAGATTCTTCATTGCCTCGCTCATACTGGTTATAGGTTCTTCATTGCCTCATTCATACCAGTTATGGGTTCTTCATTGCCTCATTCATACCAGTTATGGGTTCTTCATTGCCTAATTCATACCAATTATGGGTTCTTCATGCTGCTCAGAGGCTGCATCAGTTCGAGGTCCTCGAGAGACTTGGTGTGACTGTGTCGCTTCCTGCAGCTGTGTCAACACATATCTGCCATCTCTGCTGCCGGAAGCATTTACCTCAAAAACCTTAAACATTACATAAAGTAATGTAATAGTCACATCAACACAGACAGTCACATTAATAGGCAAACGTCAGCAGCCACAATATGTCATTAAGCATTGAAAACTATAGCAAAATTTAAATAACACTACTCCATAGAATTTACAAGCGCTCAATTTAGCATAGGCGTTTACTGGGGCACAGTAGCCAATTGGCAGGAGTGCTTGACCTGTAACGCGGAAAGTATGGGTTCGAGCCTCCACTCAGACAGTAACTGTGTAAGGACCCTAAGTTCTTCACACACACAGTTGCTCAGCACCATCGATGTTCTGTCGTGTGGTCGCGTGTGCACTTCTGAACTCTGGAAGAAGGGTAAATGTCAAATACTGCGGTATTATTTTACTACATATGCTTGATATTTCCAAATCTTCTACATATATTTTTAAACAGCTAATACAGCATATTACCAAATTGCAAAGGTCAGCTTCATTAACTTCTTACACCATTCCAAAAAACCAAATATAGAGGCCACATTGAGAAGATGCAAAATTAAATGACTTCAGTAACTAACTTCACGAGCCATACTGATTTAATTCTGGCATATTATTAAAACTATGGAGTTTGTTAGATCAGAAAAACTAGCAACCTTAAAGTCCAATTCTTGAGCCAAAGCATAGACCATTGACGTCTTTCCAATTCCATGACCACCAAGAAGAAGCATCGTATTACAGAGCGACCCATCGTCATCGGCATAACTGCTGCTGTCATCCCAGGACTCAAAATCACCAGAAACTGAAATAACATATGACAGATTAATTCAACTAACTAACAGCTTTAAAAATACAAACAGGCATTTACGTATACATCAGTTGGTGCAAAGGGGAGAATTCAGAATGAACAAATTTGGTTCCACAACACTAAGTCACTTGAGGTACAAAATACATCAATCATCAATTCTTCATTACGAGTAATTACCTTTATTGTTCTTCATTATGAGTAATTACCTTTATTATAATTATTCTACTATTGTGTCACATTTAAGTCCATAAAATAGAGAATATCACATTCAAGATTTTGGAGTCATGCTTAACTTGACACTCTACAAAACACCAAAAAGCTGCAACTTCTCGAGCATGACTCTGTTGCTCCCAAGGATCCGACAGCTATGCTCTACTTGCACTAAATACACTAGTCAGACAACATTACAGAATCTTAAGTTATTGTAAATTTGTTTTACTGAATCTGACACCTACCATCATCACTTGGCGTCTTATCAGGCTGGGAATTTTTGTTTGATGAGTGGCGACTAACGACCTGCTTCCATTCCGTCAGCCAATCACGAAGTTTCTTACATGCATCCCAGTTACCAATAATTTCATTCGCTCGAGTTGGTGCATATTTCTCTGTCCAAAGTGAGCTCTGAGTTTCTAAAACATGCATGACATTCTACAATAAAATGCCAGAATTCCATTTGTTGCTTTTGAATTTCATTAATTTTTCAATTTTTACAACTTCTTAAAAATCTATTAAGAAATCTATTTTCCTATATTGAAAAAATGAAGTCATAGAGCTGCCCAAACTGGAAACCTTGTAGAACATGAGCCTGAAACTTAACTATTCGGCTTAAATAGAAAACTGTACTGAGAATTTCAGAAGTAAACAGTACAGTAGCTTGAAAATAAATAAATCAATTATGGATTGTAGAAATACAAA
Source organism: Allolobophora icterica (assembly GCA_963556255.1). Lineage (NCBI taxonomy): Eukaryota > Metazoa > Annelida > Clitellata > Crassiclitellata > Lumbricidae > Allolobophora > Allolobophora icterica. The sequence goes on along the minus strand of OY744610.1, from coordinate 32,454,227 downwards.
TAACCTAATGGCTAAATATGGCTCTATTTCCATGTGTACTTACATAACCTCAACATAATAAACAGATCTAAATAAAAAAAAACCCTTGCGCCTATTTCACCACAGCTTGAATAATGGTTAAATACATCAATCATTCAATGAGTAGCATATACTTCTGCTCATAAGAAGTACATGCTACTCACAAGCAGTCACAAAATAACACAATAAAAATCCAGACATTCACAGCAAAAACTATAAAAATACCTGAACAGTCATCTTCAGCATTCTCACAGTGAACATGGGAATGGTCACCCTTTTTCCGTTTGGATACTTTCTTTGACTTAACAGATGCTTCCTTCAGATAAGGTGAAGCTGAAGTCTTGGAAATATCTAATTTCAAGAAAAGCAGTTACAAAATATTTATCAAAGTCGCTATTATATTCTGCAAACTTATTTTTATTATGATCCTTGGGAGCCACATCAAGGAGCATGTCATAACAGAACGCATTACACTGAGACTATGGTAAATGCCTTAACTCTTAAGTTAAATTCTGAATCCACATCCACAATTGTGCTATAGCAGAATATACGTTATAATGATGTGGGCTACAACAAAGTTCTCGTGTAATTACTCAGTGGCTCATAAGAAGTAAATCCTACTAACTACTGAAATAAAATATTTCTCATTATAGAAACTACAAAATAGCTATGATCCTCACCATTCTGCTTTGTTTTTGAATCACGGTTCTTCCTCAGAGACAGCTGGTGATAAACGCGATCAGTTGGAAAAGATGGATTATGAAACTGAACTTCAGACAGTAGAACAGGCAGCTGCTCTTTGGAAATTTCCATCAGGTTTCCTAACTGTACATGAAACACATTGGAAAAACATGTCAGACATAAATTACAGGTTTTTTTTAGACACTTTAGAGGTAGAAACAAATATTTCATTAAGACCAATAAATAATTGTGATACTGTAAAAATTTTATATGCAGCAATGTAGATATAAGTTTGTCTAGGAACATACTGAACTCTGGAACCGGTATCTATGTTTCTGGCCTCCTGGACCTAAACAGAGCTCATCTGTGATATTACGAGTACAGACTGAAGTTTCATAGTGCCCTTACATTACAGTAAAGTACTACTGAAGGCTTCACATTAGATTAAACTTCAGTAGACTGCTCCAAAAAAATTGAATACTGAATGAAACTGCATTGAAAACTAGTATTAAATATTTCCACACAGCTGAAAAAGTTGTGGTGCACAGGCTCCATGTTCAGCACCTTGAGTTCATCCATTGCAGACAAGGTAAAAAAAAGAGCAGGAAATAAACGACTTCTACACATTTTGTAAGGGACAAAGAAGCATTACTTTTCACTACCAGAAAATCAAATAAATTGCAACATACCTCAAGTTTCTCCCCATCAATGCTTTTTTCATTGTTAGAAAGAGAGGTCAATTGCCCAAGGTGTAGCATCTTGGCATCAACGGCAGGCAGTATAGTCTCAGAGGGATTCATCAGGTTCAGAGTGACCTCAGGAAGACACCACGGCTGAAGAGTACTATTGTTCCTTTCATCAGCTGAATTGCCCTGGTATGTGTGGCTATGTGTTGGAAAAGGCGCATCCACAAGAGGCAATGCAGACAGCTGCTGGATGTTCTGTATCTTCTTCAGTTCAACTGGTACCCCGCTTAAGAGAAAGTTACGCTTTATCTGGATGGCTTCTCTTTCAGCTGCCGACAACTTTGGAGTCGATTTTTTAGAAGAATCATTTGAATTGCGTTTCATGAAGATAGGAGCCAAACTGGGAGCTAAAAGAAAATCCATCACATACTGATCATTAAATACACAAAACAATGTATCAGACGAAATTCAAATTTCTATACAGGTCAATAACTTACCAGATATTTCTTGCTTAAGAGCGTTTGAGAAGTACAGTGGTCCAGTGGAGACCCGTTCTGGCTCCCAACGACCGCACATTAACCGGTCTGCACTGTACTTGATATATGTGCTATATTAAGTATCTTAATAAATACATATATACGCATATTCAAGCAATCTTGCATACATTCAAGTGACCTTAATCGTGTTATAAATTTCTACGCAAGTTTCATATAACCACAAGATGATAAGTTTCCTTATAGTTTGATGCTATCGCATTAACACATCTTAGAAGACCGGTAAAAGTCCTTGTAAACTACTGGTGAGTCAAGTGTATTCCAATACAGTTTAAGTCAGCGGTTCTCAACCTGTGGGTCGCCACCCCCATAGGGGTCGCCTTACGATTTGCCAGGGGTCGGCTGGAACCTTCAGAAATTTGTAAAAAAGTTGTCAGCGTAGTTTCTTAATATTTAATATTTTATGTAATTACGATTTCTGCGTTGTGCTCTTGCAAAGGCAGCCCAGAGAATTTCTTATCTGGTGATAAAGAAGCAAGCGCAGCCTTCTCATTGACGCTCTTCTTTGGATTGCTAAGCTCTATCATTTAGTTATAAATGAAATAATAGGTCCTATTGTCACTTTTCTGTAGCTTTGTTTTCTTAAATCTTAAGTACTTTTAAAATTTAAATTTAGCAGCTGCCATTAAAATTTGTAACTCTTTTAATTGTACAGGCACAATAAATATTAAGCTTCAAGTAAATATTTCATTTACTAAATTTTACTTTTAAAATTTTCAAAATTGTTACCAACAAAAAATACAAATAGCTTTGCTGATTAATGATTTATTATGCTAATATGCATGATGCTGAAGGATTATCGAAATGGTGAGAAGTGAAATGCATCATAATGGTAGCAAAACTGCGGTGAAGGGGGAGTAACCCAATTAATTTTATTGTTGGGGGTCGCAACAACTTTGGAAATATTGTAAAGGGGTCGCGGCACTAAAAAGGTTGAGAACTGCTGGTTTAAGTCATCAATTAAATCATGCTACATATTATAAATCTGAAACAATTGGCTGAAACTGCTCATTATAAAGACATACATTTAATTTTTTCAGCATCAGGCTTAGGTTTGCTTGGGACATATGCTCGTCTAGAAGGATGGCCTTTTGCTTCGTCTGGCTCCTCTTCCGAATCTAGACTTATTGTTTCAGCCTCCACATCATCTTCTGCAACAGTCTTCTTTTGTCTCTTCGAACAAGAATCCTTAAAAAATCACCAACAATACTTGAATCTCTTGATCACAAATAATATTAAATTAATTTACCTTAGAAATGGTTAACTACATGAACACAATAAGTAATAAATACTTAATACTGATACAAAAACAAAAAACAGAATCAAAAGGAGTTGCCGAGCATTAAGTTTTAAAGTTTTCACTGTGAAAACTGTAAAAAATCCTATCAACGTCACCAGCCTTTGATGCCACAAAATGTCATTAATATGTTTTATTCTTTGCCAAGCACTAAAATATGAAAGCTGCTGAATGTAATAAAAGACTTGAAACACTTACCGAGTACATAAAATTACTGTACAAAAACTTAAAAGTAATTTTTTCTCATAAAATTTGTATGAAGTGTCATGACCATCTGTGGCTGAGCAGCATGTATTTTTGGCAGTTCTAAGACTGTTTCAGAAAAAGGTCCAAACTGTTGGAATGCTGATGCCTGCTAGCAAATTCAGTCCCAAAAGCCACAAACCCACATGATGTCAAAGTCATGTAATTACTGATAGACACCTACATTACCTTATATCTACAAGGTTTTAATGATCTCATAGTTGCAAAAGACATTGGAAATTACCTGCATAGCGATAGATATAGCAGCAATGGCAGCCACAGCACTCTGCCGCTGACTTCTCCTTGGAGCCCTGGCTTCACTTTCAGTCACTGGACTGGCACCCCTTTTCAGTGACTCAGGCTGACTAGTCGTCTGATTCATATTTACAGTCATCAATTTGCTGGCTTTTGTATTGGGCTTCAATTCTTTAGGAAGCTGGAAGCAAAGAACAGAATTTCACAACTTAGCAATTCCAACAATAACTGCAAACACAATTCATACTTCACTGTGCAACTAAATGACCGCTGCATAATACGAAGCACAGGAAATCTTTATGAAAACCAACAGATATAACCACAATGCTTTTTCTGGACACCATCTGTGGATCATAATAGTAATTAAGATATGAAGTGGAACATTGCATGGTAGACGGTCTACAGAAAAATGGACTGGCACTGCATAATACCATGCTCGTGTCAGACGATCCACACCCATGGAGAGAAAGTGCACCAACGTAAATATTAATACTGATCAATTATTATATTTACAGCTACTAAATGAATACCATTAGTTATAAGTAGGGAATAACCGGAATCGGCTTCACACTTGGAACTAATGGTACTCGGTTCGTATCTAGATCCGGCAAATAGTACATCCAAATACTTGGATTCGGTACTCGGTGGAAAATGTCTACCCGGTTATTTCCTAGTTAGAAGTTTAAAACTAGCTCATTTACAATAACACTAAATGGACAGTACACTTTGCTGACTGCAGAATTCATATAACTTAACTGAGATGCCTACCTCTGAAACTTTCTCTTCAGGCACTTCACCGGTGCTGAAAAATTGAAAAGACAACAAGAAAGTAAAAAGCGAGAAGTGTACTGAAAAGTAACAATGAAAGAGAAAACTGCACAGAATTTTCCTCTTTAAATCCACAGTTCCTCCATTGTTCAAATGATTGTCAATCCATTTGCATACCCCCACACACAAACTCATATTAATCAATCAATCATTCAATCAATCCAATCAGAAGAATGCCAGTAAGCTGGCAATTATCCAGAAAAGGTAAATGGAAAAACAAAGGATCACAGTGAAAATGATGGAAAATCTCTTATGCTAAATAGTGAACTAGTTAGAATCTTCCTATTTTTTACCTTTCATGTTTGACGAGGACTGAAGAGACAGATGTTGACATTGGAAGCATGTACAGACGAGTCTCTTCATCATCTTGACTGACAGATTTCTCGCTGGCATCCACATCATTACATTCTTTTTTAGTGCAGCCATTAACCTGTGACCCCTTTCCTCGACCTCTTTTCTTGACATCTGCCTTCTTATCTTTACTATTGCTTGATGCACCATCTGAATTCAGTTTTTGTTTCTGAGAGTCTGGCTCCTGCACTTGTTTCTGCTTTCCCATTAGCACATCATTCATGTTTTTTCTGTCAGTTACTGAACCATTCAGCATGGAATCCATCGCTTTCTCAGCGTTTGTATATTTTTCACTATGACATGCATCGATGATCTTCGCTGGCATTGGACTTTCCTTTATCTGTAACTCACCTATAATTGTCTCATTCTCAAGTTTGTTACTGTCATTATATTTCAAGATAGAAGTAATCCCAACAGGCGCTTTCAGCAGTCCACCTGCCTCATCTGATTTAATCGCAGAAGGCACTTTCAGCAGTCCACCTACCTCATCTGATTTAATCGCAGAAAGCACTTTCAGCAGTCCACCTACCTCATCTGATTTAATCGCAGAAGGCACTTTCAGCAGTCCACCTGCCTCATCTGATTTAATCCCAGAAGGCACTTTCAGCAGTCCACCTGCCTCATCTGATTTAATCCCAGAAGGCGCTTTCAGCAGTCCACCTGCCTCATCTGACTTAATCATTTCATCATCCAGATATTCAATCACGAGATCATCATCTGTAATTTCAATACAGCCCTTACTACACTTTTTGCGACCATCCTTCTGTTTCCCAAAGATTCCCGGCAATAGCACAGGGCTTTTCCTTGCCAATACCTCACCTGACAACTTGGAACAGGGTTCGTGTATTTCTGCTTTGACTTTAATTGTTGAAAAAGAAGGATTTTGAAGTTTGAAAGTTGCTGGTCCCTTAGAGAAGAAACTACGAATGTCTCTCCCTGCATTCTGTGACTCATCGATAGCTTTTGTTTCACTTAAATCTGGTTCAGCTGATTCAGTCAGATAATCCTCATATGATATCTCGACAGTAGATTCTGCACACGTTCCAGCAGCAGCTTTGCCAGCTTCACCATTTATTTTCACATCCTCCTTGTCAGCATCTTCACCTGCCTGGTCTTTTAACTGTCTGCGTTTTCCATGCTTCCAAGTTTTGTCTTCATCTTCAGAATCATGACTGATCTCTGATGAAGAACATTTTTTGGTACTCAGTTTCTCTTTAGAAGTATTAGGAGTTCTAACCATAAACTTATCAATTGTTGCCATGATGTCTTTGGTACTGCTCAACACAAAACAGTTTCACACATTTTCAGAGTTAAAGTCAGCAATTCTAATTACAAAAATGTTGAACGACGATAATTAATATCAGATGGAAGGCACTTATTCCAATTTGGAAACCTTGAAATATGGGATTTATATGCATTCTGTCATTGTGCATGAAAAGTACTTCGTAAATCCTCATGACTATGCAGTACATACACAAAACGTGGGGAACATGTTGACGTGGGTGAAAATAAAACTGAAAAGACAATTCAGCACAACTTGCGATTATTTCTAAACATATCTTTAGAAATTCATCTGGTATAGTGCACTTCAGCCCTAACCCATTTCGGCATGAAGAGAATTCTTCGAATATACTGACTGATCTGTATTTCAGAGACATACCAGTTTAATTAATTCTTCACCAAATAAAATTTCAGCTTACACCTTCATAAATATTGTGTTCATTACATATCACTTACTTGCAGCACTCTATTCTATCCGTGTCTAGGGTAGCCATATTTTTACTACGGTCATCGGTCGCAGGTCACCATATGGTAAAAATTACCCAAAATTGTTTTAAGGAATTGGGTTTACTTGCATTTTCATAACTTTCGGGCAAACGGTTTTCGCGGATGCGGGGTAAGCCCCGCCTCCTACGAGTCTACACAACGAAACAATTTGTGATGAATGATTCACAAGCCAAACTACCTTAACAGCAATCTGAAAACACAGCAAAACTGTTTTAGTAACTACATAACACCACTTATTAATCTTTTATAGTTGGTAGTCTCTCTATTATCACTCAGTGACACGGAACATCATTGTTTAAATGTTAATATCTAGTAATACTAAATCCAACTAATGTAACTTATGACCAAGTATGATCGTCACGACGATATACTAGTTATAATTAATTACCTTGTTTATTTTAATTACCACTTTATCCCTTAACCAAAAGGCGCGAAATCAAAATAAAGTACCAAAACAACCGCCATGCCTCCCTATTCCAGTAGCGCAATTCTTGTAGCTCAATCAAAGCCCAATTGATTTTCATATTTCATCATATTCGTTTTTATTATTGATCATATACTGGTTGACAAACCGCAACCGTGGACAAGTTACACTGATTGAAAGCTAGCATAAAGGAAAGAACAATAAAAGATTTGAGAAATAACCTATAGAATATTGCTGTTAAATTTTGAATCGTTCAGTAGATGTCATTAGCCTATATATATATATATATATATATATATATATATATATATATATATATATATATATATATATATATATATATATATATATATATATATATATATCCACAGACAGGTTATTTCGGTGTTCGGTGTTCATATTAATAGGGTTGTGTGCTATAGGCCTACAAGGTATCCGAAACACAAATGCATGCAGGGTGATTCTCATGACAGATTTATTTTAGTTACAGACAGTTACAGCTATAGTTAGTGGTTCTTCATTTTAGTTATAGTTACAGTTATAGTAGTGTAGGCCTATTATTTTTATTTACAGTTATTGTTATCGTTATCGAAATCATTTTACAATATAATACAACTAAACATTTGAGTCATTTTCCGGTAATATGTCACATTCACTAATTGAAGAAGCTAAAAAATTTGTTTGCAAATTACATTGATTTTTGTTTTGAGCAAATCTTTAATATTTCTATTTCACTAATATATATTTGGTTTTGCACTAATATGTAAAATTATGAAGTTTTTAGCAGAAAGAAAATAGTCCTACGAAAATGTTTGTCCACTCCGTTACTCCGTTACCAAAACACATATGAGCTATTTATATATAGTAGACAGCTTCCTACTGCGTAGTTTGACATGCCAATATGTTTTTAGTATTAATGTTAATAAAAGAAATATAAAAGAAATTACAATACAAATGATTATTTAATTCCATCACATTTTAAATTTTGTTAAGAAAGTCCACTCCGTTACCGAAAGAAAAATAGAAAATCTAATCAATGTAAAGTTGACTGTATTTTTTTGGCCAACTAACAAAATAAAAATCACTTGAGCCAATCATTACCAGTGATCAAATGAACTAAAAAACATTAAAATATTTATGATGGTGTCTTAAAAATCTGCTCATAACATCAAAATTACATAAAAAAAATTACCATAAAAAGTTCCGCTCCGTTACCATCTGTCGAGAATTGAGCACAGAATGTGAAAAGTGAACTTTTTAAAAAACAGTCTGCCGAAACAAAAATTTATTAAAAAGTTTAAAGTAAATGAAAATAATTTTTATGATGAAAACATAATTATCCTAATACCTACAGTTCTACACTACAATAAAAAAAATATGTTTCAAGTTTCTTCAGTTTAAAAAACCATAAAACTGTTAGTCTGTACAATGTATCCATTTTCTAGGTGTGTAATATTTAATATATAATAATGATTAAGGTGAGATCTGACACTTCTTCTCACGACACAAATCCGGAACGTTTGCTTTAATGTTCGAAGTGGCAATTCGAAGTTCATTGGAGAGATTGTCATCTGTTAGTCTGCATCCGTTTTCGGCAACTTTTTGCATTTGATGATTTTGTTTGTTTCATCTCTGAGAAGAACTGTTCACGAATTCGCGAATATAGGTGCTTGGAAACAGTGGTGCAACCATATTCAGGGCATGAAATGATGAAATCTATGTGAAGGGTAAGAATCCTGAGAAATGTAGTACAGTTTATAGAACTAAATCAGGGGTACTTCACGAAATTTCCTTTTCAATTCACTATTGCTGAGAGTTTGCTGTCGCCGTGTGCCGCGTTGCACACAGAAATTCAACAACCAATCCACGCCCAGTTAACATTTAAAACAATTAGTTTACAACAAAGGGCTAATCATTTTTCCGAAAAAGATTCGAAATTTTTCGAATCATGACATCATTTTCAAATCGAATCGAATACCGCCGCCCGATTCGTTTTCGAATCGAATATCGAAGCTTCGCAGGTCCCTAATTTTGATGTTACCAATGTTCTTTCCAGACAGCTTTATGTAGAGCTGGGTGTCGTCAGCATATAGGTGGATCATGAGATCGTGCTGTGATGCAATGTTAACAATGTTGGAGGTGTATAGAATGAAGAGAAATGGACCGAGAATGAATCCTTGTGGGACGCCAAAGAGGACAGAAAAAATTTTCGATGAGCACCCACCGAGTTTGACACTGTGAGATCTCAAGGAAAGGAACGAGGCAATCCATTGAATAGCTAAGGAACGAGGCAATCCATTGAATAGCTAAGGCAGTAACACCAAACTGTACTTGCAGGATTTTTAGAAGAATAGTATGGTCCACACAGTCAAAGGCAGCTGAGAAATCCAGTAGTAGTAGAGCGGTGATACATCCGGAGTCAAGGGCCAGAACAATATCGTTGTAGACTTTGATGACTGCGGTTTGTGTGGAGTGATGGCGACGGAAACCAGACTGAGTGGGCGGTAGTAGATGATGCGATTCAGCGTAGTCGGATAATTGCTTGTGGATCACACGTTCGACTATTTTTGAGATGAACGACAAGTTTGAGATGGGACGATAGCTGGCCGGGTCTGTCGGGTCGAGTCCTGGTTTCTTGACATGATGGCACGTTTATGTTTAGTGGGTAAGGACGCCTGAGTTACGGAAACATTGATGAGGAAGGCAAGGATAGGAGCGAAAACGGTGGAGAGAGATTTGAGTAGCCAGACAGGTGCAGAGTCCAATTCGCATTGCTTTGTCGAAGAATCGTTTATTTTTGTTAACGAACATTTTCGTTACCGTTATCGTTAACGAGAATCACACTGATATGATATTATGAGGCGTTACACAATTTGCTTAGAGCTTCAAAAGGCTTTGAAGAATGGGTGCATTCAGCTTCACGAATATACGACGCTCCATATTTCCCGACATCCAAGGCTATTAGTTTAAGCGCACTTTCACGTACCGGTACTCATGTTTGTCGATATTTCACTTCTCAATCAATCAATCAATCAATCAATCAATCAATCAATCAATCAATCAATCAATCAATCAATCAATCAACCAATCAATCAATCAATCAATCAACTTTTCAGTTTTATGTAACGAAAATTACTATGAATTTTTTTAGTTTTATTTTCGTTATAGTTGCAGTTATAGTTAACGATATTTTTAGTTACAGCTATAGGCCTAGTTGTTAACGAAATCATTCTATTTTACGAACAGTTTCGTTACCGTTATCGTTAACGAGAATCACAATGCATGCATAATACCGCCGGTACTCTATAATTATACATTCTATAACCTATGATGTCAAGTAACAGGAAAACTGATCTGGAACAGTTCAAAATTCAAATGATCTTGACATTAAAAGTAGGCCCTATGTCGGTTGTCGCAGAGAGGTTCTGTGAATCACTACTCATCTCTTTTCCCACGAAAGTTCTGTAATCCTTCCACAAAAAACTACTTGCAATTCTGTGGTTTGCAGTTCCTGAGAAACTAAATGTCAACAAATAACCTGTAACTACAAGGTCACCCGATAATCATACGATGTTATATAGGCCCCTACACCTGTTTGGATTCCGCGACCCTGAAAACAATAAAATGGACGCCAAAACATTCTAACACACGTAGTTCATCCGAAACCATGGATTAACAGGTCAACAGTGATGGGCAATAGTTAACTAGAAAGTTGCTAACTTTTAGTTTAACTAAAAAATTTTAGTTAAGGATGAAGTTTAACTAAAAAAATTTAGTTTAGTTAAAACCATAGTTTAACTAAAAAAATTTAGGCTAGTTGCAAACTAAAAAGTTTAACTAAAAAAATCAGCAATTCGCAACTATTTTCCGCAATGAACATTGAACATTGTCAACAAGTCAACGTGAAACTTATTGATTAAAACTGCATGGTTTTATCATTAACAGCCTATGTTTTCAAATTCATACACTATACTTACAGTAAGCCTGCAACTGTATGCTAGTAACAGTAGGCTACACATTGCATAGTTTGAAGGTGAAATTGTCATTGACTCTCTGCATTATTACAGTTCACTTAACCTCTGTTATAGTGAAAATGTTTGTCGTAAAAAGTTGGAAAAAAGTTTGGAAAAGTTTAACTACTTTTTTTTAGTTTAGTTAACTACTTTCCAAAATTAGTTGTCAACTTTAGTTAAACTATATTTTTTTAGTTGGAAAATAGTTTTAGTTTAACTTAAAGAAATTAGTTGAGTGCCCATCACTGCAGGTCAAGTGAGCACCCGATGCTCTTACAATGTTGCATATACTTGTTTGGATTCCGTAAAATAGACAACATGAACCTCTGTCTGTGAAACCAAAGTTGAACCATAACAGGTCAAGTGACTTTGAACTGCAAGGTCAAATGGTGACACCATAGTCATGGAATCTTGATGACACAACACCGACGAACATATCTTGGACCGAGAATTTCTCTTTATGCCTCACATACATGATACACCTAGATATTAATGTTTGACAAAAAGCAGGTCAAACGACTTTGAAGGTCATCCGTTTGTCCTACAATGTTAGAAATTGCTTCTTTAACTTTTTTTACCCAAAAAACCTATCATAGACACAAAATCGCGTCTCTATTACTTGTAGTGTCTACTCCGTGGGGGGTTAAATTGCCTACCAGGCTGCGGAATACGTCGTCCAAAATATAGGTTGTGGCATGAGGGTTAAGTATTCCAGGCAAATCCATAGATGACCAAATATGCGGTTCCGTAGGTACCAAGATCCACATTGAAAGAAATTTTACAGTGGAGTTGTCTAAGCTGAAGATCCAACATTGTAGTGACTTCAAGTAATTGTAATTGTAACCGAAAACTTATATAGCGCCACTCAAATCAGCGGCGCTTTCAACCCGCATCAATGCCGGCACCGGCAAAAAGGAAAGTTTTCAGGCGTCTACGGAACTGGAGAGGAGAGAGGGCAAGAAGCTCTTGGCGGAGAAACAAGGGGAGACAGTTCCAAGCAGAGGGGCCAACATAGGCGAAACTTCTGGATTGTGCCGTGGAAGATCGCATGCGAGGGACAACCATAAGGCCGCGAGCCGAAGATCGCAAGGAAGCCCTCGCAGGCAAGGAAGAAACTGGGTTGCAAAAATTCATTAGGTAAGACGGAGCAGAGGCAGTAAGGCAGTTGCGCATGAGAGTGAGGGTTTTAAACTGAATTCGCTGTTGAGCAGGGAGCCAGTGGAGGGAATCACGGATAAAGGCAGAAATGTGGGCAAACTTGGGAATTTCACCTATAAGCCGAGCAGCAGCATTAAGGATAGTCTGGAGTTTGTGCATATTGGAGGAGGAAAGGCCAATGTACACAGCATTGCCAAAGTCTACCCTAGTGCAGATCAGAGCATGGACCAGCGTAGTAACAGCATGAAATGAAAGAGACTTGCGGATGGATCGGAGCTGGCGAAGATGATAAAAGCAAGATCTAGTAGGCCTATATAAAGATGTAGTTGTTTTCTCAGCTTAGTAATCGTAATCTCTAGATTTCTACAGCGCCCAGAAAAGCGAATTCGTGGGAATCAGCTTATTCGGAGGCGTAAACACTTAACCTGTGTCCTTCCGCAATCTTCTGAGCTGGATCTGAGTCTTATCCAGCTTATCTACATTTCTACCCAAAATTCAATATTCTGTAGACTAAATGCAAAGATCCTTCACGACGAAGTTATCTTCGCTTTAACCCACTCGAGCAACGACAGTCTTGTCGACCATTTGCCGTTCGTGTATACTTAAAGACACGTAGGCCCCTACATAGTGCGTACAGGCTGAAAACACCAGCGCTGTATAACACAGCTTTTATCGTAAATTCTCTCAATGTAGTGTCAACACTAAACAGTTGTCAGGGAGTCATAGGTAAGCTTAACATGCAACATAGTTATTTGATTGTCACAATATCTCATACAGCATTGTAACCGCATTATGAAAGCTTCAGTCTAAAGCACGAAAGATAACTAGTGCGCATGCTGTCACAGGGCTGGAATTCACATTGCGTCCCCATGTTAACTGAACAACGCGCTGTAGGCTATAGCTGGAAGGCCAGGTTTCTGCTTGAAGATTCTTGCTGTCAAGTCTAAACTTCAGCATTAGGCTTATGACCATTGGTGGGGCTTGGTTTCCGATAACTACATGAGGCAAGTAGGGTTAATTGGTGCGGGAGCACCGCCGTATATATAAGATTGACGGATGACATTTCTTTTTGACTGGGCCTGGGTCGGGAGTGCCTCTGAGTAGATTCCTTGAAGGGGCGCTATATAAATGTTTAAAAATGAAAAAAAGATAGATTTGTCATATCAGAATATGTAAACTGCTATATCATGGATGGAAATCGCTTTTGTTATGAAGCAAAAAAACTAAGGCAGACCGTATAAATTTTTGGAAGGTTTTGTTAATTTTGCAGTCACCCTTTCGAGTACCGATAAGGTATTTGTGAAGTATTGACTGGTCATAGCCGTGGGTGGATTGGCTCTTGAATCAACCCCTGATTCTGTTTGTTGTAGTAAACATTTTAGCTGATTCATCGTCATGTATTCCGTTGCCATATTAAATATAGGTTTACATAAATGGCCTATATTTTTGAAATTACACACGGAGGCCAAGGAACCATGTTGGGACCATGGTTTCATAGCCCTCCCGTAAAGTCGATACTGGATACTGTTCTGCTGAACGTTAGAAGAGGTTTGCAAGAAATGCACATTAAATGCTCATACCCACTTGAAACGCACAAGTTTACTTCCGTGCGTTTCAAGTATTAAATGATAAATAATTAAGAACAAAAAGCAACAGGTGACCACTGACCAGCGTCCTCATATAACTATAAACCTGTAGCAGTCACCGCTGGCTGGCTCCCGCAGACAGGTACAACCAAACTCTACATAGGCCCTATTCCATCTTGAGTTGATAGCAGACACCCTGTTTAGAGTTCCTAAACCACGAAGCGGCGAAGAAGGGAGCGATTACATCGTCGCCAATCGTCGCAACACACGAATCTAAGAACCAAGCAGTCTGTCGAAGCACATCCCTTACCCACGAGACTTAATTCTGCAGGAAGACATTCTTTAGCAGTCGGTCAATAATGGTCATAGAACGTCTTGCAGTAGAAGGATCAGCATTACAAAAACTCGTTCAACTGTAGTTCGACACTACTGATCGCAGCATGAAACATTTGCATCGGATATGTCGATTGGCGAAGCAATTAAGTAACTTCTACAACAGGCATCCTAAAAGTGTCAAAAAGCTCAAAAATGACGGAAAAGGAAATAAGTCAATGAACGCAGACTTGTAACTATACATATCTTGCAAGTCCGAGCAAGCAATAATTATGAAATAAAATTCCATGTGACAAAAAATTTGTAGTCCATTAAGTAATTGATTTGAAAAGAAGAAATTTTTTCAAGTTCGGATTCTAAAAGACAATAAATAATGCCCAAATTATGGCAGTTGCGCTTCATGTCCACAAATATTACTGTGATGTGCTACTCAAATCCATAAACGATTTGCCGGTAACTGGACTTTAGCCACATTAACCTTCCCCCCAGCCTTCCTGTTTTTGCAACATAAGTATGAATACGAGTTTTGTTCATTTGTATAAAGGTGGAATTGCTTTAGTTCCTATTCCGTTCAATGAAGACTTATCTACAGATACCCGTAGCTGTTGGATGCTGCGGAAAGAAATGGTGGATTGCTCTAGTTTTCTTAAGCAGCTTTTCCGTTGCCTGGATTATATACTATCACTGTTGCACTGCAACATGGTCGAACAGTTTAACGAAACCCGCTGTGAATTCTTGTTTGGACCAATTCAATGTCACATGGAAAGAAAATATTAGTAAGATAAACGAAGCAGATAATTTGGTTTACCTGAATTGTTCTAGCTATGTCAGTGTTGGTGCGATGTTAAGCAAAGGACTTGGCAATCAGATGTTCTACTTTGCTGCAGCCCTTCATGTAGCGGAACTGACTGGGAGAGAAGTTGTTCTTTTTCAAAACCACAATGTTAAAACTCTTACTGCTGATTTTGACTTGAATGTGAAAATATTGAAGGGCGTCTGTCCCAAGTATGATTTCAGGGAGGCAACTGTGTCATTTGACACGCGTCTTGAGAAGTTAGTGCTGAATAATTCTGAAGTTCGAAACAAGTCAATCGTCATTAATGGGTATTTTCACAGCTGGAAATATTTGCAGTTTATTAAAGATCGCATCCGACATCATTTTCAATTTAGATCTGACACTAGAAAGGTCGCAAGAAGTTTTCTGAAGTCAAACATTCCACCTGGATGGAAAAAAGAGTTTGTGCGAGTTGGCATACATAACAGACGCGGAGATTTTCTAAGATCATCAGAGAAAGGTTTAAGTGTTGGAACTGAAGCATATTTCCAAAAGGCAATGAAATACTTCGTTCAAACATATGGACACGTACAATTCATAGTGGCTTCAATGGATAGAAGTTGGTCGAAACAATTTATCTATTTTAACGACAGTGCAGCGGCCAACGTTACATTTGCCTTTGGACATACTGCTATTCAAGATATGGCAATATTGTCGATGTGTGATCATGTTATCGTCTCTACTGGAACCTATGGATGGTGGTCTGGATGGCTTGCAGGTGGTACAACTACCTATTTTGCGGACTACCCTAGACGAAATTCTTCTCTGTCAAGACGTCTTAAACGGGAAGATTACTATCCTACGAACTGGATTCCATTAGAGTGATCTAAACATTTTCAAGAATCGTCAGTTAACTTGCTCGACCAAACCATCCTTGAAGAACTAGAGGGCTATGCGTCGAAGGAAACTGATAAGTTCTTCAGTTGTGCCACCAAATAACCAGCAGCGCTTGGACCCTATCTCTACGCCAGACAATATACTCATCTGATGCCGACTCATCACCATAAGAAGAAATCCTCCTATTGTCGGCTTGTCGTATGGTCTGACTGCTCCGTCAACTCTTCACATCGCACCTTCTCTTCGATCGAATTGATCCATCTTCGGCTTGTATCAGGGTTGATGGTCTCTTCAACTCATTTCCTCTTCAACTAAATCGACCTTTCGAATCCATCGCCCTTCCTTCCATTTCCGACTTGAACCACAGGACCTACTGCTCCGTTCATCTTCTCATTACACCTCCTCTACGACCTAATTGCTAAAGGAATGTTCTCGATCTCTCTATGAGGATTACAATTTTGTATTGTGGTTATTGGTTCGCTTGTCTGATAACCTGTCTGGATAGTTAAGTTAGTTAAGTTAGTTTATTATGGATAAAGTATGTAAGGATTGTGAAGAGAAACATTTGATTGCCAATTAAAGGGGAATACCCCATGTAATGACTGCCAGGAAAATCCACGGGATGTTCCTGAATGCTAAATTTGCAAATCAGTTAACTGCCCCAATCAACTAGCAACCCAACTGCCGTTTAGTGAAATGACAGATGATGACATGAATGATATCTTAGGTGATGATGTTAATTTAACTTCTACTGCTCCAGTAGAAGTTAGTGCTCCACTAAGCATGAAGGAACTCCCTGAACTAGTAATTTTTGGTGATTGTCATTAATGATAATGATAATTGACCCTGATGAAAATTATTATGGTATAAGACCAGTTGAACATGGTTATTTAACTCCCTCTCAATTATCATACAAGTTACAAACTAGGAAAGGCTCCACACATGTGTTCCTACAAGCACATAAACTGTCGGAGTATTCCCCTTAAATTGGCAGATCTCCGGGAACTCCGAGGACAGATACCCACTGGAATTCTAGCAGTAACAGAAACCTGGCTGGAGGTAAACCAAGTCGACGCTGTAAATTTACAGGGTTACAATCTTTTTCACAAATCTAGAGTGAATTGCCGTGGTGGAGGAGTACTAGGCTTCTTTATTAAACAAGAATATTCCTATCAAGTATACAATCCTAAAACTAATCTCATAGACAGCTCTTATGAATTCCTATTCATAAAAATTTTGTAGCATAAGGAAGCACCTCTAGAACTGGATGTGATATACCGACCACCGGGCCTTAACATTCAGATATTTAATGAGGAGTTCACCCGACTATTTTCAGAACTAACTGGACTAAAAAGAGAGACTATCTTGTTGGGTGATTTCAATATTTGCCTGCTTAAACATAAAGACCATATAGGCTATACTAACGAGTAACTTCCCATGATGGTATGTCCTCTGGGCATTTTTACCTGCTATATTGCATCTAACAAAGATAACCACCCTGTTTGCTTCATTAATTGACAATATTTTCTATAATATGTGGCCCTCAAAACTAAGCTCGGCAATCATCACAACTGACATGTCACATATCTGACCACTTACATGTAGGCCCTAATAGCATGGTCCAATTCTCTATTGGATAAACACGAAAAAACCCGTTACTTAGTACTAGAAAAATTAATTACCTTGCTTACTATTCTATGATTTGGGCATCCAACTACACCAACCGCCTCAATAGCTCAATAGATTAATAGTGTTAAAAAAAAGAATATTACGTATTATTAATGGCTCCTCATATCTATACATATAATATCCATATAGTGTCCGTCTGTCTGGGACGCTACGTCACAAACGGGTTCTGTTCTATTGTGAAACATAAACCGTTTGTCTTGACGACGGCGGTCTTGACGACGGCGATAACCAACGATACATATAGGCCTATAATATGACGTCATAAAATGACGGACAAATACACTAGTAATGCTCATTACTGATCAGATGGGCACAATTGGGGCACAAATACACTAGTAATGCTCATACTGTTCAGATGGGCACAATTGGGGCACCTGAAAGGACCGAAGTCCCGCTAATTAGGGTCCCAAGTAAATGCATGAAGCTAGGCGGTTATTCAATATTTGTACACTAGTGAAAACCGAAATTTATGTAGTGAAAGTCCAATGATAGTAGTCCACAATTTATGTATAGCAATACATGGTTTTCTTTAGAAAATCCTACCAGATGCATCCAGAAGCGCGTTTACGTATAGGCGCACTAGGCGCGCGCCTAGGGCCCCCAAATCTCAGAGGGCCCCCAAACGAAGGAAAATATTTTTTTCCAATTAAAAAAATAACATTTGTGAATTTTGAATTATTTTAAATTTATTTATTTATTTATTCCGGATATTTCTATAGCGCCTCTTGAAGTCAACTACTACTCAGAGGCGCTCCCGACTACAGCATTTGATACTGTGCCGGAATTTTCACGCCGAAGCGCCACGACCGATTGCGAGTGAAGGACTTGCACAAGGTCCGTACGCAGCGGCTAGAGTGGGATTCGAACCTGCAACCCTCCGGTCACAAGGCGCCGAACTTACCACTGAGCCACCACGCCCCACAAAAATATAACCTATTTTCTATTTTTTACAGTTTAGCATTCACATAAAAGTATATTATTGTAATTACTAAAATGATTATATGAAATAACTTCCATTCCTTGAAAATAGCTTCTGTAACTAATCATCATCCTAGTGTCGTTAACACTCACCAAAACGGCTTCAAGTTCAACTTCATGGGTTTTTGCACAGCAGCACATGATAGTCTAAGCACCACCAGAGTATCAGACTATCAGTCTACAAGTTCAGAAGGGCCCCCAAAAATGTTTGCGCCTAGGGCCCCGTTTTCTGTAAAGGCGCCTCTGGATGCATCCTAGATAATTCCACCCTGGCATTCATTATACAAACCCTCAGAATTTTCTGACCAAGACTTGCCCTGTGGGGCCTTATACAAATTCCGCCACATGAAAACATTTGTTCTACAGGTGCTGAAGTCCGTGGCACACACAGCAGATTTTAAAAGCACTGGATGTAAATGTACAAATCGTGAGTCTGTTTGGAAATCATTCAATGGTTTATCAGACCGTCTGGCTTTTGAAACTAGTATCGACAGGGCTTCCAGATAGATACAGCATAACTTTTGCTGCTGACGTTGAAATACTAAGGCAATTGTATTAGTAATTCTTTGCTAATTTTTTAAATTCTTGCGTTTTGTTCAATTGTTGTTCATGTTGAAAGTCTAGGTCTTGGTCTCGGTCTTGCAAGACCGAGACCAAGACTTTGAACCTCAAGACCAAGACCGAGACCAAGACTTTGAACCTCAAGACCAAGACCAAGACTTTTGGTTTCAAGACCAAGACCAAGACTTTTGTTTTCAAGACCAAGAACAAGACCAAGACTTTTAAAAACGAACTTGAGTGCACTCGAGACCAAGACCTTGGTCTCGAGGACAACAAGACTGCCTTGAGGAAGGCCGAAAGGAATAGCGGATTAGGCGGAGCGTGTGAGCCCAAAGACAATAGAGTGGTAGCGCTCTGAGAAGAAAGATTGAAGCCAAAGAAGGGCAATATCAGTAATTTTAAAAGTATTCTCCAGACTCTCCATAAGGATAGAGCGATCCACAGTATAAAAAGCAGCGCTTACATCATAGATAGAGGGCAAGAAGCGAAATCTGTCTACGGTCAAAAGCTCGAAAGACGTCGGCCAAAGGACGTGTGATAAGAGACTCAGTACAGTGAAACTTCCTAATCCAGATTGGAGAGGGGGCGTACAAGAATTAGCATAAAGAGTCAACAAGTTGAGAGGATATACATCTTTCAAGAAGTTTAGAGTGGTAGGAGAGGTTAGAGGTAGGGCGGTAGTGTGGTCTTCAGATATTGAATAAACTTAGCTCTCATCTCCACTGGTGTGTTTGTCATTCGGCAAGTTATCAGTGGCACTTATCTATTCCATCTCCGAGGCGGCTAGATAAAAGTGACGAGGACGAGAAACTTGAGGCAGACTATATTTACTTAGATGCGCGCCTACTTGCTTCCTAACATACTTCAGCAGCGTGACAGAACATTTATCCTATGCATCTATACATCCAGAACGTATATGATACGTCTGTACATCAACTACACACATGAACTGAATAGACGGCGCTAGTCTGAATCAAATACTTAAATAACTTATTCCTATAGAAGTGACCTATATTGGGTTAGTACGTTCATAGAATATAGAATGCAAGTCTATAACTGAAATGATCTATCCATAGACCCATACTGAACTGAATAATCTATACATTGCTATGGAGTTGTAGGTTACTGATAGAACTTTGAGGTTGATTCGCTCTGGGATTTTTAGCCAATGGAGTGATTTGAGGATGAGAGTGATATGATGATGTTTGGGCGTTCTATAGTGACAGCTCTGGCTAGTGAGTTTTGGATAGGCCTTCTAAGTTGCAAACACTTGATTTGGTTGGATTTAAAGTTGAAGAAGAGGGAATTGCAGTAATCAAGCTTTGAATGAAAAATGAAGGTAGCAGTGGTGGAGGCAGTTCGAAGGTCGAGCATGGGCTGTCTCCTCGGCTGTCTCCTGCTGTCTCCTCGGCTTGACCTCCCCGGACTCTGACCAGGCACCGGAACGGATAAGGCGGACAAGGCTATTGCGTACTTGATTTGATATAGCGCCGGTGATTAAGCTGGTCTCCCTGACGTGGCTTTTGTGTGGTGCTGAGAAATTTCGGAGATTTACATTTACATTACATTTACATTTACATGGGCCGGATGCGTCAGAGGTCACGAATGTGCAGGAAGCAGGATCGCGAAAGGTTGCAGATGTGGTTAGAGCAGAGGCGTAACTTTGGTCTAGAAAGTAAGGGTACCAAATTTCCCATCGTTTCCCCTTCAAGACTGTTAAATAATTATAATGGCGCCCAATTAATCTATATTTGACGCCATTTATGCGCAATTCCGAATGATGATGATGATGATGATGATGATGATGATGATGATGATGATGATGATGATGATGATGATGATGATGATGATGATGATGATGATGATGACAATAATAATAATAATAATAATAATAATAACAATAATAATAATAATAATAATAATAATAATAATAATAATAATAACAATAATAATAAATATATTATAGGCCCTAGATAATAATAATAAGCATAATAATAACAATAATAACAATGACAATTATAATCATCTATACATATAGTATCCATATGTTACAGGGAATGTGTATTTTCAGGGAATATGTATATTCCCTGAAAATTTCAGGGAATGTGTATAGAAATCACTTGAAGATTTCAGGGAATATGTATATGATTTTCATCGCTAATCCAGCTTCTAGCCTTAGTTACATTTTCATCGCTAATCCAGCTTCTAGCCTTAGTTACATTTTCATCGCTAATCCAGCTTCTACAGTCTTAGTTACATTTTCATCATAGATCCCGTTTCTATACACATTCCCTGAATTTTCAGGGAATATACATATTCCCTGAAAATACACATTCCCTGTAACACATATAGCGTGTGTCCGTCGTAGGACGCTACGTCACAAACGCTTTCTGTTCTATTGTGAAACCGTTTGTGACGTCAGTACTGCCATCTTGACGACGGCGGTCTTGACGACGGTCTTGACGACGGCGATCAGAGCATTTTAACCAACGATATACACTGCCGTCATAATTATGACGGGCAAATACACTAGTCAACTTACATAATAACCGTTGTACGTCTGTCTGTCTGTCTGTCTGTCTGTCTGTCTGTCTGCCTGTCTGTCTGTCTGTCTGTCTGTCCCGTAAACAAACACTATTGTGACGTCACTATACTGCCGCCTTGGCGACGGTTGTCTTGACGACGACGGGTATGACGACGGCGTTTAGAGCATTTTAACCAACGACGGCTATTATAGGCCTATAATATGACGTCATAATAGTGTTTTATATACCGTGATTTTTCACGGGTTACAGCTAGTATAATAATAATGACAATAAAAATAATAATAATTTCAGTTACTAACAATTGACGTTTACATTACTGAAGAGACGTGCTACGATCATAATTGAAGTGACGTAACAATAGGCCTTTATTCTCTAAATTTCAACTTAGTAACATTTTATATACTTTTTCATAATTGAAGTGACGTAACAGAGGCCTTTATTGCCAGAACTAAAAATTCTAATTATAGATTTGTTTTTCTTAATCGAAATGACGTAGACCTACGTAACAATTGCTAGTCTTTTATTCTCTAACTTTAAACTTAGGCCCTAATAACAATAGACTTTTTCATAATTTAGGTAACGTGACCATGCAAGGCCTTTATCCCTAAATCCGAGACTAAAAATAATAGACGTTTTAAGAATTAAAATGACGTAACAATAAACCTCTATTTTCTAAATTTAAAGTTATAATAACAGTATACGTAGACTTTTTCTTAGCTGAAGTGACGTAACAAAGGATTTTATTCCCTAAATGCAAACGTATAATGACGATACACTTTCGATAATTGAAGTGACGTAACAAAGGCCTTTATTGTATAAATCTAAAAATTACTTTAAAAATGCGTTTCATAATTGAGGTGACGTAACAAAGGCCTTTATTCCCTAAATGTAAAGTTATAATGACAATACACTTTTCGATAATTGAAGTGACGTAACAAATGCCTTTATTGTATAAATCTAAAAATTACTAAAACAAATGCGTTTCATAATTGAGGTGACGTAACAAAGGCCTTTATTCCCTAAATGTAAAGTTATAATGACAATACACTTTCGATAATTGAAGTGACGTAACAAAGGCCTTTATTGTATAAATCTAAAAATTACTAAAAAATGCGTTTCATAATTGAGGTGACGTAACAAAGGCCTTTATTCCCTAAATGTAAAGTTATAATGACAATACACTTTTCGATAATTGAAGTGACGTAACAAAGGCCTTTATTGTATAAATCTAAAAGTTACTAAATAATGTGTTTCATAATTGAAGTGACGTAACAAAATTGAAATTTATACAATCAACGTGTTTCATAATTAAATTGACATAAAAGGGCCTTTATTCTTAAAATTTAAATATACTAACAAAAAACGTGTTTCATAATTGAAATGATGTACCAATAGGCCCTTCGGCGTAACTTTGGTCTAGAAGTGGAGGTACCAAATTTCGCCATGTTTTAGCTTCGCGACTGTTAAATAATTATAACGGCATCGTTTATATTACAAGCATAATAATAATTATAGGCTTGATCATAGGCGCCGACTTTTGCTTTTTTCTCTGGGTGCCTTAGTCCTCCCCTTTCCCTTTCCCACTCTCCTTAAGTAGGTGCAAGTCTTTTATTCTCTAACCTCTCTCTTATTTTAGCGGATTTTAGGGGAAACAAAATTGTTTTCTTGTCAAAGGTTACGAGGTTAGAAAAAATATTGGAAATCGGTGACGACTTTCCAGTGCTATTATCTATTTTTTTAATAATAAATAAATTTATTTATGTATGGGCTGTTGTAACTGTAGCCTACTTCTCAAGTTGTGAGATTACTTAGTTGCAAATAATTTGAATTTAAGGTCCGAATTCTTCTGGATGCCGGGCACCCACTGAACTTTCTCTCTGGGTGCATTCGCACCCAAGGCTCCCAAGAAGTCGGCGCCTATGGGCTTGATGATGATGATGATGATGATGATGATGATGATGATGATGATGATGATGATGATGATGATGATGATGATGATGATGATGATGATGATGATGATGATGATGATAATAATAATAATAATAATAATAATAATAATAATAATAATAATAATAATAATAATAATAATAATAATAATAATAATAATAATAGCGACAATAAGTAAGTAAGTAAGTAATCTTTAATTAGTATATGACAAACGCTTATACTTTACAACCGTGCACAATACATATATTGGCAAAGGACAGCAAATAAAAACAATATCAGTAAGACAAAAAAGCAGCAGTATTATTTACAATTTGATAATGTCTGATTTACATAAGACAGCTGTATAAGACAGTTTCTAAGAGCAAGACTGTTTAACCTATCAGTCCAAGTTAAAACTTTATTTTTCTCACCCATGTATGTAATGAGTTGCGGTATGACAACTCACCATTATTGTCAATAAACGAAGTAATATTAATACATCTACTATACAATAAAAGTGTTGATCATAGCATTACTCGGGTCTATAACTGGAGCCAGGTTAGATATCGAAACAGGCATTAGGAGTAGCATTAACAACACAGTTCCTATAGTTGTACAGAGAGCGAATGATGAAGGATTTCTTATGCAACAGCTAGTGTATTAAAGTGCGGTAATTCAAATGCATGACCCCTTTTTCTTAAGTTGAATCTATGAAGATGCTCTGCAGGCAGTAATTGGTGAAGACAATGTTGGGGTGATTGGATGCTTTTAAAGAATTTCAATTTAATTTTTTCACAAATCTTCTCCAAAGTTAAACTGTCACCACTAAAGAGGTTACTGAGCCCAGCCCTGCGCAAAAATGAATCAATTTTTCCACCCAGTTCAGCTGACAGGAACCCCCTCCAAGATGGAATGGCGTAAATTAGTCGGTAGACGACAAGGGCTTGAAAAATATTCTTTAGTTTGCTGGGAGGCATTCCTTGAGATCGGAGGACTTTTATGGGGTATAGGCGTTGGTTGCATACCTTAAAAATAAATGTCACATGATCATCAAATTTAAAGTCTTCTCGAAAAAGAACACCCAGTAATTTGACAATTTTCACTCTTTCAACATTGCTGATAGGGTCCGGAAAAGATAAGAGTCTTGGACTCGGTCTATGAAATACAATTTCTTTAGTCTTGGAAAGATTAAGGGTCATTCTGTTCCTGGAGGCCCAATCCTTAATGTGATCGAATTCAGATTCCAGGCTAACAGGAGAGTTTTAGGGGGTGAGAAGGTTAGTATCATCTGCAAATTTGAAAAGGATGTTGGACTGAGAGACGGGTTTAAGATCGCTCTCCATTAGAATGTAGAGGGTGGGACCAAGACCAGACCCATGGATAATGCTGCGATAAATGGGAGCAGAAGCAGAAAATACATTGCCATATTTGAGGACTTGAGATCGGCCAGTTAGGAAGTCAACGACCCATGCAGTTTGAATTTCAAGCAGCATGTTTAAGGCCAAGACTTTAGGGATTAGAATTGAATGGTCAACAACATCAAATGCTTTAGAGAAATCGACTAACAAACAACGCACATAAGAGTTGCTTTCTAGCATCTGGGTGACGTGATGTAGAAAAAAGGTAAGTGCACTGATACAACTGCCGGTTGGTCTGAAACCAAACTGATCCTCTAGAGCTTCTCGGGGCAAACCCAGTCTGAGCCATTTAGAAACAGCAATTTTTTTCTGCGATTCTTGATAGTAATAATGATAATAACAATGAGAATGGTGATGATGATGGTGATCACACTTATGATAATGCTCGGTAATTTTTTGAATCTGGAGGGCTTCCTCAGATAAAATAATAATGGACAAAAACAATGGGTATGAAAAGTTGGGAAGTGGGGGCACCCTCCATAAATTACGCCTATGGGTTAGAGAAGGAGACATGTGGATCAAAAGTAATACCAAGATTGCGAAGGTGAAGGTAAGAGGCCATAAGTTAGTCGATAGGTGCTTGGACGGGTCAGGGATTTTCTTGATGTGATCAGGAAGGTCTAGGATGATGAATTCTCTTTTGGAATGGTTAAGGCAGAGGAGATTGGATGACATCCACTGTGAGATTAGGTTAACCACGTTGAGTTAACCACGTGTGATGAAGGTGGAGAAAGAGCTTGCGGAGAGGGACGTGTAGAGTTGGGTGTCATCTGCGTAGAGGAACAGAGGAGGATTGTATGAGATGGTTTAAATGTGTGGGTATACAGTAACAGGATGAAGAGGAGTGGACACAGGACGTAGCCTTGAGGGACACCACAGGAGAGAGGGAGGGGTTGCGAGCAGTGGCTGGAGGCTTTAACAGAGAAGGATCGGGAAGACAAGTAGGACTGGATCCAGAGTAGAGCAGTGCCAGAGACGCCAAACCAAGAAGATAATCGTTCAAGGAGGAGGCTGTGAATGATGGTGTCAATTGCGGCGAACATATCGAGAAGACAGAGAGGCAGAAGACTTGCTGATGCAGTGGCGGCGATCTTGTTTGACAGGTGGGGGGGACATTCTTGAACTGATCTGGTCAAAAAAGAGTTTTGAACTGATCTGGTCCAAAAAAAGTCCAAAAATTTCATAACTCTAGCACAAAAAAATTTGATGACCTTTTTTGGGGGTTTCTTCCAAATTTGGGGGGTCCGATGCACGGCGTGTCCCCCCCACTCTTAAAGGTGGGGGGTCTTGTCCCCCTCGACCCCCCCGGGATCGCCGCCCATGTGCTGATGGCTGACGGCAGAGACCGGTTTATTGCACAGAGATGCAACTAAAGTTTCTGTGGAGTGGTGTTTAGTGAAGCCAGATTGGTGGGGGTTATGAAGTGAATCAGAAGAGAGGTAGTCGTTTAGCCGAGCAAGGACAATAATTCGTTCAGTTAACTTAAATAGAAACTAGAAAGGACAGATTTGAGAGATAGGTTTTCCTTGTCAAGAGTTGTTTTTTGAGAAGGGAAGTGACTAGTGTTTAAATGAAATTGGGATGTTACCGGTAGAGAGTGAGAGATTGATAATTTTGGTGATTAAAGGAGCCAGGACAGATAGGCAGTAGGAATAGGGTTGAGATAATGGGGTGAATCAGTGCTGAAGCAGCCAAGGGGAGTGTGTGTCTAGAAGAGATTGAAATACTCTATTACTCCTAACACAATATCTTAATTCTCATGCCGAAGCAAGACGAGGCATGCCTCGTCTTGCCTCATCTTGAGAATTAGGACGAAGCATTCGCCTCGTCTTGCCTCACACTGGCTGCGGGCCTGAAAGAAGACACGCTTCTAATGGGCCTACTACAGTGATTTGTGTAGGCCTACATGTTGTGCAGACAGTGCAGTATAAACGCGGCACTATAGAAACTCTAAGATTAGATAAATATAGTCAGCATGCGGCGGTTTAATCACAACTAAAAGAAATTTCCATTAGCTGCGACGACCATAAGGGTCTCATCAAATGTTCATGACAGGAATCTGTTGACAAGAACAGTGAAGATGCACACCATTCTTTGGTTACAATCTATATTGTGCAAACTCAGTCCTCCACACTTTCTGGTCGGTTAATTGTGTCAGCACAATTTGGGGAGTTAAAGAGATATCCTGTTGTTGGACTGGTAGGGCCTGTATATGATTCTCGGAGCTCGGAATGTCACTTCTGCGGGGTTGCTATACAGCGGCTTCCAAACAATCCAGTCACGATTTAAAGGGATTTCACCAATCCAACTTAATTGACCCTGTATTGTAGTGTATTGTATTGTATTGTATTGTATTGTATTGTATTGTATTGTATTGTATTGTATTGTATTGTAGATAGGAATTTATAAAGCGCCTCTCAGCACAGAAGCCCAGGGGAAACAGAAATACCTTTGCGGAACGCGAGACTGATGAGGAAAAGTCATTAGTTTTGCCCTGAGCGGCGGGGGAGGGGAGGGAAGATCGTTCCAGTATGTATGTACCTAGATAGTCATAGAGAGCTGTCTTGATAATCTCACAATTAAATGGCCTAAAAGAAACTGCATGGATTAGGGTCTTATGCGCGCTTATTAATTCAGAACACCAATTTTCAGAGGTTTTATTCGCGTAAGCATCTTGCGACAAAAGACAGGGTTTGACTTTTTATAGGTAGGCCCTATAATTAATTTCTCTAATCCTCTTATAACAACGCTATGGTGACGAACAGTCAACGATCAAACATTGTCCTTAACACAATTATCGTAACATTCATACCCAACAGACCTATGATTATTCTTGGTCTATAAATAAACTTGATGATTTGTGGATGATTACCCAGGTGACAACGGACCACAGACATTACCTGCATGCGTACATACATTGTTCGTTCATATTATGTTATTTCATATCATACATTGTCTGTGATTGTAAGTGGTTCCAACACAGATTAAATGCATGCTGAGCCAGTTTAACCAACGTCATGTTATGTTTAGCGTGTCATATGTTGCGCTATGTCATGTTATGTCATGCTGCGTCATATTTTGTTATGTTGTGTCATGTAATGCTATGCTGTGGTATGTCGTGTAATGCTATGCTATGGTATGTTATGTTACTGCGTGTTGTAATGGCGTTGTGTTACGGTACGTTATGTTATTGCGTGTTATCTTACGGTATGCTATGTTATGTTTTGTTACGTTACGTTATGGTGTGTGTTGTGTTCTGCTAAGTTATGGCGTGCTATGTAATAATTATTGTGTTATGTCATGGTGTGCAATGTTATGTTATATTATATTAGGGGCCTATGCTATGTTATGTTATGGTGTGCTACGTTACGGCGTGTTATGTTATGGTATTTTATACTATAGCGTGTTATGGTATGTTATGTTATGTTATGCCATGGCGCGTTATGGCGTGTTATGTTATGCTATGTTGTGGCTTGTAATGTTATGTTATGGCGTGTTATGCTATGGCATGTTATTATGGTATTTTATGTTATGGCGGGTCAAACCCTAATATATAATGTAATGTTATGCTGTGACACGTTATGGCGTGCTGTGCTATAACATAACGTTATGGTATGTAATGTTATGTTATGGCGTGTTATGGTATGTTATAGTACGGCGAGTTAGGTTATGGTATGTTATGTCATCGCTTGTTATGTTACGGTATGTTGTTATGGTGTGCTACATGTATGTGATGGTGTGTAACCGTGTGTTATGTTATGTTATGTCATGTTGTGGCTTGTTATGTTATATTATGACGTGTTATGTGCTGTATTGTACAACAGCGGTCAGCTGTACACTATACAATAGTCGACAGTAGTCGACACACCTTAACTGTGCAAATGGAAAACTGTTGCGAATGCCAGGATGGAATAGTGATTTTTCCAGTTGGAAGAACTCAGTAGAAAAGAGTTCGAGCTCTTTGCCAGCGCCGTCTTATCCTGACCCTTCCGAATGCGCGAATTTGTAGCACCCCCAACAGTCGCAACCAGCACCCGATGACCCCCAACCCTACCCTCCTCCTCATCCTCCAACTCCCCGTCGTCCACCTCGTCCTCCTTTTCGTCTCCCTCTCCCTTCTCCCTGTCCTCGTGTTGCTGGAGGAAGCCGGAGTGACTGTCCCTGTAACTGAATGGCTCGGACGTCGATGACGGAAGCTTTCGACTGCCACCGGAAACAATGGAGGGCGATTTATTTAGGGCCTTGACACGCATTTGTGCCGTCGTGGGTGGACGTGACGTCGGCAGGACTGGATTCGGTTGATCCATCGTCTCCTTCATCGCCAGACTGCAGGGCGAATCGGACGTCTGATCTGTTAACATCCGACAAAATCACATATTTTGACTTAACGTAATAGTAATCTCCAAACTTCTAAAGCGCCATTGGAAGGCAAAGCGCAGGACACCAGCCTATTCACGAGCCCTGGACAATTGTAGGTGAGCAACTTGTCCAAGGTCGCTGTGCAGTGGCTTGAGGTAGATTCGAACCTGCGACTCTCCGATTAAAAAGGAACATATCGCTACACCACCGAGTCCCACAGGCGCAACTGTGTATTGCGACCACCATTTTAAAAAGTGGTTGTGACAGTCACGACCAATCTTTGGCATTGTGTTGAAACATTTTTGCCACAAGACTGCGTATTTTGGTTTGAAGCACGTTCAAGCAACGACAATTAACCGCCGTGTATTCTTGCATACTTAACTATCGCAATGCTGATAGATGCCCTCAAGTTAGCTTACTTACTTACTTACTGAACTAGCGCTCACATGTGCTGTGGACTATAATATTGCTACATATGTATATATAATTATATATGTCTCGCCTCATGTTGGCATAAGCTGCGCTGCACGGACGCTGGCGAAACAAGCGAATTATAGACTTTGTCTAAAACTCTAAATGATTGGTTAAGTGTCGGTCTAAGTATAGGGCAATGTGTGAGATAGGGGAGACTGGTTTACGTATAGGGCCAATGTGTGAGATGGGGAGACTAACAAAAATACTTGGTGACGGAGAATTGATGTGAAACCTTTGAATAGGGCAAGATGCGTGAGTTCCTTGTCTTCTCTCGAGTAGATGATCGGTTGTCCAGTGTCACATCGAACACGACTCATCTCGACCGCCAGGGGTCGATCGCGGTCCTCTCTCTGCGTCTGTTTCAAAGTAAACGCAAATCAAGGCTAAGGTAAGGTATAGCAAGGTAAAGTATGGTAAAGTATGGTACCGTAAAGTAAGGTATAGTATACGGGGAACTGGCATGGTGAGGTATGGCATGGTATACGGTATGATAAAATAAAGTAAAGTATAGTAATGTAAGGTGAGGAAAGGTATGGCAAGGTGAAATGGTTGTCGTCCGTTGGGCTAGAAATAGAAGAAGAATGTAGTGAAGACGTAAAGAGAAAGAGACAGACAGAGAGACAGACGGACAGAGGAAGAGACAGAGGCAAAGAGAACACACAAAGTCAAGAAGGCTATAGAAATGTCTAAACGGAGTTTACTCTTAGAAATGGGGGAGGGGGATGTTCTCAGGGAAACTTCCACGGAGGACAGAGGATTCCGCTCCAAGGAGGAGACGCTGTGACGGACGAGACAAAGACGTCGAGAACAATAGACCTTTAGGTGTCTTAAGATAAGTCGAGAGTCTGAGATTGTACATAACGAGTCAGTAGTAGATAATCACGCCGTTATGGTGTAACAAATTTCTGTAATAGGTTTCTCTTTAGAATAAACGTAGAAAGAAATGATCTTCATTGTGAAATGTTTCATCGGACAGTAGGCCTATACGCCGTTAAAACTTCGCCTCTACCACCAAGACTGTTTCAGATTGATGAGCCATATCGATCATCTTTAACAAGACACAGGACTCCAGTGTTCTAGATGTGGCTCCACTTATTGAGGAATTGTCATCGATCAATCCCTGCCAGTATTTCCTTGGGCATTTGGTAGGATCCATATGGATCTCATATGAGAATATGGTTCCTGTATATATGGGTTCTATGTGGGCCATATTGGCAGGGATATCGGTCATTAGTAGGACAAATGATGCCCATATAGAAATATTTGTCGTCGCCGATGGAGTGGTTATAAGTACAGGATTAGGGTCAGGATTAGGATTAGCATTGGCCTTAAGTAGGATTAGGCTAATGTTAGAATACAGTGGGTATTGATCCGGGACAGATCTTGATCCCATCACTTGTCAAAACGATCATTGTCTTCATTGAGCGCATGTGTAGAACAATGAACTTTAGTAAATGCTGAATAGCCGCGGTTTCGATTACGAGAGAAGGCGCAACAAACGGGTCATGAAACGACGCTGGTTCTCTAGTTGTGTACAAAAAACGCAACGGATCATTTTGTATTGAAATAAACGTCTTTGTGTTCATTCACAGAGATATCGTCACGAGCCACAACATAGACCTATCGGGGAAATCCGGACCAGAAATGCTGAATACGTGTCAACTGTCATCCGGGGTGGGAGTTCGCTGGTTGATTTCTACGTGTTTGCGTGAAACTGCCAGTGGGGACCATCTCCAGCTACATAAGCGTTGTTTGTACGCAGGCGAACTTGTTCTTTCAGAATTCTAACATCAATTATTCTAGTTAGAGAAGAGCACTCATGCGACCCACTGATAGGGCGCTAGACACGTAGAAATGCCAAGATAATTATACAGGTTAACAATTGGATATTGATTTCATCGCAGCTTTGTTTTGTTGTTGCGTCATCGGTTGGTGCCTTGCGCACTAGACATCGGCGCAATAGACGTTACAAATTAACTGATATCAAAGTTCGTCGTATTCTCCGACTTAGCCTACTTCAGCGCTCAAACAAGCTAAGTAGCGGGAGCGGCTTATTCACAGTCGCTCAGTCAAATACTTATTTCGTGAGACGGATACGATTAAAAGGTTCTGTTGAAGCGAAGGTTCTAATGTCTTACCCAGCAGACATAGCGATTTCTGGCCAACGTGTAGTTGTGACTGTGGTAGTTGTTCTGTAGAGTGATGAGAAAGTTCGTATCGTCACTGATCTTAACCAGAGCTGTACAGACGAACTCTACAGACAACCAACGATCTAATTGACTACGAGACAAGAATTCCTTTTTACTATTATTGACCAAGCTCAAAATCAGAAGCGTAGACTACAGATCAAAACCAAGGTCGTAGGTTTTGTTTCAACCGTCACTGAAAATCTTATAGCTGCCTGAGCCGTTGATGTCGACCTCATCTTATAGCATAAAATGTCTTCTATTTCGTTAAATCGAGTAGCAGCAGCAGCAGCAGCAGCAGCAGCAGCAGCAGCACCACCACCACCACCACCACCACCACCACCAAATCCCCACCACCACCACGACCATCACCATCACCACATCCACCACCACAACCACCATCATCACCACCACCGTCGCCACCATAACCACATCCTCCACCACCACATCCACCATCACCAGTTATCACATTCAGTGTTTAGCGATATCTTGTGGATGGCAACGTAGGACGCTGACGTTGATACGCCTTAACTCGCACAGATGGAATTTCAGCAGGGCTGTTAACAATACTGGCAAAATGTATTGGCAATACCAATACCAATACTTCCCAATAAATGTATTGGCAATACCAATACCAATACAAATTTTTAAAAGTATTGCAATACCAATACCAATACTTTTAACAATACTTTTCGATAAATATGTTTACGTTTGTTTACATAATACGTGCTAGCAGTGTCAAGCACTACATCCTATAACAATAATTTTTGGCAGCGGATAACGTAAACCAATGTCCTTCTCCCCTTGCAGGATATCTAACCCTGAGTACGTCACTGGCCGCATAACCTCTCAGGGTTTTGCAATCAAGCCATTGGACTGCCACGCCCAGAAAATTACATCTTTTAGTGAAAAAAGTATTGATATCGAGTATCGCTGATTTACAGGTTAAAAAGTATCGGCGATACACAGGCGATACCAACAAAATAAAACTATCGCGATACTGGGTGCGATACTGAAAAAAGTATCGGCGATACCAAGTATTGCAATACTTTATCGCGATATTAACAGCCCTGAATTTCAGCAACTGCGCAATATAATCTACCCCAAAAACAGTTGATAAATTACAGGGCAGAATAAATGCTTTTGACTGGTATCTTTAGCTCCTGTGGCGCGCCACAAGCAAGATGTAGCAGGTCGATACCAGACAGACCCCCACTGAGATGCAGTATGCATGCTATGCGTAATATCTAATAGAGGTCCCACGACCCCCCCTCCCCCCATTAGCTTCACGAAGCCACACTAACTATTACTCATAAGGCTTAACTTTCAAACTCAATTAAAGCCCGCCTCTTTCAGAATTCTACGCCGGTTCATTCAATCCATTGTCTTCTCATTTCTCTCTCTCTCTTCCTCTCTGTCTCTGTCTCCGTCTCCGTCTCTGTCTCTGTCTCTGTCTCTGTCTCTGTCTGTCTCTGTCTCTCTGTCTCTGTCTCTGTCTCTGTCTGTCTCTGTCTCTGTCTCTGTCTGTCTCTGTCTCTGTCTCTGTCTCTCTGTCTCTGTCTGTCTCTGTCTCTGTCTCTGTCTCTCTGTCTCTCTGTCTGTCTCTGTCTCTGTCTCTGTCTCTGTCTCTCTGTCTCTCTCTCTCTCTCGCAGTCTCTCTCTCTCTCTCTCTCTCTCTCTCTCTCTCTCTCTCTCTCTCTCTCTCTCTCTCTCTCTCTCTCTCTCTCTCTCTCTCTCTCTCTCTCTCTCTCTCTCTCTCTCTCTCTCTCATTCTCTGGCAACCGGTTATTTTCATCTTCTTATTATGGTATATTTGTGCAACCCCTCTGACTTCCCCAGTGCTGATTTGAAAAGCCTCCTTTGAGTAGAAGGACCCTCTCTCTACTCACTGTGGTTAGTTAAAACCATTTAACAGACTTAGATTATAGTTTATATATTCTAGGCTTGACAGCTGATCGTATGCACCGACCGATCTTATACTGGTAGAAGTGACATCGTGGCAGACTGACGGTCATACGTGATTCCGATTCACAGGTCGACAGATTGACGTCCCAGACGTGACTGGAGCAACGCAGTCCATCGCTGAAGGCAGCTTCCGCTTTTAGCCAACCGCCCAGGCCACAGCTTACCTCCAGCATACTCGACAGAGCTGGGTAAATAACCACAGTTCCAGTTGTATGTATATGTATGTATGTGTGTATGTATATAATGTGTGTATGTATCAGAGCACGTGTATAACGTCCTTCAAGTAACTCACAAGGGCGTTCATGGTTGCATAGGAATCGTGTGTATGTGCATGGGCGTAACTTTGGTCCAAAAAGTGGGGGGGGGGTAAAAATTTCTTACATACAGGAAGCAAGGCGGAGATTGCGATCTCTGGGAGGGCACAATAATAAAATACCGATTTGCATTGTTCAAAAGTAGGGGGTACGGTACCCCCCAGTCTAACAAGTGGGGCGTACGGGTACCCCTCGTACCCCCCACAAATTAAGCCTATGTATATGTGTGTATGTATATATGTATGTATGTATGTATGTATGTATGTATGTATGTATGTATGTATGTATGTATGTATGTATGTATGTATGTATGTATGTATGTATGTATGTATGTATGTATGTATGTATGTATGTGTGTATGTATATATCTATGTATCTAGACCAGTGATTCCAACTTTTTTGAGAGCAAGGCACCCTTACTAAAAGTCATTCAGTCAACGGCACCCATGGCCTTAATTTCTACTTTTCTTCCATTTTGTTCTTTAACGATGAACAACGTTTCTTGTATTCAAATGCAGAATTGCGACTATTTCCACACTACTTTAAATTTGAAACTTAGTCAAATATGTCTAAGTCAGTAGTGACAACTAGTAGTCTTTTAAAATATATTTTGGACCAAAAAAGCTGCGCAAATATTATCCAGTCGTGGCACCACTAGAGCAGGTTCACGGCATCCTGGGGAGCCGCGACACCCAGTTTGGGAAACGCTGATTTAGACACTGAAATAGTGCCATTTATGTATACGGCCTATCTAACGAAATACGGACTCTAACTGCAGAGTGCAAAAAGTTCTATTGAGCGTTTGCCCATCTTTGGCAGCATTGGGAAAGAATTATGGGTAGGAAAGAATTGTATTGGAAAATGTATCTGGAATATACATATCTGAACAAGTGGGTTAAGTTCCCTTTTTTTCGTCTATAATAATGACAGAGTATAATATATGAAGGGTTTTGTTCAGAAGACGTGTAATATGTGTTAGAATCACTGCATGACAAAGAATGACAAGGATTCGAACCAGGATTCCGTGACCAGGATTCGAACCTATAGATTGTCACTCTCCATGGATTGTCAATGGTTGTTAATCGTATAGCCTATACTTACGCATGAGAATCTTCGTTCGCCAGTTTCGTAATCGTCCAGTGGCCGGGTTCTGTTTGTCACCAAAGTCACACAACTGGAAAGATCGATCTAATACGTCGCTCGAAGCTAAACAGGCCACAGATGTCAGGATAGATACACACATACATATACACGGTAGGCCTATATATATATATATATATATATATATATATATATATATATATATATATATATATATATATATATATATATATATATATATATATAATACATGATACAGGCTCGAATATAATTCATGATATTGTCATTGTTATTGTTGTTGTTGTTGTTATTATTATGATCATTATTATTATTATTATTATTATTATTAATATTATTATTATTATTATCATTATTATTATCATTATTATTATTATTATTATTATTATTATTATTATTATTATTATTATTATTATTATTATTATTATTATTATTATTATTATTATTATTATTATTATTACAAATATTTTTAACGCGTGCAACGCCGTGCATGGTCACACAGAAATCATGTTATTTGCATTATTAGGCCTATATAAACTCACAATATATAATACTGGAGCTATTCGTGAAGTGGCGCTATATGAAGTTGATGCTACAATTACATATATACATACCTAAATATAATATATATATACATATATATATGCATATATATATATATATATAGATATAGATATAGATATAGATATAGATATAGATATACAATCTTATATATGCTTTAGTGGAACACGCTTTCAGGCCGAGCAATGTTTGAATGCATGCAGGAAATGTCGAGGGGAGAAAACTGCGTGAAAGAGGACCTTTGACAATGAATCTGTTCTGAGGAGCAGAGGACCATCAGAAAGGACACTGGACCTTCGTCAGATTGGACGAAATTAAAGACCATTGGCATCAAGTGTTTGTAGAATTCTTCAGTCTTACAATCGAAAGAAAATTACTGCTCTGTAAAAAAGGAGATGCTTGACTATGTTTGCACTTTAAGTTATAAGGTACTTCTGCAAACATCTGTATGCATGTATGTATATATGTATTTATTCATGCATGTATGTATGCGTGTATGTATGCATGTAGCTATACATGTATGTATGTATGTAGGTATATATGTATGTATGTATGTACATGCGTACGTGCAATGTATGCATGTACATATGCATGTATTTGTGCATATTTATGTATGTATTTTTGTCTGAATGCATGTGTAATGTTTGCATGTATACATGCATACATGTGTTTATGTATGTACATTTGTATGTATAATGTATGCATGTATATATATACACGCATATAACAGACTTTGACATCGTTTCTCTTATGACGATTACATACGTTTCAGTTAAACTGGATGGATTTCTGTTTCTATTTACTTACACATATCGAGCAGAGCGATGTTTCCCTCTCCTTTCGATAGTCGCATACAAGAATATCTCGGCCGGCTGCACAAACATCCAAAGAAAATAATAAATTGCCAGTCTCGTGATTATTGCCATCAGTTTGGGCAATCACTATCCGCAACAACTCCCACTCCTGATCTTACTCCCTCCCCTGCTCCTCCATCTGCATGCTTCTCCTACACCTCTTCTTCCTCTTGCTTCTTCTCCTCCTCCTCACAAACCGACAAATAAATACCTTTGTACTGACAGACGCTATAGAAGCTGTGTGTTGGGCGCTGCATAGCTGAGCTTAGACATGCAATGTTGTCGCATCCTTGCGGGAAATCGATAAGGAATTCATTTGCTCTGCGATGTATTCCACGTTATCCGATGGAGTTGAAGGGCTGATGAATACCTTTGTACTGAAAAGTTCATGTAAGAGGATTAATTTTACTCAACGGGAAGTAGGAAGGTGTCCACCATGATATGGGACCTGCCAGGAAATGCGTCCTTAAAATGAACCCGACGTATAGCGTCAGGATTAAATCATATGATCTGCCGTATAAAAAGGAAAGAATTCAGGAAGTGGTGAGAGGTCAAAACAGACTTTGCACAGCGAATGACTACCGGAAAAGGAGATCCGAACTAAATGGAAAAGGTACGGTTCAGAGACTGGTCTTATACGAAGAAAACAGCAAACAGACAAATGGAAGAGACATTTACATCGTCTGGACTTACCATCCATTCTGAAAGACGGAAAAGACCTTGTAGTAGTCGTTTTCCCAGTGCTTGCTTTTGCAAGTGAATTTTCCGAGCGTTGAGAAGAGCACATCTCCTGCCTCAATTGCCATCTCCTCTCGATCCGTTTCATTGAACATGACCCAATATCCGACCAACTCAACCGGAAAGTTACACTCCGGCTTAGGCGATGGTGCAAACTCTGTCTCAAACAACCAACTCCGAAGTTAGCTATACCATCGAGTCTGTCTGTCTGGTTTTCTGTCTGTCTGTCTGTCTGTCTGTCTGTCTGTCTGTCTGTATTTATGAATGTATGTACCCGTATGCACGTATGTATGTGTGCATGCATGTGTATGTATGCATGTATGTTGTTATGCATTGTATGTATGTATTTATTTATTTATGTATGATTGTAATATATGTATGTATGTATGTACGTGTACCAGGTCCTATACGAGCTCCGAATGTAACATCAAATGCAGGCATAATACATATACGTTGTATAAGGTCAGATTTCTGTTCAAAATGTCTGCATTTAACAGCAATGAAATGCTAGCCTGGAATCCTCTGCATAAATTGATCGATCTAATTATAACCATGTGTTGGGTAAACTCACACAAGAAATGAGTTAAATCAAAACTCAACTCATGCACCTCAAAATGAGTTTAAACTCAAACTCAACTCATCCTAAGTGAAATGAGTTAACTCAAACTCAGTTGTTAAATGAGTTAACTCATAAACTCACACGTTTCATACTAGCACGTTCTAATCGAGCAACAATTTTTCCATTACGCCTACTTGTAACAGAAAAATATTTTCCATCAAGAATACACGGTACTTCAGCCATGTTGTTCTTAACTGTTCACAATATGCAAAATATGCAGTGCTTAAACACTGTCCGCTAGCAGTGTTTACGACCCTCCCTGCCCTCACCACTCACCAGTATGGAAAGCCGACGATATAAAAAAGGCTTGTTTCAACATAATATGTGCAGAGTGCCGAAGAGTGAGTTGAGTTTAAAATAATTGACAGTTAAACTCAAACTCACAGAAAATATGAGTTAACTCAAACTCATAACTCACACTCTTTAAGGTGAGTTAACTCAAACTCAGAAATCACAGCAAGTGAGTTAACTCGTGAGTTTAAACTCATCTGAGTTAACTCATACCCAACACTGATTATAACACACTAAACCTAACTGGGGAGGGGGAATAGATGAATGGTAACACTTGCTCGAAGAAATAAGATCTTGAAAGACGCGGTTCGATACCCGTAAGCTCCCTATAGGTCGACTCAGCCTTCCACTCCATAGGGCAGCTGTAAAATGAGCTGGCGCCTAACAGGCTGCCAAGACGTGTGTTTTATAAGAACTTGATTAATTATTGTACTGTCATATGTTTCAATGGTTCAATTTAACTTACTTTGGTTTGAAACTGAGCTTGTCAATCACCGCGAATATATATATATTAGTTATAATTAGTAAGTAACTTCACGCCGGTATCTAATGCACGAGGCGTCATAAATGACGCACCAAAACTTAACCGTTACCAGATCAATGTCCAGAAGATCAGCCACTACACAAGAGAGATTTTCGGATATATCGATCTAATTACGGCTTGGTTGATGTCTAGTTCGTAACAGAAGTTGCAAATCAACTAACACAGGGCTTAGTTTACTCATCAACTGAGGTATTGCTTTAGACAGGAATCCGCTATAATCTTGTAATCTTTTCCAATCGCAAGGAAATTTATGTAGGTAACATGGATCGTTATTTTCTCACAGAGCTCTCACTTTATTTGAACGGGATTCGGTAACACAGCGGATGAAAGTCTAAAGCAAGGACCGTCGTAGAGTTGATGATGAAATACGTACCGCACAGTCCACAGGAACGTTTGCAGTAGTTGGCATAATGGTAGACGGCTGTATTCGTACATTTGCCCTCCTGTGCATACTGTCGGCAGACTGCGCTCTCGTCAAAACACACACCGGGCTCTAGATATAATCAGTCATCGACGGTTATGCCATTCATAGACTTCGACCATGTAATGTAATGTAATATATCTCCGAAATTTCTCAGCGCCACACAGAAAGCCACGTCAGGGAGACCAGCTTATTCATCGGCGCTATTTCAAATCAAGTCCGTAATAGTCAGGTTGTTTTGTCTGTTCCGGTACCAGGTCATAATCCTGGGAGGTGAAGCCGAGGAGACAGCAGGGTACTAGGGTGGTTACCGGTGATGGTGGTGGTTGTGTGGTGGCGCAGGAGTAGAATCAGGATAAGATAGCTTGAAATGCTCAGTTTTCATCCGGCAGTGGAAAGCAGCAGAGGAGAGTGCAAGCGGAGGAGAGGTGATATTAACGGGCGACATAGGAGGAATAAGCAAACTAACGGAGATCTTTTGGAAGATCATTCCAAAGAGCCGGTGCAGCATAGACTAAGGAGCCGTTGAAGAATTTGATTGAGGAGACTGGAGTTCGAGATAGGAAAAATATGATGATGAGTGAGTATATCTGGGCGGCTGGATGGTGAATAGCTGGCGATTTAAGGGGGTTGAGAGGTTTGAACGGCATTGTAGGCAAGAGATACAGTTTTGTAATGGATGCGCACACGGGGACTTTTAGCCAATGAAGTGATTTCAAAATAGAGGTTATGTGATGGTGTTTAGGAGTTTTGATGATTGCGCGGGCGAGAGCGTTCTGGACTGTGTGTGTAGGCGTTTCGTTTTGGAAGAGTCGAAGTTATAGAAAAGGGAATTACCGTAGTCGATTTTGGAATGAACAACTGAGGTGGCTATTATGCAGGAGGTCTTATAATCAAGTATTGGGCGCAGTCGACGAAGATGTGCACGAATGTGTATATATATATATATATATATATATCAGGTGCGAGATAGCTGGGTAATGTGGTCGGCAAAGGTGAGGTTTTTGTCGAAGACGATTCTAAGATATAGTCCAGGTGATCTAGATTAGATATCCCTTCAACCTAGGCAACATAGCTTTAGAAGCTTTTTAAACCGTTTCCTGCTAAGGAGCAATTGCTGAATAACATATTCAAAATCCGACAAAATCGGACAACGGGATCACCCACAAAAACTGCACCACAATTAATAATAATATTTATTAATGCTTATTTTATTCTTATTGTTTGTCTCTTAAGCATCTTACTCCTGGAAAAAGCCTCATTACCTTTACCTTACGGCTGGAAAAGTCTTACCACTGCGTATCATGTCCAGGTGGTACCATCCAGTGTCAGGAGGAACAGGTGGTCGATTGTCTTTGGCAGGAATCAACGGACTTAAGAGAAGCGTCGCTCGAAAGACGTCCAGGTTATCAATGTCTTCCGGAACTACCTGCAGACAAAGCACAATCTTAAAACGATGTTTTCTCTTTATAATTCCGCACATTCTCAGACCCCCCCCCCCATCAATACCGTCACTCACCCACCGTCATCTGCCTCATGCTCCTCTAATTATCAGC
The DNA here is from genome assembly GCA_963556255.1 of Allolobophora icterica. NCBI lineage: Eukaryota > Metazoa > Annelida > Clitellata > Crassiclitellata > Lumbricidae > Allolobophora > Allolobophora icterica. The sequence continues at coordinate 32,413,221 of OY744610.1, read as the reverse complement.
CAACGGGCTTTAATTCTGCTCAAAACTGAAGTCCCACCTCTTCAAGAATTTTCCATTCTCTTCCGTCCGCCCTTTAGATATGGAGAAAATCCTCTGCGCTGAACAGTGAACACCGTTACTATAGGGCAATAGCTACCAACACTCAATGTAATTATACAAAATATCTGAAACGATATTTATTAACGAACTTAACACTTTACATTTTAACTTATAAAAATAAAGCTTGCATTGACGCGTAGGCTATACGTATGTATCAGACTGCTTAACTGTTAGGAATCTCACAAGGGCGTTTAACATTCCAATCTAACAGATTTAATGACGTGTGCCTTCAAATGCCTTGAAACTGTATCCTTGGTTGTCTGTGACGAAATTTACATGTTGCATGATCGAAACAAGTTTAGTTTATTACTCGCCAGATAGCGCAGGCGTTTCTACATTCACAATCAACATATATTCCTACACACATCCGGACAATGCAAGCATTAGAGGCAATTGATCAAGGTCCACTCCAAGGGCGATCACAGCTATCGTATTTTGAGGGCAGCGCACACTGACCCTGCAGTCTCAATTCTCAAACTAACCTCACAGCTCAAGGGCTTCATACAAATCATGAGGCGCTATATAAATATCTACATACAAACAGGCCTTTGCTTATTCAGCAAAACTGGAATGAAATATAATTAAAGAGATTGATTGGTGTTTGCGTGCGCTGGCTAGCGTGGCCAGATCCGATCTTCTGCAGCAACACGTGATTGATATGAACGGACGAAACAAAGGATTTGGTTACTAAGATTACAAAGTGCTTTAAATCTAAGAGATTTCCAGAAAGGAGCTACAACAATACTTGAATCCTTCAGATGTCTACTGTATATTTACTGTATATATGTTTACTATACAAGTATATTACTGTTGAATACATCGATGCATACATCACAGCGCTATCTTGGTATATTCATACATACATACATACATACATACATACATACATACATACATACATACATACATACATACATACATACATACATACATACATACATACATACATACATACATACATACGTACATACATACATACATACAAGTCATACATACATACATGCATACTTACTAACTTACTTACATACATAAACACAAATATACATATATAAATTCATACATGCATACCTACGTGCAATCGTGCATACATACTTACTTACAAACATACATACAAACATACATCGTTCATTGCCTAACGATATTACTGTTAAACAATAAAAACTATTACATATTTCCTGGCTTGCTTGCAATACTTACGCATTTATTAAGCTGAATTAGACTTTGGGTTAGAAAATGAACGTACGAGAATATATCTGGGATGAACTTTAGCGTATCCGAACAGAATGTACTTGAAGCCATCTTCGGTCCAGACGGCAGAACACTGAAAACTCTCTGAAGTCGAAAAGAAAAAGAAGTCATCAACTATCGCATTAGACGTATCGGTTTGAAAGCCATCGCTCAGATTCACTTTACGCAGTTTCACGAAGAGTTAATGCAAAACCCATAGAATCCCATGTAATCATAAAATGTTACATAGGCTACTATGATCTAGTCTAGCCTAGTCTAGTCTAGCTTAATCTAGCGTAGCCTAGGGTAGTCTGTAGCCTATTCCAGTACACATTCCAGCGTATTCTTGGTAGTCTAGCCTAATCGAGCGTAGCCTAGGGTAGTCTACCCAAAGTACCATGGGGTAGTCTAACCAATTCCAGCGTTTTATCTAACGTAGCCTGGGAAGTCTACCCAATTCCAGCGTTTAGTCTAACGTAGCCTGGGAAGTCTACCCAATTCCAGCGTTTAATCTAACGTAGCCTGGGAAGTCTACCCAATTCCAGCGCCTAATCTAACGTAGCCTTCGAAGTCTACCTAATTCCAGCGTTTAATCTAACGTAGCCTGGGAAGTCTACCCATTTCCAGCGTTTAATCTAACGTAGCCTGGGAAGTCTACCCAATTCCAGCGCCTAATCTAACGTAGCCTTGGAAGTCTACCTAATTCCAGCGCCTAATCTAACGTATCCTGGGAAGTCTACCCAATTCCAGCGTTTAATCTAACGTAGCCTGAAGTTGTCTTGTCTAGTATGAACTGCAGTCAGGCCCGCCGAGAGGGGCAGGGCAGGGTGGCAAATGCCCAGGGGCCCGGCGATTTTCCGGCGATTTTCCGGGGACCGGGCCGGCCCGCAATCAACTTTTCTCATATGGTGGTCCTGACTGCAGTTGAGTGTCATCTCATTTTGATCTGGTTTGATCTGCTCTTTCTGGTATGATCTGATCTATTGTAATCTGATCTAGAGTTTATCTGATCCGACCTGAGAGCTTCTGGTGATTTCTATAGCGCCGTGTAACTAGTTAATCGTTGGACTGACCGGTCGTTTGCGATGAGAAGGGATTACATCGTCTCTGGGCGAAGTAGAAGCGAATTCCATCGGATCGAATACATTCGCTCTCGAGACGAGAAGGTCGCCAACTCTCCGAACACAGACTCTGCGATGCAGTTGGACAGCACAGACAATTAAAAGGCGCTTCATATATAATCGCATCATGCATAGCACATGCATGGATATGCAGGCAAGTATATATACAGATATGCGTACACACATTCAAACATATATATATATATACATACATTACAGGGCCTTACAGGCATACATACATATCCATATACACACATATATATGCATACATAAAAAAATATATATAACGGTTATCGTGGCAGCGATGATATAATGATGATAATGATGATAATGATGATGATGATGATGATGATGATGGTGATGAAGATGATGGTGGTGGTGGTGGTGATGATGGTGATGCATATGACTACATATAACCGCACATAGCTGTATGTGATGATGAAGATGATGTAATTGCCTCTTGTAGATCGTTCCTTGGAATATCGATGAAATCGAATCCGCCTCGAATCGAACAGAAAACCGATTCGTATTTCGGACGATCAGAGGCTAATAACAACAGAAACAGAACAACGATCTCAGTTAGAACAACGATCTCGTTTAGAACAACGACCTTGTTTAGAACAGCGATCTCGTTTAGAGAACACGATATCATTTAAAACAACGATCTTCTTGGTATTTGAATAGGCCTACAATTGCATGCTGCATTAATAGCTGTGTTATCATCTTCTACCAACACCAACACCACCAACACCGCCATCTTTTTCTATTCCCTTGTTCCATGTTATACTTTATGCCAGCCTCTCCGCAATCGTAACAGACTCATATGTTCATGGTCTTGATCATCGTCTTGTTCATGACATTATCACTATCTTACTCGTCGTCTTCATCGCCATCATCGATAGCAAGAGCCTTCATCAGTCGTCGCGCTGATGGAAGTAAACTAACTATAGGAACTGTGTTTGATTTGTTTTGCTGATGTTCTGCTTTGGGCACTTAAGTCCAGTCTTCTCACAGGAATTACGTACAACATGGAGAACGACGACGACTACATCACAAATCCAAGGTCACGGAGCCGTTTAAGGTCAAGGAAACGTCCAAGATCACGGAAACAGTTCAGTTACCAACCTAAACAGACTGCTACGCTAACTTCTATAGAAACTTAAAAGACTGACTTACCAATCAAGGAAGATATATCTTACAATTTTCAATGGAAAATGGTAAACTTCTACAGTCCTTCTAAGGAAGGACAGGAATGGCTTACCATTCTATCTTGAAAGAAACTGACGTCATTAACTTTACTTACCAATCACAAGAACAAGGATGATTTACATGGTAATATAAAAAGAGCCAGTGTAGATCATCATTCTAACATATAGGGAGATTGAAGTGACTTACTTACCAGTGCATGGAAACTAAAATGAATGAATTAGCGAGTGATTGAATGAATGAATGAATGAATGAATGAATGAATGAATGAATGAATGAATGAATGTCTTACCAATCCAAGGCCACTCGTCTCTTTGGAAGGAATCGTCATTACAGAGTTTTCCTTCGTTTACTTCTCTGGCGTTGGCTGAAATCAATTACAACTATACTAAGAAAAACCATAGAAACCGATGCTGGCTTATTCCAGGGATTTGAATTTCCCACTAGCACGGTCCGTACACGAGGACCTTAAATGGCGTGGCACCATTCAAACGGACAGCGGTGGTAAAAGATCTCACCCGATCAACTCATCGAATAATGAGCAGGGTAGAGGCCATAGACCATATGGTCGCTTTAGCACGGTCCATATATACACGGGGACCTTAAAAGTGGGCAGCGATGGTGAAGGATCTCACCCGATCAATTCATTGAAAACAAGCAGAGGGTTCGAGGCTATACGCGGTCGCTATAGTAACACGTGTACATTTACATTTAGAAAGTGATTTCCGTCCCAATTATCGCTAATCTACCGCTTTACTCCAAAGATAATGAACCAGTCGACCATCTGCTAAGTGATACGCTGTCGCGTATACCTCCTGAATATGTATGATCTATCGTCCTCATCCCACTGGCCTGGATAAGATGGATAGAGCGGACGTCCCACGCATCTCTGTGCGTGAGGATGCCGGTCTACATACCGGTCTTGCTTATATCAGTGCTTATATCAGAGATTGGAATCTCGGGCTCGCACGATCCTTATACACGGACACCTTAAATGGCGTTCCGCTTTCGCTCTCTCGACAACCATGTCTTCTTCTTTCGTGCGGTGTATCTGGACCCCGCCTTGACTTGACGCAGCGCTCGTGAATATTGCTCAGAAACTCTAGCTAGGAGTTCTTTTAAAAGTAACATTTAGCCAAGTCTACTTTCATCCGTCAAAAACACTGCACAGTTATGCAAAACGTTTCATCAGTTACCATTGTTAGTTACAAATTTAATAAATAAATAAATAATGATAATAACTACTCTCTATTTTCCATTCGCTAGTTCGCAGGGTTGTGAAAGAACTGCACTTTACATACAGGCATAAATTATGCAACACCAAATAATCACTAAAAAGCGAGAAGGCCATAAAATGAGTTCTGCTGGTGAGTGCTCGAAGAAGCGAGTGCTTGAAGAAACGGGGAATCCCCTTCAGGCGCTCCATTTACGTAGCGGTCGCTATTCTTCGCAATTGGTGCTAATTGGTGTCCTGCGCCGAACTCTACAGTAGCGCATCAGAAATTGTTGATTTACGACGCCTGCGGTATTTTCACTCTTTGGCAATAGACGTACAAGCTAACATTTTCCAGGCACTGACTTCATATCCACCAAATTCACATAAGAGGATACTATAAGAGAGAGCCTGGAAGGATGGGCTGTTAAGAGTTCCAGGTTAACTTGCAGTGGTTATAACAAAGACTACACGTCCTCTGAAACACTTAAAGCTCTTGTTATATTATATTATGCTATGCTATGTCATGTCATGTCTTGTCTTGTATGTTATGTTATATTATGTCATGTCATATTATATCATGTCATGTTATGTTATGTTGTGTTATGAGATATTACATTATGTTATATTATGTTATGTTATATCATGCTATGTTATGTTATGTTATGCTATTATGTCATGGCATGTCATATTTTATCATGTCATGTTATGCTATGCTACATGTATATTATATTATGTTATGTTACGTTACATTGCATAATATTATATTATGTATTATATATCATATCATATATAATACATATACATAAACATGCATATTATATATTCATAAGACCGATTGTTTACTATTTATGCAATTTACATACGTAACTGACCTCTGTAAATCTGGACCATTGTCTGGCTCCGTTGTTCGAACTTCAAGCAGTTGAACACAGATTTCCTGAAAAATTAAACAAAGTGACTAAATCGACAGAGATTTTTGGCGGAGGATTTTTCCAAAGTTCTATCTGAGGCAAGGTAAAAAAAACGCCGATAATGACGGATAGAAAAGTGTTTGACACGCACTTCCGGGTTATTAGAATGGCTTATAAAAAGCGAGGGAGCTCCTTCGTTCATGAATGGATGGATGGATGGATGCCCCGAGTGTACTTCGGTCAAGTGCTCTTTACGCCAACACCTTTCATAAAGAGAGGGAAAGAAATTCTATGTGCAAATGTCAGGATGATTTACTTAAGGACAAACTAAATCCATCTCTACACATTAGGTCCTTCTCTGTCTATCTGTCTGTCTGTGTCTGTCTGTGTGTCTGTTTCTGTTCGTCTTTTGGTGTTCGTTTGTGGTTTCATATACTGTATGTGTCTTTCTGCATATGTGTCTACGTACGTGTCTGCCCGCCTGGGTATCTGTATATTTGTATTTGTGCCCACATGCGTCTATGCTTGTCTTCCTGTCTGATTGTCTATGTGTGTTTACGTATTTGTCTGTCTGCGCGACTGTGTGCCTGAGTTTGTATGTCTGTGTATGTTTCTGCGGATCTCTGCGTGTGTCTATCTGCTTGTCTCTTTGTTTGTGTGTGGCTTCTTCTATTTATGCGTCTGTCTTTCTGTCTCTGTTTCTGTGCCTGTAATTCTTAATTTTTGTTTGTGTGTCTGTCTGTATGTCTGTCTGACTGCCTGACGTCTATCTGCTTGTGTGTATGTCTGTGTATCTGTCTATGTATCTGTCTGTTTGTCTGTCTGTGTGTATATGCCCGCCTGTCTGTCTGCCTGTCTGTTTGCCTGTGTGTCTGTTGTCTGTCTGCCTGTGTGTCTGCTTGCGTGTCTGTCTGTTTGTGTGTTTGCCTGTGTGAAGTCTGTCTGTGCATATGATAACATGATTAGGTAAGCGGGTTGGGCATTGGCAATTTTGGCCCTAAATCAATTTTAATTCGTTTCTGGTGCCATTGACGACCCCATAATAGAAGCATTCGATCCGGTGCGGATATCGTGGCGCCATATAAATGGGTGATGGCTTTTCAATAGGCTTATATCGATCTGGTGAAAGAAGTGCGAGCCGCCGCAGTCATAAAATGGTCGACGAAGCTGATATAGAACCCATCAATCTGGTCAGCGGTGTATAGGAGTCTTAAGAATAAACATGTACGACTTCGTATAACATTTATGTAGATGGGATATGAGTGTGTACGTCTGACCTATATATATATATATATATATATATATACGTATAAGATATGAGTGTCTATGTTATATATACACATAGGAAATGAGGCTGCATATACATAAATATAAACATCTAATAGGCCTAATATGCTCTGCTAGCGGATATCGTATATAAGGGAGCTCCTGGATTTAAAGGAAGAATTGTACATCGATCTAATTATTGATACAACAGTAGAAACATGGGCGAATCATACATAGATACATGTTTACACACACACATATATATATATATATAAAACATATATCACATATATATGATAATAATATCTAGGATATATATACACATGACGTCATTAGATTTATACAGTACAGTGCATGCATAGGGCCTAACGGTATTAGATCTGTATGTGTATACAGACATACGCGTGCGTGCTGTCTGTGGTATATATATATATATATATATATATATATACGGTATATATATAGGTCTATATTTATCTGTGGTTGGCGATCGACATCTTCGCTTCATGGAAGTGAGTTTCGTCTTTCCAGAGCAATGCCATCTGAAAGTCGATACGATCACGAAGATAAAGAAGAAGAATAAATCACAACAGCTACGAAGAAATTGCGCATCTGAACGCAGAACCAGATCTACGTTGTTACCCATGCAGCCCAGCCTAGGCCTGTATGGCCCTTATCTCTGCTGTTAACCCTGCAGCTCAGCCTAGGCCTATGTGCAGGCTGTGGCCCTTATCCTTGTTGTTAGCCCTGCAGCTCAGCCTAGGCCTGTGTGCAGGCTGTGGCCCTTATCTTTGTTGTTAGCCCTGCAGCTCAGCCTAGGCCTGTGTGCAGGCTGTGGCCCTTATCTTTGTTGTTAACCCTGCAGCTCAGCCTAGGCCTGTGTGGAGGCTGTGGCCCTTATCTTTGTTGTTAACCCTGCAGCTCAGCCTAGGCCTGTGTGGCCCTTATCTTTGTTGTTAACCCTGCAGCTCAGCCTAGGCTAGTGTGGCCCAGATCTTTGTTGTTAGCCCTGCAGCTCAGCCTGGGGCTATATGTCTCAAATCTATGTTGCTGCAGCTCAGCCTAGGCCTATGAAGGCCAAATGCAAATGCAGTGGAGAACTTGACACTTCCTTCTAACCGAGGCCCCATTAATTTCATCGTCATTTCGAATAAATCGAAGAAGGGTGTTTTATCTTCGAGCGAGGGTAATGTTCGCTAGTTATAGGGTCGTTTGGTGTCTACGGAGGCAGAGGTCGTGAGAAGCGCACAGCCATCATACATCATCGCTTCTAGGAAGTGACCAGTTGGTGACGCCTTCGGGCAGTTTGCTAAGGTTTCCGGGTACAGAAAATGGTTTAAAGACCTTGTGTCACAGCAAGAAGATTATCGTCGCCCTCCTCCTCTATCCAGGCTTGGGACTGACACTACCCAAAAACAGAAGATTAGGTATTAGCCTATTAAATACGAGTCATAATTATGTAGTGCGCAGTTTTGTAGCTAAGGCCGCTATGGTTTCAGAGTAAGCCGTACATAATACATGCCTTAGGTATTACTACAATAAGAAAGGTTCGGTGCAAAAATTCTTACCCTTAGGCCTACTCAATCGGCGCATACTGCCATGTATAAATGTAGGCCTACCGTTATTCCTTTAAGTATCTCTAAGTGTCAATTTGTGTAATTTGCTTCCTCCTTGTCGTCTCTTGTGCTCGTTTCTTTTAAGTATTCAGTCGCAAAATATGAAAGAATCACATTTTCTTTTCATAAACAGTATTTAAATCTGTCGTGTGTAATTGCCTTGGTGAGTAGCAGTCGATAATTATTTTCCAAACTAACTCTCAGTCTGGCCTTGCTTTACGACCTGAGCTGAGAACCAACCATTCTGGTCTTGTGCGTTAAACACAGGAAGCTCCCATGGTGTTTGAATGGCCAAGGATTGGTAATGTATTTGCCTTTCACCTCAGTTGCTGGGATTCGAATACAAGTGTGAAAGCGATCACCAATGAGAAGAGTTTTTTCTGGCTGTTGGGCGATTTTGTCGTTTTGATGTATCGAGTTAATGATCCTGCTTTTCCGAAGACTGTCCATGGTGGTCTACTTGTGTGGCTCTGTGGTCTCTCTGTGCAGTCATGTTTAATAGACTCAGCTACTGCAGGACCCGCCGCTATCTCTCTTTATCTCTTTCTCTCTATCTATTTCTCTCTATCTCCTTCTCTTTATCTCTCTCTCTCTCGTTCTTTCTCTTTCTCTATCTCTATCTCTATCTCTCTTTCTCTTCTCTCTCTCTCTCTCTCTCTCTCTCTCTCTCTCTCTCTCTCTCTCTCTCTCTCTCTCTCTCTCTCTCTCTCTCTCTCTCTCTTTCTCTCTCTCTCTCTTTCTCTCTATCTCGTTCTTTCTCTATCTCTTTCTCTCTATCTCGTTCTTTCTCTATCTCTTTCTCTCTATCTCTTTCTTTCTTCTGCTTTCTTTCTGTCTCTTATTCTCTTTCTTCTATCGCGTATAGCAGTTGAGTTGAATTATACAAATCAAAGTAGGCGTAGGCCTACCTGTGGAAATTGCTAGCGTAGATCGTCGGATCGCATTACATTAGACCTGAAACGGATTCTATAACTCAGCTCAACTCTTATAACCGGCGGCTAATTGTGTAATGTAACGTAAATCTCCGAAATTCTCAGCGCCACACAAAAGCCACGCCAGGGAGACCAGCTGAACACCGGCGCTACATCAAATCAGTCGCTATAGCCAGGTTCTTTTGGTCAGTTTCATTGCCAGGTCAGACAACGGAGGATGTCAAGTCGGGAAGACGGAATGGTGGAATATATACGGTGGAAATGGTTGACGATGGGGTGGCACAGAAATAAAATCAGGGTAAAATAGGTTCCATGAGTGAAGCTGGATTATTATTACCCGTCCTTTTAAGATGACAATTGGACGAAGGAAAGGAGTTCCTCGAATCTTGTGTCATCCGATGATTGTCTGGATTTACGTGTTTGGCCCAATCGAGGCGCAGTTTGCCCTTCGAGGGCTCGACCGACCGACCGATCAAGCGACCGCTGCCCGGCGGCCATCGACTGCGATAACCGGACGTATAGAGGCTGTGATTAGTACACGCGTAGAGTGGCTGTGTAATTCGCAGCGACAACAGACAGACACACACACAGACTCCGATGGACGACCAACAGAAGAAACATCGTCGACTATGACCACTTGACCAACCTTTGCGACCGGTGAACGGCGACGTCGTTTGACCACGGCCACTTAAGAACGGTCATCGTTTTATGACCGGTTCTTCAACGATCCCTGCCTCATCCTCTGCTCAGAGCTGCGGCAGGACCCGCATCTCTCTTCTTTTCTATCTCTTCTATCTCTTTCTTCTTCTCTATTTTTCTCTCTTTCGTTTTCTCTCTTTTTTTAGCTTCTTCTTTCACACTCTCCCTTCACTCTCTAACTTTCTCTCATTTATTCTCTCTGTACGTCTCTCTCGCTCGCTCTGTCTCTGTCTGTCTGTCTGTCTGTCTCTCGCTCTGTCTGTCTGTCTGTCTGTCTGTCTGTCGGTCGGTCTGTCTGTCTGTCTGTCTGTCTGTCTGTCTGTCTGTCTGTCTGTCTGTCTGTCTGTCTCTCTCTCTCTCTCTCTCTCTCTCTCTCTCTCTCTCTCTCTCTCTCTCTCTCTCTCTCTCTCTCTCTCTCTCTCTCTCTCTCTCTCTCTCAAACACAAATTTACATAGCTCTTAACGCTCTTGGCCATCCTGCTTCGTCGCCCAACTGTATAAGACTATGGCCCTGTCACAACCACCAACAGCTCGGTGACAATGAATGATAGTGTGGCTAGGACATAAGATCTACACACACACACAGTCGTAGCAGAAACTGTCTGTCACGCTCAGCGATCTTACTGCTGATCGACCGCTGGCGCCCTCTGGTGATTACGGACGGTAGCTGGAGGAGCGCCAGTGGACCATCGTGAGTCGACACCTTTTACCTGGTGAAGAAGAAGAGGCAGGTCGAAGGTGAAGGTCACGCCGGAGAGAAAGACATTCGAAAACTGAACTTGAACTTAAACTTTTATACAAATTTATTTCATACAATACAAGTTGTCAACGAGAACGACGGTGTTTGACTGTTTTATTGATGCAAACAAGTATCCTCGGAACGAGGCGTGACATTTTTGGCGTCGTGGACAGGATCGGGGATCAACGTCGTCGCCTCGTGGAAAGTTCCTACGTTGTAAAGGTGAGCTACTCCGTCTGGCCATTTTGCGGTAAAGGTTATCTGGTCTCAGTCGAGTGTGTGCGTGCTTTGTATTAGTTAGGGATTAACTGTACATTGTTTCCCTTTTGGTTTAAAAAGGGGTTCGTTTAATTACGGCGTGCTTTGTTCGTTAAATTTGGTTCTGTTCTAAAAATGGAGAAATTAACGAAAGCGCAGCAAGAGTCTGTGAAAAAGTTATCAACGGATGCGTTGAGGTTAAAGTTGTTAAGGAGTGGTTTGGACGAAGAGACCGTGTGTGAATTGGCCAGGGAGGAACTCATGACAAGATGGGTTGAAATAGTTGCAGCTGGTAAAGATAAGCCAGGGGTCGTAGTACCGGAGGTTAGCAAGACAGTTGGATATGATGTTGAATTGGAGAGAGAAAGGTTAGCTTTTGAGAAGTTGAGATATGAGGAAGAGAAGGCTCAAAAAGAAAAAGAACTTGCAGAAGAGAGGGTTCACAAAGAACAAGAGCTTGCTTTGAGGAGAATGGAATTAGAGCAGCAGGCGGAATGGAAGACGAAAGAACTACTGCAAGAAGCAGAACGAATTAAAGTTGAAGCAGAAATAAGAGCAAAAGAATTACTCCAAACAGCAGAATTGAAGGCAAAAGAACTTCAACAAAGGGAGACCCAGTTTCAAGTGGAAAAAGAACTGAAGCAGAGAGAGACACAGAGGCAACTCGATAAGGATGAAGCAGAGAGAGAACGCAATAATAGTACTGCGGCTAAAATCAAAACATTTGGCGATGCACTCAAAAATAGTATCACTATGCAGTCTATGGATCCTTTGGAGACCATCGCGTTTTTCCGGAATGCCGAACATCTTTTTGATTCTTTACGAGTACCGAACGATTTGAGGGGAACGTTAATTCGTCCATATTTGAATGCTTGATCGAGAGAACTGGTGGGACGGATGGATCCTAGAAGATCCACAAACTATGATGAAATCAAGGGGATAGTTTTGAAAGAATACAAATTGTCTCCAGCAATGTACAGAGAATCTTTCAACAATTTATTTAAACGAGAAGGGGAAACCTTTACTATGTTTATTTCACGTTTGAAAGCTGTTTTGATGTATTACGTTGAGAGTAGAGGCGTAACCAATTTGGGACAGATGATTGAATTGCTTTTGTGTGACCGTGTTAAATCTTGCATCCCTGAATTTTGTTTACGTTATGTGTTGGCAGTGGAATCAGCAACTGAACTGGGATGGGTTGATTCGCCCAAGCTTGGGTCAACCATTGATTGTTATTTGGCTAATCATCTTGGTGAGCGGCCAAAGGCTGTCCCTTTGGGTCAACCTGTCCATCGTTTAAATACACCTGGGGAAAAGGGTGGAACTTTACATTCTGCTCGACCTACAACTCCGAAAGGTCAGGGTGGGTTTGCAGGTCAAGCATCCACGGGTTTTATGGTTAAGAAACCAAGGAGTTGTTTCTTGTGTGGAAGTCCTTCTCATCTCAAAATTGATTGTGATAAAAATAAAAGTAAAGTGAATCGTTTTGACGGATCAAACAGTGTACGTCGGGTGAACACGTGTACAACTACTCCAGACCTGAATAGGGAACAGCATAGTTGTCCCAACAAGGCAAGTGAAGAGATAGCTTTGGGGGAGTGCCTACAGCTCTGGCAGGCAGGCAGTAAAAAGGGGGCGGAGCATAATTATGTTTCCAATGTCGCTGCTGCTGCCGATGTTGTTTCAGGGGAGTTAGTATCGGCTGTCAATCAAGTTGTGATTACAGAAATAGCTGATCGACCTAGATTACAAGAGGTCAATGTAAACAAACCGTATGATTTTGCTATGTTGCATTATGTTGATGTACGGGTGGCTGGTGAGCCAGGTAATTGTTTTCAGGTTTTTTTTGCGCTTGATGATGGAGGTGCTGAAGTAGCTGTTGCTAAACGTAGTACTGTTGCACATCTTGGTCCTGTAGAGCGTATAGGATCGACAACTTTACGTGGCATCGTTGGTGCACCAGTCAATGCAGAACTGGTTAGGTTGTACATTAGCCTTGATCATAAATGTGATACTCAAAGGGCTTGCTCATTATGTAATCATTGGATACCAGTAACATGTGCCGTTTGTGAAGAAGCAAACGATCAACTAGTGTTAACTGCGAATAATGTTGAACAACTACGGTCTTACATGTATCAGTCTAACAATGTTATGCAACAGTTGTCTAGTGGAAGTGAGAAGAACGCTTGTGTAAATATTCAAGAATGTGATGTAGATGTGGAATTAATTGAAGAGGTTGTTGATGTGTGTAAGTTGAACAGTGGTGATGTTGTCGATGATGTTGTCGATGATGTTGTCAATGATGATGTCAGTAATGTCGTCAGGGATGATGTCGCTGATCATGTGGATCCAGACGCTGAAGTTGTTTCATCAGTGGATAGTGGGATGAAACGAGCTTCTACTGAAGAGTTGATTCGAGAACAGCAAGACGATGATACCTTACGGGGTGCTCATACCTTAGCCTTACAGGGGAAAGGTGGATATTTGTATAAGGATGGGTTACTCATGCATCGAGAAAAGTTGATGGGACAAGAATACACACAACTTTGTCTACCAGTATGCAGGAGAGCTCACGTCTTGGAGCTTGGCCATGAATTGGGTGGTCATTTGGGTCCTAAGAGAACAGGGCAGCGCATACGCTTAAGTTTCTATTGGAATACTGTCATCCAAGATGTCAAACATCATTGTCAAGTATGTCAAGTATGTCAAAAGAAGGCGCGGATCACTTTTCGTGATCGGGTTCCTATACAACCCATACCGCGTGCAGAAAGAGCCTTTAGCCACTGGTTCATGGATGTTCTAGGTCCTATCACTAGTGCTAAGTGTGAATTTAACTATTGTTTGGTTCTGGTGGATAGCGCTACTCGATATCCAGCGGCTTTTCCACTGAGATCATTAACAGCTAAAGCGGTGTGTGATTGTCTGATGTCATTGTTTATGTACTTTGGAGTTGCTTCTGTCATATCAAGTGATAACGCTACTAACTTTTCTTCTCATTTGAATAGGGAGTTTGTTCATCGTTTGGGGTGTAGTCCTAGATTCAGTTCCTGTTACCATCCTCAGGCAAATGGATTGGTGGAACGCATGGTAGGAACGGTTAAGTCATCTCTAGCCAAGATGGCAACAGATCACCCAAAGTCCTGGCATAAATATGTGGGGTTTGTGATGTGGGCATTACGGGAGGTACCCAACGAGACAACGGGTGTAGCACCGTGGTTACTTGCATTTGGACAGTTGCCTCGTGGTCCTTTGGCTGTGCTAAAAGAATCATGGTGTGGAGAAAGGGAATTTCCCCTAGATTTAGGGAAAACCCCTCAGGAATATTTGAAAGATTTGCATGGTAAATTAGGTATTGCAAACATGTATGCTGAGTCACACACCAAGAGAGCACAACAGCGTTACACTCAGCGCTATAACTTGAGAAGCCGAGATAAACATTTTAACATTAATGATTTGGTGTTAATTTTGCAACCTGATTCGACAGCGAGTCGTTTACATAGTAAATGGAAGGGACCAGCTATGGTTGTGGAAGTTCGATCTCCCTACAGCTATATTGTGGAGTTGGATGGCCGACGCTATCGACTTCATGCAAATCAGCTGCGCAAGTTCTATCTGAAAGCTGATAAGGTTAATTTTGATACCAGGGCTTTGACTCAACCATATGTGACCAGTGAAAAACCAGTTATTGTAGCTACTTGTGCTGTGATTTCTGACCAAGATCAGGATTTTGGTGACATTGTGACTGTTTCAAAGAGCAGTTTACGGTTAACCAATCCCAACAACAATAGGTTACTGTTGCCTAGTGAACGTATTGAACTAGAAAAATTAGAACATTTGTCACAAGGTCAACAACGTGAGATATTGACCGTTCTAGATGAATTTCCAGATGTATTTTCTGACTCTCCTGGATTTTGTGATATGGTTATGCATAACATTCCTGTTTTAAATGACTTTAAGCCTAAAAGATTGCGTGCTTATAGAGTACCCGAACGGCTTAAACCAGAAGTTGATAAACAGATTGATGACTTACTGAAGTGTGGTTTTATTAAACCATCGAAGAGCCCGATGGCTAGTCCTTTAGTATGTGTACTGAAGGGCAAAGATGGCAAAGGTGGGGTACGTTTAGCCATCGATTATAGATACTTGAACAAGTATACTATTGCTGATGCATTTCCATTACCTGATATAACAGATGTGATACAACGAATCGGGAGGGCAACTTATATCAGTACTTTTGACGCCTGCAGTGGGTACTGGCAGACGGAAATCAAACCATCTGATCAATGGTTATCGGCTTTTGTGTGTGATGCCGGGTTGTTTGAATGGACCCGCACTCCTTTTGGGATGAAATCCAGTGGCAATACATTTGTGCGTGCTGTCCAGTATATTTTACAACCTATTAAATCCTTTACAGACTCTTATGTCGATGACATGGCTGTGTACTCTGGTAATTGGTACTTGCATTTGAACCAGTTGCGCCAGTTTTTACAAAGGATCCGCATGAGTGGGTTAACCCTAAAGCTAAGCAAATGTAAATTTGCCTTGCCAGAGGTCAAGTTTTGTGGGGAACTGGTTGGTTCGGGTATCAGGAGGACTGATCCTGATAAAGTGGCGGCAGTTTATGAACTTAAACCTCCCAGTACCAAAACACAGGTACGACAGATTTTGGGTTTCTTTGGTTATTTCCGTGACCATATACAGAACTACGCTATGTTGGCAAAACCGCTTACTGATCTTACGGGGAAAAGGGTAAACAGCAAGGTGCCCTGGGGCTGTGTTGAACAACAGGCCTTTGATGAATTGAAAAGGGTGTTATGTGAAGCAACTAACAACCATTTACATGTTATTGATTTGTCTCACCCTTTTCATTTATATGTGGATGCTAGTGATCATACAGTGGCAGGTGTTTTGACTCAATGGGAGGGTGAAGGGAAGATTCTCCCTGTGGCATTTTGTAGCCACAAGCTGAATGACACCCAGAAAAGGTGGGCAACCGTGGAGAAAGAGGCGTATGCAGCCTTAAAGATGTTACAAAAATTCAGAAGTTGGGTATGGGGAACCAAGGTTACAATACATTCAGACCACAACCCACTTACATATTTAACGGAGAGTGCACCAAAAAGTGCAAAGCTTATGCGTTGGGCTCTAGCTTTACAGGAGTTTGATGTGGAGTTTTGTTATTATGCAGGTAAAATGAATGTCGCTGCAGATACTTTGACCCGAATGGGGCCAGATTAACCTGGGCCGGGCGGGGTGCTCACCTAGGGTATTTAAGTTTACAAGAAATGTAACTTGTAAGTTAATTGATTTGTTCTGTTCTTCTGTTGCATTGTTTTCGAGAAATCTGGAGTTGGAGGAACGAGGTCGTGTGGAGAGCAGAAGGATGGATGCTCCGACCGTTCCAGCCGGAGCACCATTTGTGTGCGGAGATGTCACGCTCAGCGATCTTACTGCTGATCGACCGCTGGCGCCCTCTGGTGATTACGGACGGTAGCTGGAGGAGCGCCAGTGGACCATCGTGAGTCGACACCTTTTACCTGGTGAAGAAGAAGAGGCAGGTCGAAGGTGAAGGTCACGCCGGAGAGAAAGACATTCGAAAACTGAACTTGAACTTAAACTTTTATACAAATTTATTTCATACAATACAAG
>OY744610.1:32383782-32391282 GCA_963556255.1 Allolobophora icterica | reverse complement strand
TAAAGAGGCAATTAAATCGTAATCATTTACACCGGATAAATTCAGCGCCTAAAACGTTAAGGTGTGGGAAGGAGCTTAATCGCTTCCAATCCGTCTTTAGGTTTTCTGTTTGCGTTCCAGATGCATTGTTACTTTGCGCCTGAGGACGTAAATGGAGAAAAAAAAGGCTGAGGAAATTATGACTGTAAATACTGAGACGGAGAAGAAGAAGGAGGAACAAGAGGAGAAGGAGGAGGAACAAGACGAGAAGGAAGAAAAGACGCAAAAGTGAAAAGAATGAGGAGTTAGAGCAAAGAGTAAAGAAATAAACGGACGAAGAATAGGAAGGCGAAATAGAAATAAAACAGAAAAATGAGAAAAGCAGAATCTAATTGTTGTTCTTTTTATATTCAATAGAGAATCGGTCTTGTAAATGGTCGAAAATAAATGTAGCCCTGGGCCAGTGATTTCCTCCTGAAACGTAGTTTTTACGAGATATTGAAGAAATCTGAGCTGAGTTTGCTCATTGCTCAGTGCTCACCTCCTACGATCAAGTAGCAGACGACCAACAGAATCACGTCTCTCGTCATGTTCTTCGTCTTTGCGTCGGCGGAGGAGGAGTGACGCAAGAAGTCCCGGCTGTCGCATGACGCGGCGGAGGCGGCGGAGGAGGAAGCAACGCACAGCAGAAGAGACGGCAGATGATGGTAATCCAGCGCAGAATGATTCCTTCCATTCCTCTCATTCCATCTTCACACAATGCTCACTGGTCTGTCTTCGAATGCTCTGCTTCTCTCGCTCTATCGGCTCACGCAGCCCAAGTGGCGTGTCCGTCTCTCTGTCTGTCTACATATCCGTCTGTCTGTCCGTCTATATATCCGTCTGCCTGTCTGCAATCGTCTTTGTTTGTCCATCCGTCTGTCTGTCCTTCAGTCTGTTCGTTTGTCTGTGTGTCCGTATGCGTCTGTCCTCCTGTTCTTCTGGGTGAGTATTGAACGGTGTCTAAGCAGACGTAGAGACGAGAGTCACGTTCGTAACATAGACAAACGACAACGAAGACGGTGACGATAATGCCAGGTCCGGTGTTCGGATAAGCGACGACCATCGGAAGGCGGTGGGGCGCCGCCGCGAAGGCCTCTGCCACCGACGGCGGCGGCGGAGGCGAAGGCGGCGGGCGGCGGGGCTTCCTTCGACCGGCGAGAAACTGTCGACCATTAGGAATGATGAGCAGAAGAGATCGCGAAGAGAATCCGGACGTCCGTATGAATCGTGTACTTATGGAGGACGAAGAAGGATGATTTAGTTTACTATATATGGACGATGTATTGACGGTTACAAGGGTTAGGAAAATGTGGGATATGGTGGAAAGATAAGTGGATGGATGGATGGGTGAATTGATGGATGGTTTGATGGGTGGGTGGGTGGTTGGGTGGGTGGGTGAATTGATGCGTAGATAGATGGATGGATAGATGGACGGATGGGTAGATGGATGGATGAATAGATGGATGAATGGGTAGATGGATGGATGGTTTGGGCACATGGAACAATGGATAGATGGATGGATGGATGTGTGGGTGGGTAGCTGGGTAGCTGGGTGAATGAATGAATGAATGGATGGGTGAATTGATGGGTGGATGAATGGATGGATGGATATGGCTTGGTAGATGGATGAAAGGATGTCTGGATGGATGTATAGGTGAATTGATGAATGAAAGAACGGACATTTCATGTATTAATTGAGTCACGGATGCATTGATTGGCAGAATGCACAGAGATCGATCGAATGCTACAGTTAAAGGAGACCAGCGCACAAACTCAGACGAACAGAGGCAGACGAATGGACAGAGGGAGAGAAGAGCAGACAGCCAGACACACAGAGCGATACATCTGAACATCCAATCAAAGTGACACCTTCGTCTCAGTATGCGTCAGGCGTCAGCATCTCAGAATGGAGACAAATGAAAACATTTATATGGCGGTCAACATGCAACGGATGAGGCGACGTCATTGAAATCCCTCTGTGGAGCTGTATACACACAGAATCATCGCTCATATATATTCATACGTATGCATGTATATGTATATATGCATAGCACTGTATATATGTATATGTGTATGCATGGATATGTATCCTCGTAGGACCATCTCCGACATATTCTGTTATATGCTACATATGAATGCTGACTTGCAGTGGCTAATACACATGACCCAGACGTCACATGGGCTTAGGGAATATATATATATATATATATACATATATATATATATATTTCTAAATATATATATGTGTGTGTGCATGATACCCTAAGCATGGATATATATATATATGCATATATTCTATGTAGGCTATAGAACCACAGAGGTGCGAATGCAGGAGGCCACTCACATGTAGTCCTTTATTCTGAGTTTATAGGGAGTGGGTCATGCTTGCATGGGGAACGACCTGTATAGGCTCCTATCCCTGCTTTTCGTTCTTAGCACTAGCTTTCTAAACTCAGCTCTAGGGCATAACCAGAATGCCCCTGCTGAATACACCCTAGGATCACACGCGGTTCTCATCCCTCTGTTATCCGTAGGTCTGCATGGATAACACAGATAGCGGTATAGAATAAAATAATCGATATGATTCCTAGACGCCGAGTCACAGGGCAGATGCAGCTCGAAGCGCCTGTGCGACATTTAAGTTTTTACAGCACTTCAATTATTGGAGTCTAAGTAATCGCTATATGTGGTGTGTATTCTGCATATATAAAATTATCTAGTAGGCCTACTTATGTATTTGCAATTGTGATAACAATTTCAATTAAATTACACATTTATACAACTTTAGACAAATCTGTACAAAATTTAGACAAATTTATACAAATTTAGACAAATTTTATACAAATTTAGGCAAATTAATACGAATACGTACTTACCAATACATGTTTATCATAAACAGTTCAAACAGGATAGGAAAATCCAAAGCGAATAGCCCTGGAAGCCAGAGAATGGATGAATGATTTCGCCATGTTGTAATGGAGCGATGATGCGATGACATTAAGCAACATTGAGCACGGTTAGTAGCTGGGTGAATGAGTCTCCGTGGAATACTAAGCCACATGGTGCCAACTCATTCCCGTCCTTTTGGGGTCGGTTAAAGGCATTATGTTGCTGTAAAGCTGCGGTCGCTTTTGCGGATCAGTCGAATACGATACAACTGTATGTGATGGTGCCCTCCTTTCCAGTGTGATTCTCGTTAACGTTAACGATAACGAAAATGTTCGTTAACGAACAAAAATAATTTCGTCAACGATAACTATAACTGTAACTAAAAAGTAAAAACTATCATTAACTATAACTATAACTATAACGAAAATAACAGTAACGAAATTCATCGCTATTTTCGTTAATGAAATAAAAAAAAGTGCAATATCGATAAACATGAGAATGTGAAAATGCACTACAACAGGCTATGTTCGCCCCGAACTTTGGATTTGTGAATTAACCCAGTAGTAGTGGCTCATTCATCGATATTTATATATATCGATGGGTTAAATGTAATTATTGAGTAATAGTTTCTATAGCGATTGCAACCCAAGTTGACTAGCACAAATTCGCAAAATTAGTATTGAAGATAGATATTTAAGAGTGAGAAACTTGTTTTGATTTTAATTTTCTATTTTAAAAGGAATGTTATAAAAAAGTTATCACCTTCATGTTCAAAATAGAAATGTTCATAATAAATTCAAATTGAATACACATTTAAAAGAAAACGAGATTGTATATTTGAAATGGAAAAATCAATTACATATCTGTGACAGGCAGTGATTCCACATGTACTGTAGCCATTAAGTATCACATTCAAATCTGAATAACAACATTTTGTTTTGTCAGCAATTTCAGTTTTTTGCATTTATTAGAGTCATGGAAATTTTATGAGGGTGGGGTAGTTTTCTTTGACATAATTTTGTTAGGGGGTCCTTCACCGTCCTTGAATGTTTGACAGTTGTTGACAAGGGGGAGATCAAAACTGCTTAAAATTCGTTGACATTTAATCGATGACCCCATAGGGACCAGGCGCAGTTGTAATTATGTAGGCCTACTAACTAAAATTAACCAAAATAAAAGTCCAGTAACTATAACTATAACTATAACTATAACTAAAAAATAATACTAACTATAACTGTAACTATAACTAAAATGAAAAACCATTAACTATAACTGTAAATTAGCGCCTGAAAACATTTCTCTTTGTCAGTGAAGACACTGACGCGGGTCGGGAGCGCCTCTGATTATGAGTGGCGCTATATAAATCCTCGATTACAATTACAATTACAATTACAATTACAATTACAATTACAATTACAATTACAATTAACTATAACTAAAATAAAATCTGTAAGGAGAATCACACTGCTCCTTTCAAAGTTCATAAGTGCACCACAACCTCACAACAGAACATCGATGGCGCTCATCAACTGTCAGTGACGGACTTGCTCATGGTCCCTACGCAGTTGTCGCCTTGGTCGAGACTTAAACCTGTTGGACTTGTTCATGGTCCCTACGCAGTAGTCGCCTTGGTCGAGGCTTGAACCTGTTGGACTTGCTCATGGTCCCTACGCAGTTGTCGCCTTGGTCGAGGCTTAAACCTGTTGGACTTGCTCATGGTCCCTACGCAGTAGTCGCCTTGGTCGAGGCTTAAACCTGTTGGACTTGTTCATGGTCCCTACGCAGTAGTCGCCTTGGTCGAGGCTTGAACCTGTTGGACTTGCTCATGGTCCCTACGCAGTAGTCGCCTTGGTCGAGGCTTAAACCTGTTGGACTTGTTCATGGTCCCTACGCAGTTGTCGCCTTGGTCGAGGCTTGAACCTGTTGGACTTGCTCATGGTCCCTACGCAGTTGTCGCCTTGGTCGAGAGGACTTGCTCATGTTCCCTACGCAGTAGTCGCCTTGGTCGAGGCTTGAACCTGTTGGACTTGCTCATGGTCCCTACGCAGTAGTCGCCTTGGTCGAGGCTTGAACCTGTTGGACTTGCTCATGGTCCCTACGCAGTAGTCGCCTTGGTCGAGGCTTAAACCTGTTGGACTTGTTCATGGTCCCTACGCAGTTGTCGCCTTGGTCGAGGCTTGAACCTGTTGGACTTGCTCATGGTCCCTACGCAGTTGTCGCCTTGGTCGAGAGGACTTGCTCATGTTCCCTACGCAGTAGTCGCCTTGGTCGAGGCTTGAACCTGTTGGACTTGCTCATGGTCCCTACGCAGTAGTCGCCTTGGTCGAGGCTTGAACCTGTTGGACTTGCTCGTGGTCCCTACGCAGTAGTCGCCTTGGTCGAGGCTTGAACCTGTTGGCCTTTCTCGCGGTCCCTACGCAGTAGTCGCCTTGGTCGAGGCTTGAACCTGTTGGACTTGCTCATGGTCCCTACGCAGTAGTCGCCTTGGTCGAGGCTTGAACCTGTTGGACTTGCTCATGGTCCCTACGCAGTAGTCGCCTTGGTCGAGGCTTGAACCTGTTGGACTTGCTCATGGTCCCTACGCAGTAGTCGTCTTGGTCGAGGCTTGAACCTGTAATCATTCGGTTACAATGCAACACGCGATTGCGCGACTTTGCGACAACTTAACGGGGGTGTTTTCTATATTGTTTCAACAGTGTTAACAAGCGTACTACCCTTCTACCTTCGTATTGTTCCCTTCATGTGTACGTCTATATAATACGGGCAATGACCGTTTGTTTTTGCATTATTATATGAGACACGCAGTGAGCAGAAATATCAGCAGACGGGGGAACAACCGATTCATTGGCGTTCGACAACTGTATACATTCCTTGTAGTTGACATCGTTCTCTTCAGAAGCAACAACAACGGCATCAACAGTATCAGCAGCTGATTATATATATATATATATATATATATATATATATATATATATATATATATATATATATATATATATATATATATATATATTACAGAGACCTGGCTGGAAGATAATTTACTGGATACTGTTCACCTACCAGGATACAAATTTATTGGCAAGGCAAGAAAAACAGGAAGAGGTGGAGGTGTAGGCTTTTTCATAAATGATACTTTGAGTTATTTGAACATTAATCCTATCGATGGAGGTAACGAGGAAGAAAAATTTGAAAGTTTATTTATTAGGCTTAATCTTAAGAAATGCGCCCCCATAATCGGAGTTATTTATAGAACCCCTGGAGAAAGCCTAAATGAATTTAATGAGGAATTTGAAAAGATGATGGTGAAATTGAAAGAAAAATCCACAGAAATTATACTCCTGGGAGATTTCAATATCGATTTATTAAAAGTTAACGATCACAAGGAAACTAATCTTTTCTATAATAACCTAATCACCCACCATTATCTCCCTGCCATTACAAAGCCAACCAGAATTACCCCTAATTCAAAAACTCTAATTGATAATATTTTTTGTACTACCTGGTCTAAAATGCAACTAGCTTCCATTATTATCTCAGATCTTTCAGATCATCTGCCCATTCTTGCAAAATTCTCATATGAGAATAAGTATACCGAAGGAAGCAGGTATCTGGAGCGGAGATCTATAACTCCTGGAGGCTTAGAAAAATTTGCTAATTCTCTACTAGCAGAAAATTGGGACCCTGTATACCATTACTGCCACCAAGGAATGGTGAATGAAGCCTATGAATGTTTTATTCACAAGTACAAACAAGACTACAATAATGCCTTTCCCCTCCTAAGCGGACTTAAGGACAATAAGAATAAATATGTTAAACCATGGATGACTGCAGGATTGTTTAAGTCCTGTAAGAAAAAAAACCGTCTGTATATTAAGTATCTGAAAAATCCCACCCCAGTAAATAAAAATATTTTTACTATATATAGAAATAAATTTAAAGCCATAAGAACAAATGCGGAACGTAATTATTATGCAGAAGAGTTTCTAAAACACCATAACGATCTAAAAGCAACTTGGAAACTTATTCGCTCTGCCCTGCAGCTAGAAGACAAACGTACGAACATAGAATCTCTGACAATTCAAGGGATCAGAATAGATGACCCAGAAATGATTGCGAATAAACTTAATGAGTACTTTGTTAGTCTCCCCAAGGAGTTAGTCAAGAAGTTACCTACTCCTACTTGTTCGTTTGAAGCCTACTTGCCCTCCTCCAACCTTTCATCTATGGGACTATTATTATCCTCTCCTGAGGAGATAATGAAAGTTGGACACAACCTAAAAAAAACTCACACAAAAGGATTAGATGATATAGATCCCTACCTGGCTTTACCTAATCTGCAACTAATTTCGCACCCTTTAGCGGAAATTATTAATAGTTCATTAATGTATGGGATTGTACCGGATCAGCTGAAAGCTGCTAGGGTTATACCTGTCTTTAAAAAAGGAAATAAACAGAATCCTGAAAACTACAGGCCTATTTCAGTGCTACCATTCTTTGCTAAGTTTTTAGAAAAAATTATGTATGACAGGCTTAGTTCATTTATTCTTAAGAATAAAATAATTCATACCGCGCAACATGGATTCCAGGCCG
>OY744610.1:32318782-32378782 GCA_963556255.1 Allolobophora icterica | reverse complement strand
GCATACATACATACATATACATACATGAGCCTACAAAACATCCCAGAAAGTTTTCACCCAACTAAAGCAGATTGAAGCAATATGTTGAGGAATCATTTGAATAGAAAAGCCGGGTTTAGTTTAGGGAGACGAGTAATTCGCAGTGAGACGGATACACTTGAAAAAGCACTGAACGTAACCTAATAGGATTAATCAGCTTCATAGACTTCAAACAAGCATTCGACAGCATATAGCAACATGACACAATGTTGAGAGCGATGCATGAATGCCAGAGAATAAAGTTATACTATAGATGTATTGAAAATCAACAAATGCGATAAAAGGAGATACAAAAGTGATCAAAGAATAGCCTAATTCTACACGAAAACAGGAGCATGATAAGGAAGCATTTGATCGCCATATACACCACCATGCATAACCTAATATTAGAAGGAGTGATGGCAATCCCTTTTGTCCATACGTTGAGCTGTATTATGGTTGACTTCGACAACTTCATATGCTGGTCTCTCTTCACTAAACCTTTCCAAGCTTCAATACTTAGCGATTCATGGAATCTGCCTTTTGCCCGCCTTATTGGTGGTCTCCAGAGGTTTGCCCACATATCTCCTTCATTCGGGACACTCTCCACTGGCTTCCTGTGGCTCAGCGCATCCAGTTTAAAATTGTAACTCTTATATGAGGCAGAGTGATATCAGTGTAGTACAGGCATATACATTGTTGGTAGGTCCGTCATAAAAGCGACAGTGTTTACAATCGTCCATTGTCATGCGCAACTGGTTGGTCGGAGTAGCTCCTTTATACCTCAAGACCTTTTGTACCTCGGTATCTTCACTCCCTGGTCCCTCCACTCTCCTCTCGGCCGCCAGAGGCCTTCTAGTTGTTCCCCGCATGCGCAGGGCTACTGATCAATCTAGAAGCTTTGCCTATGTTGGCCTCTGTTACAGTAGCAGTGATGGGCACTAAACTATTTCTTGTAGTTAAACTAAAACTATTTTCCAACTAAAAAAAGTTTAACTAAAGTTGGCAACTGATTTTGGAAATTAGTTAACTAAACTAAAAAAAGTAGTTAAACTTTCTCCAACTTTTTCCAACTTTTTACGACAAACATTTTCACAATAACAGAGGTTAAATGAACTGTAATAATACAGAGCGTCAATGACAATTTCACCTTCCAACTATGCAATGTGTACTGTTCTAGCATACAGTTGCAGGCGTACTGTAAGTAGTGTATGAATTTGAAAACACAGGCTGTTAATGCCAAAACCATGCAGTGTTAAAATGTTTTTTCTTGAGTGTTCAATGTTCATTGTGGAAAAATAGTTGCATATTGCTAATTTTTTAGTTAAACTTTTTAGTTAGCAACTAAAAAATGTTAGTTAAACTATGGTTTTAACTAAACTAATTTTTTAAAGTTAAACTTCATCCTTAACTAAAAAAATGTTAGTTAAAATAAAAGTTAGCAACTTTTTAGTTAACTATTGCCCATCACTGCTATGTAGCCTAGTTGGAACCGTCTTCTGCAGCACATGCGGTTTCACCTCCTAAGCCTTTCTCTTCCTCTGTTCCGGAAACGCCTCTAGTCCATTTTTTTGTAAGTGATAGGGAGCGCCTCTGAATAGTTGAGTGGCGCTTTTATAAATGTTCGATTACAATCACAGTATACTATGACAAGATAGACGAAACCATCAGAAGATTCAGTCTACTGATTAACGCAAAGAAGACCAAAACCATGCTTGTTGAAAAAAAGACACCAATAACTATCAGCATCCAGCAGAAGCTATTGAGTAAATAAAACAATTCGTCGATCTTGGAGTATACCAGTAATCGCGGTTGGCAGCAGCGAAAAGGCACACAAAGAAGAATTCGACGCAACTCACAACCATTTGGAAAAGTTATTAAGATGTGGAGAGGCAAAAAACAAAGAAAATCAAGAAAACAACATACGAGACGATGATACAACCCTTATTTCACACGTATCAGAATGCTGGAAAATGTGGAAGCAAGACCAGGAAAGAATTCTCACATCAGAAAGGATAATTGCATAAATTAAGAGACTGTTGACAATTAGAAATGATGGTTTAAGACAGTTTGTAGACACTGAAAGAGCTCTGTTAAATAAAGTCGTTCAGTGAAGACTCCGATGCAATGTATACAAAGAATGAAAGCGAGCCGAACCAGAAGGCAAGACTGCAGCGCTGGGTGGACACTGTTAATGAGGGGGACATAAGAAGACTTGGACTAACTGTGAGAGGAGTATTGGACTTGACGAATGATCCAGGAAAATTGTGATCATTTATTCCTGCACTCATCGCCGCCAAATGGCCGGCGATGAGTGCACGATGATGATGATGATGATGATGATGATGATGATGATGATGATGATGATGATGATGATGATGATGATGATGATATGCAAATGTCCTTCATAACAGTCCGACTATAATGCGATGTCATATAACACGTTGGCTTATGTAGGCTTAGAGTTCCTGCAGGTTTATTGTTATGATTCGCCCACGCTTCGGATATATTGGGTCGATGCATGTAATGACGTACGCTCTACATACACATCGGCGCTCAAGTGGGGTAAATTGCGCTTTATTAAGTGTTTTGATAAGTATATACATATACACACACGTATTTATTACATGACATATACATAGGATATATATTATATATAGATATACGTAAACATAATGATAAATCACATAATAATATCTATACATGAATGATATACGCGTGCTATATATGTGTGATATACAAATGCATATACATTACAATTGCAAGTTTAATTTAAAATTTATATGGCGCCAGTACAAGAGAAAACTAATCAGAGGACGATCTGCGCTTAGCCTATGATGTTGAATGTCATTAAGAACAGACCATTTTTTCATCAGTAAGCAAAACAATGAGAAGAAAACTATGGAAGAGTCGCCACTTGTGTGCCCACGCATACACGTGGAACTCACACAGAGGATTTCCATTCATACAGTGGCGTCACTAGGGTTGGTGTCACCCAGTGCGGTAAGTCATGGTGTCACCCTCATTAGAAGGTTCAAGAAAGTAAATTAGCATAGAGTTTCAGCCTTAGATAAATTGATGCTGATGCAGTAGGCTACATATAAGCTGGGCTTTCGAAAAATGTGTTTGTTATCTGTTATTGTGAGTAGATTCCTTGACGGGGCGCTATATAAATCTTATAGACAGATTGTTAATTAAAAATGATAAATTTCTTCGTAAACTCTACACAAAAATGTTTAGACAGTCATTTTGTCATTTTGGTGTCACCCCCTCTGAAGATGTTACTCGGTGCGGCCCGCACCCCCCCCCGCACCATTCTAGTGACGCCGCTGCATCCATATATAGTTTACTATACATATGATATATGTATGTATGTATGTATGTATGTATGTATGTATGTATGTATGTATGTATGTATGTATGTATGTATGTATGTATGTATGTATACGATCATTCATCTATTTCTAAAAAGTGGGAGAATAGTCGTCGGCGACGCAATGTCGCTTATCAATTACTGACGATGAACGAGGTTGGATTTTGAGGCTCATCATTGTCATCGGTCGCCCGTGAGGGTCTCGTAAAAAGGCAGGTCCTAGAAACATCACTGCAGGGAGAGACTAATACTCGGGCGACGAGAGACGGTGAGGGTCGGCCCTGAAAGCCAAGACCTCGAGGGAAGACGACAACGACGATGACGATATAACCGACCTTCACTACACTCTACGACCTATCAATTAGCCTCCATGTATATGACAGTCATATCAGTCACGCAGAATACCAGCCATTTTCATTTCTAATTTAAACACACACACACACACACACACACACACACACACACACACACACACACACACACACACACACACACACACACACACACACACACACACACACACACACACACACACACACACACACACACACACACACACACACACACACACACACACACACACACACACACACACACACACACACACACACACACACACACACACACATGTGCACATACTCACACACACACACACTCACAAACTCACACACATTCAATTCACATAATTATATGCCATCGGCATCATATTGAATGTATTGTTTTTATATATTATATTATTAACATGACATAACATAACATAAGTGAAAACTTGTAAAGCGCAACTTCAAGAAACAACTCATCGCTCCTGACCAAGCAGGGAGGACCCACAATCAAATAGAACAGACCTTAATGAAAACAAGAAACAATGAATAAAAATAGCATTATTGTTAAGCAAGGTGACAGACTGTATATTAAATTTCTACACTGTATATTAAATTTGTTGTATATCAAATATTATGCATGTTGTATACACGCTTCATATAGCGCTAGTCTTTGGGGAGTGATAATTACATAGAGTCCAACTCGCTCGAAGATTTTTTCTAGAACATGTGAGGTTTCTTCGCGAAGAGCAAAAGCTAACTAAAAACGCGTCTATCTCCATCAGACATGTAGCCTAAATAAATATATATATACATATACATATATATATATATATATAAACGAATATTTGTAAGCATATGAGATATACATAGTGCCTTATGAGAGCCTCAAAGGCCACATAATGGAGATATATTTTTTTCTAAGGAATGCCTTTATGTCGTTTGAAGGTATTTAAAATATATGTGGCCATGCCCTAAAATATTAGTCTCATATATATATATATATATATATATATACAGTCTCATATATAATTATATAATTTATATATGATATATATGAAAGACTATTATCACTATATGTTTGTGTGAAATGCATATATTTTAAGGTCATGAATATATATATATATATATATATATATATATATATATATATATACACACAAAAAGGCATGGATCCTTTTGGAAACGTCGCAATTGGGCCGTGGAAATTGTGGAGGCGAATTTGTGATCCAGTGGATCCTTTTTGATATTGAAGACAAATTCTCCTTTTTGAAGACGTTTGCCGATTCGAACCATGTCTGGTCCTGTCAGTCGTGTTCGGTGACGTGTTTCTTCTGCAGTGCCGCGTCTGTGTTCTACTGTAACAACAGGGTCGCGTATGTTAGTCTTCTCTCCAATTCTTGTATTTTATCGTGTACGTTTTGTTTCATTATATCGTTTATATTTTACGAAAATGTCTTTTTTATGACTTACTTAGCGAGAATCCATTTTCCCCTTAGAGTATCTAGGAGTTCGAACCATAGAGCCACGGGACTTGTAACAAATGTAACAAATCCCAATCATCTTTCATCTTATTCGCGGATGATACCAATATCTTTTACTCTAACAGCTCCTGGTTATCTCTCATTGAAACAGTAAATTGTGAGCTTACTAAAGTTAACAAATGGTTCATTGTAAATAAGCTAACG
The DNA here is from genome assembly GCA_963556255.1 of Allolobophora icterica. Taxonomy (NCBI): domain Eukaryota; kingdom Metazoa; phylum Annelida; class Clitellata; order Crassiclitellata; family Lumbricidae; genus Allolobophora; species Allolobophora icterica. The sequence continues at coordinate 32,373,383 of OY744610.1, read as the reverse complement.
CTTAATGTTGATAAAACGAATTTCGTTATTTTCAAGTCGCATAGGAAAATTAAACCAGTAAATTGGACACTATCTTTTGACGGTGTTCCTATTACTAAAGTTGACTCTACTAAATTTCTCGGGGTCTTTATCGATCAGCACCTAACTTGGAAAACACATATTAATCACATATCCTTAAAAATAGCAAAAAACATTGGTATTATTTCTAGAATTGCACACCTACTCCCTAATGAAATTAGATTGAGCTTATACTACTCCTTAATCTTCCCTTATCTTAACTACTGCAATTTAATTTGGGCCTCTAATTATGACTCTCGTCTACAAAAGTTAATCATATTACAAAAGAAGGCGATTAGAATGATTGTAGGAGCTGGGAGAAATGACCACTCCAAGCCCATATTTAAGGATGCACATTTGCTAGAATTAAAGCAAATACGAACTTATCAAATTGGAGACTTCCTCTACTGTTATCAACATAGTTTATTACCAACCTCCTTTGCGGGGTACTTTACTCTTGCCTCAATGTTGCATGAACACAATACTAGAGGAGCTTCGCTGTATAGACCCACTAAGGCACGAACCAATCTAAGATTATTTAGCATTAAATCAGCTGGACCGTCAATTTGGAAATCTATCCCCTCTGAAATCCGCTCAGCCAAAAATAGATTTGATTTTAAAAAACGATTACGAGCATTCCTCTTAACTACTTGATTCGCCTCTCACTATGGATATATCAGTAAAGTCGCCCTCGGGACCATCGACGGGGTTGCACTGGAGCCTGGCCCTGGAGTTTTTTTTCTTTAAGTTTGTTATACCTAGTTAAGGATAGATAAGACTACACTTACCGTGTACTCCCTCTCCTGTAATTACATTATAAGCATAGTAATAACATCCTATCACAGCAGGAACTTCAGTGAGAGGCTAGTATTCTCGCCATCAAACTTATTTGGAAATTGACTAATTAGGGTATCCCTGCCCAGCGGGACCTCTATCCCTTTAGGGACGCCCATTGCCGTCGGTGACAATTAATAAATTGCATGAAGAGTGTATTTCGTTTAACTAACTGAAAGATACCTGTAATGATTTATTGTTAAATGATTATTATTTTTGGATCAGATTAATATAAACCTTGTTAGCACAATTTATGCACTGAATTGTAATTGATTTGATTTGTAAATGATTGTCATGGATAGCAATAAAGATATTGATTGATTGATTGATTGATTGATATGTCTAGGTCCATGGCAGAAGCGTCTCTATATGATGCTATGACTGGGTGTGTATGGTGAGTGAATATCATCTTCTCCCTTGGCGACTATTCGTTTATTTGGGTCTGAATGAGACGAAAAGTAACGAACGGTTGTCTGTGGCTGCAGTCAGCAGACAAGTCGCATGATTACCATCATCATCTCTATCATCATCATCATGTATGCATGTACGAATATATGGATGGATGGGTGGATGGATGGAGGGAGGGATGAATATGGATGGATGTATGGGTGGATGGATGAATGGATGGAGGGAGGGAGGGATGAACATGGATGGATTGATTGATGGATGGATGGATGGATGGATGGATGGATGGATGGATGGATGGATGGATGGATGGATGGATGGATGGATGGATGGAAGGACGGATGGATGGATGGATTGATGAATGGATGGATGGACGGATGGACGGATTGATGAATGGGTGGATGGATGGATGGATGGATGGATGGATGGATGGATGGATGGTTATAAATATTAAATGGATGGACTAATGGTTTGGTGGATGAATGCATGGATGGATCTATGGATACGGATGGATGAATGGATGGATATGGATGGATGAATGGATGGACGGATATGGATGAATGGACATGGATGGATGGATGAATGGATGGATATGGATGGATGGATGGATTGATATGGATGGATGGATGGATGGATGAATGGATGGATGGATGGATGGATGAATGGATGTATATGGATAGATGGATTGATGTGGATGGATGGATGAATGGATGGATGGGTGGATGGACGTATGGATGGGTGAATGAATGGATGGGTGCGTGGATGGATGGATGAATGGATTAATGTTTCGGTGTATGAATGTATGGATGGATCGATGAACGGATGGATGTATGGGTGGCTGGGTGAATGGATGGATGGATGGATGTATGGGTGGATAGATGAATGGATGAATGAATGAATGGATGAATGGATGAATGGATGTTCCAAAACCTTTAATATGGCGCCTTTTCCTTACCTCCGAAACGCTTTTGCAAGTGTGGCTAATCTAAGCTAATGATCGTGGTGATCAATTTAAGACCGCCAACGTCAAAACACAAGAACAAAACCTATTTTCTAGGACCCCAACTGTGCAAACAGGGTAACTCATGTACTGAATTTCCTTTGTCCCCTCTTGGCTTTGTCCTTGGCTGCGCACACCTGCAAGCAGGAGGTATGCAAGGACGAATCTAACGGTGAACCCTAGAACGGAGGCCTAGAACCCGGATCGAGGGACATTGTATGACAGGCGTTGCTTGTGGCTCGACCCTTGTCATCTGTCAGCATTTCCTCAAGTGGCTTCATACACAACTGCGTCTTACGAAAACCCAAGCATAAGTTTTTGTATGGTAAAGTCACGTACGTTCGAGTAAGAAAAGTAACAGTAAGTTTGTATAGCGCCACTTCAAGAGAGAATCATCAGAGTAAGATATGATAAGGTAAGATAAGATGGGGTAAAGTAGCGTAAGGTAAGTTATGGTAAAGACAAGAAGACGCCGCTTTCACTTTTGCACATTCCACACAGAGCAGAGCACTGTTGTGTAGTTGTGAAGTTCTTTGTGTAGTTCCTTGTGTAGTTATTATGAAGGCCTAGCTTTTCCATTCTGTATCTGCAGACGACCAAGGAACGGCTTCTACGCCAAAAGGCGACTGTTTCCTGGAAGAAGAAAAGCCGCAATTGCTTGAAATCCGAATTGGATCGACTGCAAAGAGATCAATGAACTGCAGAGATAGATCTCCATATCCCATTATGATACCTAGAATGTTTATAACGTATCCATAGCATAAATCATGGAATTCACTCATCTGTCGCATATGTATCGGTATTTACATATGTATGCATGCATATACACACAGATACATATATGCATATGTTTGCATTTATATATATAATCCATGTGTATATTATGATGCACTGCAAACATATACATTATATGCACTATACATAGATACGTGTACATATTATATATGTACATATATTATGCTTGTATGTATGCATGTATGTATGTATGCAAGGATGCATGTGTGTGTATGCATGTATATTTATATGTATGTATGTATGTATGTATGCATGATGTATGTATATTTGTATGTACGTATCTGTGTATGCATTTATCTGTTTGCGTCCAGCGTCGGACTGGCTTGCCAAACCGGCCCGGGAAATTTGGTCATGGGCGGCCCACATTATCGAGCGCCGAACTTCGCGGCTGAAGGCGCGAAACCTTTTAGGATAAGGGGCCATCCATATATTACGTACACAAAAATCCGGGAAAATTGGACCCCTCCCCCCCTGTTCGCAAGCGTACTTTCTTCCGACACCCCCCCCCCTGAGTACGTACGTTTGACGCACCCCCCCCCCCCCGATGACCAGCTGCAGAAAGTGTCTCCAGGCAGCCTGTCTGCACTTTAGGCCAGATTATTGAAGGGCCAATATAGACAAATTATAGGTGTCGTTCACAGCACAGAATAATTGCACGTGGCTTTTATATAATGTAATAAAATGCCATGGGACGACTATAGGATAATACAGAGTTATAAATAGGCTAATGTGGACGTCATAATTAGAAATTTATTTTGGGTACGTACACATTTTGTTACCCCCCTCCCCCCCCGTTCGCACCCGTACGCAAAATCGCCAAAATCCGACCCCCCCCTAAGTGCGTACGTAATATGTGGATGGCCCCTAAGGGGCCTGCAGTGCCTGCATGCCAATGCGTTTTGTAGCATTTAGCATAAAACGGAGGAATTTTTAGTAATTAATGGGTCAAATCATCAAGTGGCATACTATTGTTAATGAATATTAAAAGATTAAGAAATTAACACATAGGCATATGCGTTTTAATTTGTCATTAGTTGTAAATTAGTAATTATGTTTGGAACCAATTACTATTACATTAGGGCCTATTTAGTGCACAATGCTCAGTTTAATTTATTTAAAACTTATATCATGATAGAATTAGTAGACACAACTTCACACAAGCACTTAGTATAGCAGTTTTTTTCATCGTATCACAAGTTGACGCCAAAACGTCAACGACTTCATCATTATTAATACTGAGAAGAAGGTCCTTTTCACAAGCCATCAGCATGAAAGACTCTAAATTTCACTGACTTAGCAAATTTCTGAATCTGTTCAAAACGTATTTCAATTTCGAAAATGACCTCTCATAAGCAACTTAATTGTGATGAGGATAATGTCAAAACGAATTTTAAGTCAAAAACAAATTTGAAAAAGCCATGGACTATGCACATTGAACTTAAGGAGAACGTGGTAACAACAAACAATCGAACCTCTATCTTCAACGTAATTAACTTACAAAATTGGGTGTCCCTATTAATAATTAACGGGATTTCCATCCCTTTTGGGCCTTCCCTTTGTCAACGTTTTCTTGTAATATAGCCTAATGTTGAACTGATGTATGTTATATCGTTGCAATAAAAATTGATTGATTGATTGATTGATTGATTGATTGATTGATTGATTGATTGATTGATTGATTGATTGATTGATTGATTGATTGATTGATTGATTGATTGATTGATTAAAACACTTTCTGCAGTATTTGTATTTTTTCTGTTCCTGTTGCTATTTTCTGCTATCAGGACTGTTTCGCTTTATATATAGATTCAAATTGCATGGCGTTTTCTGAGACTGTGTTTGTTATTTAAGTGTGAAATAGCAAATTAGTCTTTTAGTTTTAAAACTTCCCCATTTTCTTGCAAAGTGCAATAATTCCCTCGCAGCTGCTATTTTGTTACACTGCAATCACATTTTCTGAGCAACTCACTGAGATGCTGTACGTAGTCCATCACTGGGAATCATTATCGAAATTTCTGCAAAATTGTTTGGATCTGAACAAGGCAAATCAGCATAAAGCACGGGCTCAGAGAATCTGTGTTTCAAACTACTAATAACTTGATCCATTACAATGTTGTGAACATTTACTCGAAATTTATCTTCGCAGTTTCATTTGGCTGGTCTTTAGCAGATTCTCCTGGCAATTTTTTCGATCTAATTCTTTTCGTTTCAAAGCAGTCTAGACATCAATGTCGAGATTTTAAAATCTCATTCACTGTCAGCAAGTTCTGAAAATGTGTAGCTGCTTCAAAAATGACATAAAAGTTCGATGCATTTGACTTAATTCATTCTTAGTATCTTGATTCTTGAACCATCTTGTAGGCTCGTAGGATGTCCTACGAGCGCCTCTGAATGGTCTATACCGCGAGAGGCGCTTTATAAGGCCCATATACAATACAATATACAATATCCATGCCGTTTATTTGCAAATATTGAGATAACCGAGTTGTGTGTTCAAACACTTTCAAAAACAATAGTGCTGTCAAAATAAATTCAAAACTTGTCATAAACCCAGGAGAGTTTTAGCTCTGTTCCGGACAACATTATTAAATTTGCTTGATTCAGAAATATCATGAAATTTTGTATCATGTCTCTATACAAGAAATCGATAACTTCTGTTTCTTTCATCAGCGGTAAGTTAAAGTGAATATTGGCACGTAGCCAGACGTTTCACGTTGCAGTGCAAGTTTCTTGGTAGCAACCATGCACGGCCAATATTTCATTGTTTGTAACACTAGAATTAAGAATTAGAACTCGGACATCATAATATTTGTTAATCATATAGGCTATTTTCTTTTTTGGGGCGGCCGGACCAGTCCAAGCCTGGGCGACCGGCCCACCGGGAATTTCCCGGTGTCCCGGTGGGCCAGTCCAAGCCTGTTTGCGTCCCTGTATGAGAGAGGGAAGGAAGGCTCCCCTTCAATTTCTTCATCCGTCAAAATGTCATAGCTGAACCGAGATAACGGCTTCTGCATCCTCCTCCTCCACATATGGCAGCAGCATCACTTGCATCAGCATCCCTCGCAGCAGTAGCAGTAGCAGCCGAGGAGTATATTTGCCGATAGAGCGGCGCGTGTGGCATCTGCTGCCTCCTGGTGTCCGTCGTAGTCTGGCTGCGTGCGTCATTATCTGTCTGCTCAATCAATCGTCTCTCTTCAGACTCATGCTGACGAACCTAATGTGCACGACGAACCTTCGAATTCGTCCCAGCGCGTCTACGCCTAAGTCTCCCTCCATCTCCTGCTCGATCTTCTTCCTCCTTCTTCTCTTCCTTCTTCTCCTCCTCGTCGCACTTCACTAAAGGATATCTATAGACTCCTCCAGCTCCTGCTCTTTCCTCTTTCCTCCTCTCCCTTTCTCCTTCTAATCTTCCTTTTCTGTCTCTTCCTCTCTTTTCTCCTCCTCCTCGTCATACTACGTCAAAGGATCTCTGTAGATGACGCCAGATATAGTCCTGCTCCACACGCATGCGTTTGTGGGCGCCAGGAGTATTGCAACGCTATGGCACCGCAAGTATTTACTGAATTTGGGCGACTAACATAGACTCGTTGCTCGTCTCTACATATGAATAATAAACTGTTAGCGACTTCTAAATCTCCGGTGTCTAACAAACGAGACATCAACCGATGGCTTACCAAGACTAAGCCGTATAGTCAGGCGAGTAACAAGAAAATCAGTCCACTGAGACTCTTAGGCAATGAATCTTTGTCTGTATGTCTAGTTTTATATTTTCACATGCGTGTATGTATCATTGCTGCGTCTACCGACCACAAGCAGATAAGCAGCTTCACTTCTGGAGGGCGAACAGTCGTTCTCTTATAAATTGAACATCACAGGTTAAAAGAGGCTTTTAGAAGATACATATAGGGAATACTTACATTTGTAAGTGATGCACGTACAATGCATACATTCATATAGGCATAAATACATACAGACAGACACACATAAATGCATGTACGCATACATAGGTACATACAGATATTCATATAATAAATACAGACAACATACATAGGGCCTACAGACATACAAACACATATACATACATACAAGCAGAAAGACAGACCGATAAGCAGACAGACATACATGTCATACATACATACACGCATGTATACAAACAAATGCACGCATATACATAGATGAGTGGATAGGTTTTTATGATATTGCCAAAAAGATCTTGGACTGCAGACAGTTGGCCGCCTCTGCGTTGGACTCTGGAGAAGGAGAAGGAGAGTTCCGTCGTCTGGTGAATTCTACGCGAGGAGGAGAAGAGAGGTTTCTCTACATACAGTCTCCGTATATTCCTCGACATCTGAACTATAATTCGCCTATCCTTTGGGTCCAGACAGACGTAGTGCCTATCTCTCTCTCTCTCATATATACACAACGCATTTATATACGTATGTGTGTCTATGTATGCATGCATATACGTATATCTTTTAGGATACGTATCTCTCGGTTTCCCTCGCAAAGTATGAGGCAATTCGAAATCCATTTAAGTTGACCAAATTAGATCTGCGATATGAAGGCAATAGACGAATGTTCGCTGTTTTTGTCTCCGATGTAATATTCATAACTTCCAAGAAGAAGACGACTGCAGCGTCGCATTCTCTGGCTTCGGATTCGTCTTTGCACCACAAGAAATCCCTGTAATGAACAATGTATTTAGTGCATAGTCCTGTGTATACAGACCGTGTTTAAGACCAGCGTCGTGCTGGTACAAGAGGAAGAAAATGCACGCAGAACGCCCATCGCCTGCTTTCTGCGGGACACGGTAGCCGAATAGATACAGCGCTCGTGCTGTAACACGAAGAGTACGGGTTCGAGCCTCCAATCAGGCGGTCACTGAGTAAGGACCTTGAGCAAGTCACTCACACGCAATTGCTCAGCGTCATCGATATTCTGTCATATATTCGTACGTCAACAATTCAGAACTTTGGAAGGAGAACAATACCAGATGCAGTGGTATTGTATTGTATTGTATGAGTATTGTTTGTGTTCGGTTATGTTTGGTCTTCCATGCTTATTTTTGTTCTGTATTATTTTCTGAGTGACAGTCGCCTGCATCAAGAAACAGCTGTCGTCTGATGACAGATGAGGCTCTAGATTGGTCTTTTATTATCGAAACAAATCTGTTCATTAACGCTCACACGGTTCCGTTCCTCTTGTTATTAGTCCATCCCTCAATCTGGGATCTGTCTGGTTCTTTCTTTGTCTGTCTACCTCTCTGATATGTGTAGATCTTTTTCTCGCTTCTATGGATGAGCACAGCTGGATCTGTGTCTTTCTCTTTTCTCTTTTTCCTCTTTCTCTCCTTTTATATCTGAATCTGTCTGTCTGTCTGTCTGTCTGTCTGTCTGTCTGTCTGTCTGTCTGTCTGTCTGTCTATCTATCTATCTATCTATCTATCTATCTATCTATCTATCTATCTGTCTTGTTCTCTGGTTCTCTCGCTCCTAAACTGTTTGTGCGTCGTTACTCTCCGTACTCTTCAACATCTCTTTCATTCTCACTCTGTTTGTCTCTGTCGTTTCGCTTTAGCTTTCCATTTTCCAGGCTGTGTCTGTGTCTGTCCTTTCCTCCCAGCGTCGGATAAACTATTGCGATCATAGAACACAATACATGGATTCGTATCGACAGCTAGACGCCATGAAGCCTTAATGTCAGCCGACTACTATTTGCAACTGCATGCGTTCAGACTACAGGATTGACAAAACTATGAAAGTCTTTAGCTGCATTTAAGAGCCAATAATTTCTCATGATGCCATGTCAACGAGCATTTCAATGATGTCGCTGGGACTTTGACAGCCTCTTATATTAATTGCAAATATTATAGAAAATAAATTTAATGTAGACTTCCTATAAGTAGTTATCTGTGCCAGGACGATTAAAGTTTTCAAGCACTTTAACCCTATTGCGAATATGGGTTAAAAAAATAGAAAAGAACACTTACTAGGCTTCCCAGCAAAATTAATGTTATTCCGCCTATATTGAAAATATGGATAAAAGCGATGTGCCAGTACAATGATGAAAATCAGTAGAAGTCCATACATAAATCACTCTATGATCAGTGGATACGTGTTTCTGCTTGCGTGGATAAACATTTATATAAGATCTGAAAACGACTCAGCTGGATTTGGAGAAAGGATGATTGGTGAGAAGAGAGAATTACTGTTAGGCTCTATGAAATATCTTCAAGGCATTGCAGGTCACCACGATTGTATGCGTATATGTATGTATGTATATCAATGTTTTCTGCATATATATATATATATATATATATATATATATATATACGGTGGGAACTCGTAGATAGATCATCGATCGTCTAAGACAACCTTTCCACTTTTCGATGACTGATCGATTGGCCTTTGCCAAGGACAATTCGAGTCATTTCACGTCAATGGTTTACACGCCGAACTCCTTCCCTGCAATCCTCTTTAAACGACTGGTCAGACACACACAGATGGGGTTAAACGCCCACCCCTCGCTTACGCGAGTTCCGCGTCAGAGTGGGGGGGGGGAACTATAGTCTTATAGGTCATTGATCTGCACAGCCATTGGTTTCATTTTAGCGATTTAGGGCCTTACAGTTTCAAAATCTGAGTATAGGTCTAAGAATGTCCTTAAGACGTCGTTGTATGTGAGCACTGGACACAGCTTAACGGAGAAGCCGCTTTTAAGTAAATCTAGTAAATCTGTAGGCCCTACATCAGATTACAGGAATACAGGGCCTATAATAGTGTATTTTCTTACACAAAGTGTCAATTGTGCTGGAGGCGCAGTATGTACCTACATGTAGTATGGATTTTTGAGAGAATATAGCTCAAGTAGCTCGGATATTTTGCGCATGGGGATAAACTGTGCTATTAGCGCCCCTCCCCGTTTTATTTATGTCACATTTTCCAAATCCATCGAAAGGCAATTTGATTTTTATGAAAAAATATGAAAAATACAGATAGTACATTATGGTACCCCTTAGTTCTCAATGGGGCGCCAAAATCATACTGGTTTGTAAGTGATGAGGATATAACTGGATATTTGTTGGGCGCCAAAATTAAATCTTGATACTATAGGAGGAGCTCAAACAAACGCAATAGTGATCCATTCTCTTTAATCTGTTTTGAATAGGGACATTCCTCTCACCACTGCTTCCGACCATACACTAAACACTGAGTCCTAAACACGTTAGAGCGCAAGATAACACGCCGACGTTATATAACAGCCATCGACGAAGATACTAAAAGGTCGATCAAGCGACGAAGAAATCGATGCCTTTCTCCTCTGCCGAAGAGGAATCGTCATCATCTTCGTCGTTTTCTTCGTTATCGTCGATCGTCAGTCCATTCTGAAGACCGGAAAGTGTTCTCTTCATGCGAGAATTCAGCGGCGGAATGTAGTTTCTCGGGATGAGGAACGTCGACAGGTTGAAGAGGTCGAGGAAGACCTTGTAACGATCACTGGAAGAAACAGTGACATATTAAGTGTAATTGTAAGTGTAATCGAACTTTTATATGGTCCCCATGGAAGAGCAAGCTTACAAAGTCAGTCAGTCTGAATCTAGGACGCAAGACAAAGCTTACGTAGACATCCAAGGTCCTTACTCAGATTTGGCTCAGCAGAAACGAACAGGCAATCGTTGGATGAAGGTCTGCGCCTCAGGAGCGTCTCCGAATAGTTACCTTGAAGAGCGCGCTATATAAATGTCTTTGATTGATTGATTGATTTGACCCATCGCACCACCGTCATTCTTGAACGCAGTGTGAGCCAATACTTTAGATTTCATTACACAGCTTGGAGAGATGAAAGTGTTCCTTTGAATCTTGACCAGGAACTGGCTTTGACCTTTCCTGCTTATCGATTTTGTTTTAACTTAGGCACTTAGCGCCTGTGAATAAGCTGGTTCCCGCAACCTCGCTTCTTTTGGCGCTGTAGAAATCTTTAGATTACGATTACGATGACGTTACTTCCCACTGACGGTTCACGTTACTTCCCACTGACGGTTCACCTGCTGCTTGCTTAGGGTCAGGGATACTATTGTATCCTATGCATGTCTACTGCGCTGTTGGTCACTGTAGACATGGAAGAAGCGCTATAGAAGTGTGGCGTTGCATCTTCTATTCCATCCGTTTATGCAGAGTATGCCAATGACTGTGTCCTATAACCAGAATTGAAGTCCTTTCTCCACGGCTTCGAAATCATAAAATGCACACCATCGATCAGATTAGGCAGAAGCGAAACTATAAATCTGAATCCATCGCGAAATGAGCAAACGGTAATGGCATAAAGGTCACGAAGGTCAAAAGGTCATGGAGGTCATGCATACATGGTCATTTTGAATATGAATGAATAATGAATGACTTATATGAGATAAACGTGCCGTGAATCAGTATTTGAATGAAAGGCAAAAGAGAAGAGAAATGGAAAAAGAGACAGAATGAGATCCAAAGTCACTTTCAGAGGTTCTCAAATGGCGCTATATTATGAATTTCCAGACAGGGCCTACATATACACATGCATATACATATAAATATGCATGCATGAATATATAATTCATATATAATGCATATGCATTATGCATACAGACATACGTGTACCAATCCGTACGTCCACACTGCGCATGTCAGCAGCCATGTTGGTTGTTGATTGCCATCTGTGTTATTGCAGCCGATTATTTTGTCTAAATACAGACGAAATTGTTCGATAATTCTGGAAAATTTGTACTTTAACTGTTGCAAAGTCTGCGTATCGGATTTATGTTTCGTTTTTGCCACGGATTTGGACTGTTTTTGTTGCATGTCATTGTGACTTTTTGTGGCTGGAGTGGTCCACCAACGGAGGGAGGCCAGGTTTCCATTTCTACAGTCGAACCCCAGACCTTTGTACGCCGCCTATCTCGGGTAACCTTGGACCCAGTAGGTCAAAGGCTAAGAAAGTCTTCGGAGCGATACCGACGATCAATCACCGATTGTCTCAACTACCTACCGGTATGCTTTGTAGGCTGCGATTTGCGCCGTGTATTGCAGGCTGTCTGTTCTGTTAGAAGTTAAGGTTTATCGCATAACATGTACATGTAAAGCGCAGTGCGTTTGCAGGCGCTTAATTAAAGAATAAATATTATATTATTATTATTATTATTATTATTATTATTATTATTATTATTATTATTATTATTATTATTATTATTATTATTATTATTATTATTATTATTATTATTATTATTATTATACCTGTCCCTACTGTGGTTCTGGTGGTTCAAGGGATTTCCGTGCACCGCATCGTCTTCCATCTACGAGGGACTTACGGACGGTGAGACAGTCGTGTGCCATCGGCGACAGATCATCGTTCTTCATTATGATTCTACATGCTCCAGGAACTCTGGACTTGATTGAACAATATCCTGTCAGAATCTAGTTGGGAAACTGTTGGCTGGGCTCTGCTTACGCGTGTGCCAGTCCGCTACCAACTGGCGAATCTTCTAGTCATAGGCTATCGCAGAAAGCGCCTCTGACTGCTTCATATCGTAGCAGCGCCATTGAAAATGTCTTGTTACAGTTACAACTGCAATTATATCCAAACATACATGCATACATACATTCACACATACATGCATATACAGATACATATATGCATAATACCGATCTGTATGCATACATACATACATACATACACACTTTGGTAACATACCCGACAGTGGCTCTGAGGTACTGGTACCCGGATGAGCCACCTGTTCCGAACTTGCTGCCAATCATTCTCTGCGTCATGGTCACGTGGTTATCTGCAATGACCATATGAACATTAACAAAGCAGCGATTCCAATAAGCTTAGAATTGGCGCTATATAAACTGCCGTCAGATGTCCGTAGCATAGATGCGTAGTCATGACTTGCACCGGTCACGAACTGGTTGACATTGACGGACGTCAAAGAATTAAACATTCAGAGGAATTAATTAATTCTGTGCGGAACGAGTTTGTTTGGCGACAGTCGACTGTTATAGAAGGTGGGATTTTGTAAGACTGTAGGATATAGATTTATTCTAGCTTAGATCAGAATGGACGAGACTAAACGAAACTACAGATTGTGAGGTAATCTTAATCGTAAGCTCTAACTTTCTAAAGCGCTGCTCTAAGGCTATGCACAAAGCACCAGCTTATTCACGAGCGATGAAGTATTAGACGATATACAAGATAAGATCAAACCAAATTGGATAAGACCAAATGAATGTTAAATATTAAAGGGAACGTTTTCCATATTGACCATACATAGCCTCGACTCTGCTAATTTCTCAATGAATTGGTCGGGTGAGATCCTTCACCAGTACTTCCCATTTAAATGGGTGCCACGCCGGTCAAGGTCCCCGTGTACGGACCGCGCTAGCCGAGATTTGAATCTAAGAAATATACCACCAACGGTATGAGACCCAGCATCCTCAAACACAGAGGCGTCGTGAAGTGTTCTCTAACTAATATGACCTTAAGACTGCCCTCTTTAGCCGTGCTGGGGTCCGAAGCACTACTGAGTAGTTGCCTTGAAGGGGTGCTATATAAATCTCTGTAATGAATGAATGAATATAGTTAACGGGGCATGTGTTATATACATCCGGTAAGAGAGGGTCAGATGAAATGAGATAAGGTCAGACCAGGTCAAATGACGTCAGGTGAGATCTGTGGACGGGATTGGCAATGGGAGAATTGTTAAGACTGACGGAGGACAGGAGGCGTTGGAGGAACATTGTACATGATGCGGCCGAACCTCGAACCGAGGATGGCTGAGAGCAGAGAGAGAGAGAGATCTGTGAATAACCTTTGATCTTGTGACTTAGTTATGTTTGGGTGCAGTAGAAATCTCGACATTACGTTTACAAGATATCTTAGATCAGATTAGACGAGAGTAGCAGATCAGAATCGGAACACCTACATCTCCATTTGGTCATCAGTGAGTCGATGTCCATGAGTCGAGTGAGGATCTGGAACGGTTGATGGAAGCGTGGTTCGTCGCGGTAGAGCGAAATAAGAAGAGCTCCCTGGAAGGCTTTGTGTGACAGACGTCTCTCTCCTCTCTGCAGGAACTCGTTGTGTTTGTCAACGTCCAATATTGACTGGAAGGCTCCCTTTGCAACAAGAATACATGATATAGATCGCTTTCTATACAAATCATTTTACACAGCAGGCGCCTTTTAAAGGTTCTTTTGCAGACGAAATATAAATATTCTTATATACATATACATGCCTATGTAGACACAAACGCATATATAAATATCTATCAACGTTTGATCTTGAGCTGATCCAAAGCTTTGAAATTCACTGACCAGTTCTCCGTGTTCTATCAGTTCTTCAATGTCATTTGGTTCTAACTTTTAGATTCATCTGCTTTTAGCTGCTCATAAGTTACTGTAGCCTTACTTCTGGTTTCTCTTGCCTGTCGGAAATCGACGATTAAGGAGCAGAAGACTTGATGGTTCTAGAGCCAGATGTTTCTCGACGGTCTTCTCTTTCCTACAATATCCAGCTGAAGATCTGATCTTCTGGATATCGATCTGATCACGGCTTGGTTTTGGAGCGCCATTGGATGATGCCTTGTGCATTAGACACCGCCACGATAGAATTTACTAAATCAAATAAAAATTAAATTCCTAGTTCATCAAAATGAACAAATGAACGACTCTCTTGTTTTTGGTTTGCCTTAAAGAACTGTTGCTAATATTTTAGTAAAACCGTTGATCTGAATATTTATTAGTCTAAAGAGTAGCGATGCATTTGGCCAACCTTTTGCTTCTCGTAGGCTGCCATTTTAGTCAGACGTACATTCGGATCGCTTTCCTCCTACGGACGATAAACAGTTTACCTCTATCACAAATTATATTATATTTACATTTATGTATACCACTAACTTAGTAATGTAAAAGAAATTTATATAGCGCTACTTGTGGAAATTCTACAGTGGCACCCTCGATCGAATAGAACTGGATAGAGGTAAGGAAAAGGGTCGGTCTAAGAAACTATTACGCAGGTTTCTGTTTTCTGCGTTCCTAAATTTGATATCGACAAATGATTTCCCATGATGCACCAGGGTAGGATTCCGCAAAGAGGTCAAAGGTCACTAAATTATGCCAATGGTTTGTTTGAGTGATTGGTCCCGATTGCTGGAAACATCAGTTGTTAAGAGTACAGCTGTTGTTTTGACCATCCGCCTATTGGTTAGCAACTCTAACACAGCGAGCACTGTTTACTGGGTTTTACAACAAAATATGTGGATTTGGTCCCTAAGCCGAGTCAACACAGCTGGACTAAGACTTTGTCTACAGACTTTACTATGTCAGTAGCCTGTAGTCGTACTCTCCGAATTTCTACAGAGCCTAAAAAGCGATATCGCGGGAATCAGCTTTATAGCCTTATTCACAGTCTTTAACGGGCCTAGTGACCTACTGTAGCATAGGCCTACTGTAGTGTAGGCATATATTATTTTATTTTTATTTTTATTCCGGATATTTCCATAGCGCCTCTCGAAGTCTACTATTACTCAGAGGCGCTCCCGACTACAGCATTTGATACTGTGCCCGAATTTTCACGCCGAAGCGCCACGAGCAATTGCGAGTGAAGGACTTGCCAAAGGTCCGTACGCAGCGGCTATAGAGTGGGATTCGAACCTGCAACCCTCCGGTCACAAGGCGCCGAACTTACCACTGAGCCACCACGCCCCCACGTTATGCATATTCCATGCATTATGCATGCCCAGAGGTAGGCATTTATTTCAAGATTTCTGTCGCCTAGCGAGCTCAGCTTTAACTGTGACCGTACGCAGTTGATGAGGAGATGGCATTAATTACA
Organism: Allolobophora icterica; assembly: GCA_963556255.1. Taxonomy (NCBI): domain Eukaryota; kingdom Metazoa; phylum Annelida; class Clitellata; order Crassiclitellata; family Lumbricidae; genus Allolobophora; species Allolobophora icterica. The sequence continues at coordinate 32,357,428 of OY744610.1, read as the reverse complement.
TATGTAAGTAAGTAGTCTTTATTTGCATCCGCAAGCGCACGTGCATAGCTATAGCCACCCACATTAACACGCCGAGACAAAGAAAACTAAGTCGCTGATACATGGATGCCTCTTGGACTTAGACTACTCTTCTTCTTCAGTTAGTTATAGGCCTACGTCTAGATCAGTTAGGGCCTATATGCTATATACAGGTGACCTACCATGGCCGGAAGGTAGAACTCGGAGTTTATCCACTGATTAACGGACACCTCGTACTTCTTCCAGAAGTTGAAATCGTTCGTGTCAAGGCCAGGAGTTCGTTCGAGCCACCGCTTCAGAAAACAACAACAACAGTTACGACTTCAGAGGAAATTTCCGGAAGCATAAAGTCCTGTGCGGAAGAGATAATCGATGTTTACAAGGTCCGAGATATTTAGGTTCTTTATGTTATGATGTACTTTATAGACACTTTTATAAACGCTGCTTTCCAATGCATTTTGTTTTCACCAAATATCCTCTCAGGTAGTTAGACCTGTGCATTACTTATGGACTTACGTAATTTCGTATATGGTATTCATTCATTCATTCATTCATTTGAAGATTTATATAGCGCCCCTTCAAGGTAACTACTCAGAGGCGCTCCCGACACCAGCACGTTTATATAAGACAGTTTTCAGATTTGCAAGAAATAGGCCAGGTGTGGCCCCAGGGCACATGCGGAGCTCTAAGGGAAGTCTATTCCAGACTGTCGGGCCCACCACTGATAAAGCTCGACTTTGCATAGTCGTGGAACGAGCAAATGGAACTAAAAGTACCCCTTTTCCCGATGAGCGGAGGGAACGTCGGTATGTATATATTCATATGCATATACGTGCGTTTATGCGTGTGTGTGTGCACTAGTAGCTTATGCTTGGTGTACATAGGCCAAGCATTAATTTTAAATCCCACTGTTAAACTGAAAATGTTAGATACTACTGCAGTATCATTATTTGCATACAGGCACACATATACACATACACACACAAACACACACACATATATAATGTATATATATATATACATTATATATTAAGCGGTGTTCATTCTAAGCACAGTACTAACCGTGACAAGAGCCAGTAGCGACGGTTCTTCTGTAGATTTGTCGATTAGTTCTCTATGCTCTGGATTGTCAAAGACTGTTTTGTAGCTCTCTTGGTTGTACTGGATCCTGGAATCCTGGACAGATGAAGGGAAGGTATTGTTCCAATGTTCTAGATCTAGTGTTATTAGTTCTTCTGAATTCAGAGATAGGTTTAAAACATTTTTATACGTTACAAGGTTTGTTCGCCAAAAAATAGATATCAAGAACAATAATGAATTAGATTTTATTATGAGAAGATGCAGTGATTCAATTAAATGCTTGAGAAATTGCATCATCATATACAAGGCTTCAATCTATATCCACGTAGGCATAACCATCATTACATTTCTAATACAAAACTAATATAACAGGCAAATCAGCCTAAGCAACGTTTCTATAGCCGTACAGCGACGTCCCTGTTTTTGTTTTTCGATAATTTAATCGATTCAATCCTCAACTCCCGCTGCCAATGTTAAAGGGGCATCATGCTATTTGGTTCTCCGTTGTAGACAACCTGAGATTTTCGGAATGTATAATTCCGATAGGTTAGTGCTTCGACATAGCCGCACGCAGAAGAATGTTGCGCTTACAGAAATGGCTATACCCAGACGTGTAAGAATCTAGAGTTCTACACAATGAAACTGGGGCTGCAGATACGAGCTGTGTATATATCGAGTTTAAAGACACATAAGTAAGTATCTATTAGAAAGAAATTCTGCTCACAGGATTCAAGCCAAACTTGTTTTCCCACAACCTGAACTGGTAACTCTGGAATCCAGACGCCGGTTCTAGGAACCCTCTGAAAAATCACAGGAACATCACACATGCATTCAATGCAAACGCCGTTGAGATTCTAAGTACAGCCGATACATAAATATTCATGTATAAACTAGGCCTGCAGAAAGAGCTATTAATTGTATGCATGCATGTGTGTCTATGTATGCATGTGCGTATGTATGTATATATGTATAGTCTATACATACATACATGCACATACTTACAAGTACACATACATGTGTATATGTGTACGTATATATGTACGTATGTACGTACGTACGTATGTATGTATGTATGCATATATATGTGTACGTACAATAATAACAATAAGTCGATGCATAGAGCGCTGTCTATAGCGCGGCCGAAACTGAAAAAGGTCGTTATACATGAATACAAAATTTACAGTCATTTAATGTTAAAAAGATAAGTAGACCCTACGCATAAATGTATGTATATATATATATATATCAACGTATAGTGCCCTAAGCAATCGTGAATCAGTCAATCAATGGTCGATTTTTGCATCTTAATACGCAAAACATTGAACAGAAAACTGTATTTTCTCAGCGCAGTTTGTTTATTGGTCCATTTTTTTGTACCTTTGAACTCTGCTCGGTTTACTTTTTCTAGGTATGTTGAGAGACCTGCACATCGAATTCTAGCTATGTTCAAAGTAACTCAAGTTAACCCGGATCAACTGTTATCAACCCGGATCAAGTAACTGTAATCATCTCAACAAAAAGATTGCCAATGAGTCCCATGTCTGCTTAGACTTTGTATTTTACTGTCCAGTGCTGTGCCTTCTGCCAGCAGTTCAATGTCCTTCCGATCTAAAGTTTAGCCTCATCTGTTTCAAGTTACTTGCCACCGTTATCTCACTTAAGGTTTTCTGACATATCGGATTTTGCCCTGCCTCATCGACAGATAATATATGCTCTATATTATGCTTGAAGCTACCATCTATTGGTATCTTGTGCATCGTAGTAATAGCGCTATATAAGGCGTTAGATGGGAATAGATTAGGTCAGAGGACGAAGAACAAGTCGGAAACTAAACATATGCTATAAACAATGTACCTAATGACGTTGCATGAATTCAGCCGAAGACATGAATGAAAGCAGACAACAAATGCTGGACTTTGAAACTAAACAGATGGACGTTTGATTACGTAGTATGAGTCAAACCACGTCCACAATACAAAGTTTATAGAAAGTATTTATTCAAGAGAAAGTAGACTTAGGACAGCGCATGCACGACAACACTTGAAAAGGTTGTCAAGGCATAACATAACATACTGTAACATAACATAGCATCGTATAACATAACATAGCATAACATAACATAACATAGCATAACATACTATAAAATAACATAACATAGCATAGCACAACATAACATTGCATAACATAACATAATATAACATAACATAGCATAAAATAGCATAACATAACTCAACAAAACAAAACATAACATAACATCATAATATAACATAAATTTTATGTGGTTAAGAAAATTATATAATCTATTGCTGAAGCAAACTATTATAGACTAAACGAGTCTAAGATTGAAAGTTCTAGACGATTAGGATTAAGAGACAAACCTAAATTCTAGAAAATCCAAAGGTGTCATGGTTTCCATAATCTCGAACTGATCAACCAGAAGCTGAAAAAGCGAGAGTTCACAAGTTCCTTAGAAGTTAAACTATCAAAGAAACGTCAGTCGAATATGGCAAACATGTTCTATGGCCTACTAAGAGACTTTGAGACCCGTGTACTATATACCGATTATGAATCATTCTATTAACTGCGTCACATTGGTGACGATGTTTTGACGATTAGATATTTCTAATTTCTTCATCGATTCGAATTTACTACAATCTCAGAACTTTTTTAGAGCCATTAATATAGGTATATATAATAAGCAAGATAAATACAATAAATATAGGAAACGGACGACGTGTACTTGTGATGGCAACTGAAACCATGTAGAAACTAATATTGTTAAGATAATAATAATAAGAGACATAAGAAAGATCAATACTAATAATAATAATAATAATAATAATAAAAGACAGACCTTCATAATGACGGTGATTCTTGTCAAGCGGTGCACTATCAGCAGTGTCTTACCCTCATCCATCACCTGAGAGCACAACAGAAAAATATATCACATGTATTATGTCTTATTGTATTATAGCTTTATTCTTATTAAGTATAATTTTCTTATAGGCCTTACGGTTCAGAACAGACTAGACTACTCAAGCACTCCTTTTACACATATTCTAGCCTGATTCCCTTTTCCCCATATACATCTGTCGATGCTTCAAATCTTACACAATTCCTACGTCATCTGACCCCATTAACCGATTCTGGCCTCACCTTTCTTAGCTGCCTTACCTGCCTCATCTGCCTTACCTGTGTATCGATGTTGCTTTAACTAAGCGCATGAGAAGAGTATGGTTTCCGCGACTTAACTTTCTGGACGCTGTACAAATAGGCTATCCAGATAACGATTACGAGGTTATACTTCCGAATCAGCCACTGAGTTGGGCCAATTTTCAGTTGACTCGCCCAACGTAGGCTGCCTTTCTGTTTAAGCGGACTGAATTTTGGGTTATTCACCCAAGTGCGGTTTGATTTTGGTGCGCTATAAGTTGATACTTTGTGCCGTAGCGAAATTCGCTATAAAAGTTGCTAATTAATTACGATTGAGTTAAACTCCGCCACTGTTCGTACTCTGACAGTGCCAGTCCCAAGCCTGGATAAAGGAGGAGGGCGACGCTAATCATCTTTGTTATGACACAGCGTCGCTAAACTGAAACTACTAGGATTGAGTTAAGGCCATCGAGCACTAACGAAATGCGACCCTGTTCTTCATTTCCTTAAGTTCAACTGTCGCTGCCGCTCGCAATAACTAACCCCGCCACTACCCCTAGTGCTCATAGTGCCAGTCCCAAGCCAGAAAAAAGGAGGAGGGCGACGTCAACGGCCCTGGTAGCCATAAGACGTTGTTCAACACTGGAAACTAATACTAAAACCAAGTAACTACAAATATTGGAGCACTTCGTTGTATGCGCATAGCGCTATAAAATTCTCCGCGGAATTTATTCTACTAAGTTTCTCTGTCTGTTACTGTGCGAGTCCTTCTCTCCGTCTATCCGTCTCTTTGTCATTGCTTCTCTCTCTCTCTCTCTCTCTCTCTCTCTCTCTCTCTCTCTCTCTCTCTCTCTCTCTCTCTCTCTCTCTCTCTCTCGTTATCTCTGGCTCTCTGTCTATCTCTCTATTTGTCTGTCTCCCTCTCTCTGTCGTTATGTCTGGTTAATCTTCGAGTTATTCCTTTGAATAATCAGAGGTTGGCTTACCGATGTTGTGAACAACTGACGAATGGAATCAAGTTCGAAGATGATTTGCTTAAACCAAAGTTCGTACGCTGAAACCAAGAAAATCATTACAAAGTCTAATCTAATCTAATAACTTCTATAGCGCAAGGGATCAGTCGACGGTCGCTTCAAGTGAAACCGTCGTCAAGGATCGTAACAATGAGCAGGTGTTGACTTAATGAGTTACGTATAATGACAAGTTAGTGTTACATTGATGAGTCATAATGACAAGTTAGTGTTGCCTTGATGAGTTATAATGAGCAGGTGTTAACTTAATGAATTATAACGACAAGTGTTACCCTGATGAGTTTTAATGAAAGGTATTTTAAACGAGTTACAATTAACAGAGTTACCTAAAGAGCTATAATGAACAGTTGTTAACTTAATGAGTTAAAATGATAAGCGTTACCTTGAAGGGTTGTAATGAACAAGTGTTATGCTGATGGGTTATAATGAGCATGTTTGACTTAATGAGTTAAAATGATAAGTGTGACCTTGATGAGTTATAATGAGCAGGTGTTACCTTGGTGAATTACAATGAACAGATGCTCATCGTGTATGAGCTTTGTGCTCCTTGACACCAGCGTCTGACAATCCAGCAGTTTGTCCAGCTACAGAATTGAAAATTACCATGTAGCGCAAACCTCTAATAGAGACGCAATTTCTCCGGAATATATTTCTGGTTGAGATTTATGAATACTGTGTTGTATTGTATTGTATGTAAACATTTATAAAGCGCCTCTCACAGTGTTCGCTAATCAGAGGCGCTCCCAGTGCGAAAGACCCAGTGAACAGAAAGTGGTCTTAAGACAGCGGGACGAGGCACTTGGGCCACCAGCTAAGAAAGAGGCACGTGTCAATGGAGGGAGTTGATTCCATAAAGCAGGACGTAATGATGGTATATGTACAACTCTGCATTTTTCTGCGCCCGTGAAAGCTAATTAGTTGCGAGATCCAGCTTACACTAAGGCGCTCAATGAAAACATAATATGTGGGGCGAAAAGGTTTTGGTTTAGTTTCGAAGCACGATCGAAAGGTTAGGCAGGTACAGGAAGGTGAGACTGCTATCATGGATTTTGTTTCAAACTGAAGAGACTAGAGAAGTTTTTTTAAATTCTATTTTAATTGAAAATTCTTATGATACAAAATCTCTATAAATTAATATATAATTCGTTCAATAAATATTAAGCACGTAGAGCCTAATATACATGTGGTTCAGACAAGAACTTACTGTACTTTAATGTATAAATTTGCGTGTTACCTGTAGATATTGGCTGTACTTGACACCGCATACTGGTTGTCTCTTTTTGCTGGTTTCTTTCGCAGATCTGTGCAACAATCAAATAAGAACTGTAGCTGATAAATCAATTTCACTCTACTCTAAGTCAGCGCTCGTGAATAAGCTGGTGCTTAGCGCTTAGCTTTAGAGTTGCCCTTTAGAAATTTGGAGTTCACGATTACGATAAGTATTATGATTAATTTAATTTCAGCTGGGAACTGCTACAGTGCTGTGGTCGTAACAAACAAGAGAGCAAGCGATGGTTACTGTAAAGTAGACCAAAATTCCACCAATAAGCATCTCTCTTTGGTCGGAACTAGAAGCCACCGAGATCCAACCTCAACTATGCTACTCGCATAAAGCCAAAGTTTGGTGCACGCAGCCTCAATGCTACTACTAAGGCTGCTGTGGGTCACTATAAACGGTAGGGGAGAGTTGCCCCAAATGGACCGTTGCCTTAAATTCGGTAGCATTCATTCAGTAAACCTCGGTTTCCCTTAGGTGGTCCATTCATGGCAACTCTCCCCTATACTTTGTTCACTTTAAGGTTATACTATTGAACACAGCAAACGTTTTAGAGAGCGCAAATTGTTGTTAGTTTGTTAAGAAATAACTTTACTAGGCATAATACTAATTGTAAGCCTAGCTTGCTCAGGATGTTTACCTTTCTTTCAGTGGCGTCGCCACGATTTGACAAAAGAGTTAAGCAAATTAGAGGGTCTGAGGGACTGAAGCCTCTAACAGGCAAATGGTGGTACGGCAAAAAGTATGTTGTTGCCGTATACTATCACGGACATAGGCGGCGACGCCACTGCTTTCTTTTGCATGTTTCAATTCGTAGAACTATGTAGGCCCTATCATCGGTATTAGTAGCCTACTGCATATTCTGACCACCCGGCCGATGATGTTATAACCGAGGGCAGTGATCGCCGAGTTTGTATAGTCTTGGTATGTCTGAAGGTTTTGCTTCTGTTAAAACCGACCATAATTATGCAAGATTACAACTTTATTATGCGTCCTCGTAAAGCCTTGTAGTCTACTGTCTCTAAGTTTCCAGCTGTTCTGAAAACGCGTCGTAATCTGTCAATCGTAAACTCTTTCTAAAGCGTTGCCTAAGAGCTAAACGAAGTGAACCACGCAGTCTCTCCTATAAGCAAAATAAACGCATCAGCATTTTATACGGTTGCCCGGTGGCAGAGCGACTATAATCGCGTCGACTTTTCAACTCTGAATTCGAATCCCTGGCTCGTCATGTCAAATTAACATAGATCGCATTGTAGGAGTTAGAACTGTGCATGACATCAGAGGCCATCATTCCTGATACGAAGTGACTAGCGGACAGCCAGGTGGCCTATGCGTTTAAAAAACTAGTCACGTGTCATGTGATTCCAGAACGCGGCTAAATTTGTAACTAATATGGCAGCCGTATGGGACAGTTTCTTTTGCGTTGGTCAAAAGTTTTTTTTAGCTTTAATAACTGAGAAACGAGTAATTTGATAAATCTTAACATACGTGATGCCAAGGCATTAGAATCCATGGAAAACTGCGCCGAATAAGGTTGTAGGCCTACGTGTCAAGAATAAACTGCGATATTCCACAGTGTGATAATGCTGCACGCAATGCGGTAAAAAGTATAAGAAACAAGAGGAAGGTAAGTTTAGGTGAAAACTGAATATAAAAGTACAGGCTCATACAAACAGAGGTGTTGTGAGCCGTCCCAGATGGAGGTCCTGTAGCGAGCAGGTTTCAGTCGCTTAGTGTTAGTCTTAGAGTTATTGTAGTCAAGGTCCAAGATGAGTATGCCATACCGAGAAGTTCAAATCTACTGCCATCCAGATTAGTGATTACATACTGCTATATTATTTAAAAGATGGCCAAAGGTTCTTCCGTTTGGGTTAAATTGCCAGGCGGCCCTCTAAGATCAGCCTTTTCGATATGGATGCCTACTTATAAGGTCCCTGCATTGCAACACACAGATACTTTTATGCGCAGGATGAATGCGTAGCTCGACAGCTGGAAAAAGATCACAATCTTTCGTTCAAAACTACTACTACTATTACTACTTGTACTACTACTAGTACTATTATTATCATCATCATCATCATCATCATCATCATCATCATCATCATCATCATCATCATCATCATCATCATCATCATCATCATCATCATCATCATCATCATCATCATTATTATTATTATCATCATCATCAGTAGGAGTAGTAATAATCGTAGTAGTATTATTACGCATTTATTAAGCGCCCCTATCTAATGACGAAGCATATACTTACTTCACGTTGCAGTCGTTGAGTTCTGTTTCCAAGTTCTCCATGGCAAGCAACTAGTCGTCCTCTCGTACTAAAAGACTCTTGTAGAATTTGGTGCGTATCTGCCCCTTTATCAACGATCAACGAGCTACCTTTGCCGCTCGCTCTAAACAATGAGGCACCGGGCAAAGGGCGCTGGTGCACTACTCGTAGAATCCAAACAAAACAAGTGGCTGACTAAATCTCTGATCTGACCTTTGGCCACTTACCCCCGTTGTGCGTCAAATATACGTACCCTCGGTGGGTGGTTTCTGGTTCAACAACGTTCGAGGGCGCAGGGCAAATGGGATGTGTGAAGAGGGTAGGATTGTCTCAGTGCTTTCAAGAACATTCACACCAAACATGGCTCTAAATATTGGACAAATACATACAGTGGACCTAAGTACTTTACATTATTTGCACGCAGTAGCGCATGCCTTTACATTTCGGACCGCTGTTAACTGCGCAGTCCGCAAAATTGTTCTATTGTCGGAATCCTCTTTGAAAGTCCCTCTCCCGCAATTAAAAACCCTTCGGGCTCAGTGTTAAACTACACTACTGTCAGTGACTGTAGTCCTGCGATGCCTATTGTCTTTGTAGACCTATATAGGTCTATCAGCCTATAATAGGCAGTCTATCAATCTATTAATCTTTGGGTCTTTCTTTATAAATTATAAAGTCAGTCATAAATTATCTGTTATCGAATTATATTTTCAGAGAATGGAAACTGAATGAGTAAGTAGTCTGTTAAGTGTATCTGTTAATAGCAGACACACAGGACGTTTATGAGGCACTTAGCCACATTAATTGCTATTGTCTTCAAGGCCAAGTCTCCGGATCGTTAAGGTCTTAACAGAACCGATACGATTGTCATTTGCTAATGTGTCAGTTATCTGCTCTTAGGGCTGATTTGTATGCAAACACATGTATGCATCGTATCGTATCTAGTAATTTATAAGGCGTCTCTCGCAGTATAAACTATTCAGAGGCGCCCATACATGCACAGTGTTGCACACAAGCATAAACATACATATATACATATACATACATCATGTACGCATACGTATACATACGCATGCACGCATACATACATTCACTGATTTAGGGTTAATTTAATTATCGTGTTTGGTTAGTTACAGTTAGTTAGTTAGTAATTAAGTAAGTTAGTAAGTAGATAAGTTAGTTCACTTGGTTCTGTGTCCATTCGTTCATTCATGATTCATTATGTAGCTTATATACTGGTTGCCAACATTTTTCAGAGCAAGGAAATGTAAAATTACCTGATTCATTCGAAAGCACTGATTCATCGCAGTGAGAGTAAATGGCAGGAAAATTTATTAAAAGTTAATTAGTTCGTCTAACAGCAGGAATCAGGTAATATAGGCGTAAACACTCGTGTAATACAGTTTAAGGCGTTTCAATTATCATCTCTATTTTGCATAGCAGCACAAATATTAACTAAAAACTGTTAAAACGTTTTCCGTCGTGATTTACGGAGGTTTCAAAGTCATTGACTACATCATCAGATTGTGCAGTTTATTACTTTCTATAGGCCTACATAAACTGCTCTGCAGTAGAGAAAACTATTCTTGTCCAAGCGGGGCTCGAAGGTCATTCCTGATCCTTTTCAACTGGAAAAATTACCTTTCTGCCTAACAGTTTGTTACCATTAGGCTTATAAAGCGCAAAATAGATTCAACTTTTGGGAAAGCCAGTAAAATTTTATCCTTTAAGATATTTTGATACACGTCTAGAAAACTGAAACTGTTTTTATCTGATGAGCTGCTCTCACGTAAGTGTGGAATAACTTCAAATCCTCATTAATAATAATAATAATAATAATAATAATAATAATAATTTCGTTTAATATTTTCAAACTGACAATTACGCAGTATGATTACAAATCAGTATGAACGGATGATCACAAGTTATTACAGGAATCGAATTTAACTGTATGCGGCAGCCATGCACGGCGCCCATCACGTCCTACATCTCATTTTTAACAACGCGCCATCTCGCGAATGAAAATAGGTTGAGTGAACCTTTTTGAGAGGGTTGCGGGAAGCGATCCCACTACCGCTTGCTCTTCACGCCAGTGATGTTACCACTACTCTATGGACCCCTATGAGGCTTAGATCAACATCTTCACTGATGTCATCAACGTAACACCATCAATCAGGCAGCTGTTATTCTGATGCTCCTAAATTAATTAATCGATCTCTGGACAATCCTCAGATACGACGCCTCGCATGAATAAGCTTCAGAGAGTAGCGCTTTAGAAGTTGGAGATTACGATTACGATTTAAAAAAGTATCGGCCATAGGGGCCTATCTTGATAAAGGCGTATTGTTGCCCATTTGCTCAAACAAACTTGTAACTGATAAATACTTGGAAGGAAAGATTGTGTTCGAAACTTGTCTCTTGGTGTCAGTACCTTATCAGTGCCAGGCACATTGTTATCGTCGACCTTTCCCCGCCTCCTCCTCTTTTGTCATCTGTAATCCACATTCGGTAGTCTTACGTTGGCTTTAGTTCTATTTCATCAGCTCTGACTATGAACTGAAGACTTCGCTCTCTGTAAGATAACACTGTCGTGTCATTCACCTCCTTATCCTCCTCCTTCCCATCCTCCTCCTTCTCCTCCTCCTGCTCCTGCTCCTCTTCCTCCTCTTCAGCAACAGACTCAGCAACACCACGATTACAACTTGAACGTCACTTTTTGCTTCTGCTTCAGTAGCTGAAGGTGTTTACCGATAACTTTAAAGGTCACGTATATATCGGCGATTGTCTCCATCTCCTCGCTTGTCCATCTGTTCAACTAACCCCGGTCCGTCCGTCCGTCCGTCCGTCCGTCCGTCCGTCCGTCCGTCCGTCCGTCCGTCCGTCCGTCCGTCTGTCTGTTCATTCTGGGTGGCTGCCTGTTTATCAGTCTGTCATCCTTGGATAAAGGTAGATAAACAAACGTAGAAATAAGAAGCAGATGTAACAAGATCTTGTGATCTTCGTAAATCAAGGTCATCTACTCGAGGGACGATGTTGTTGTTGGTAGATCGTGTTTGTGACGCTGCGTCACTCGACCTTCAGCCAAGCGGGGGGGGGGGATGGGGTGAGGGGTGGGGTCCATTTGTATACGACAGAATTCTTCTCGCAGTCAAGTTTGAGTTTGAGACCTCTTTCCGATTGTACACATGACTGCCTCCAATGAACGAACGTCAACCACTAACAACTCCATTCGACTCTACTATCGAGAGATCTCGGAATATAGATTAGTTTTTACCAGTTTTATTTTTCAAATTGAGAACCTAATGGAGCTCATGACCTTTACGACTTCCGAATGTCAATACACAGTTTGTCATTAATAAGACAAGTGATATCAAAGGCTGAAATTCAGAGGGTGTGGAAAACTACTTAAACAAGGGAGAATGTGCTTCTGGGATGGCTAGTCTTCGCAGACTAGCCATTTTATTAGTATTTTATTAGTATTTTTTTTATTGCCGCAAGGTACAAATGATCCCTCGGGGACTTAGATATTAATTTGTTGTTATGTTATTTCCAGGAAATCAGGCCTCGTCCTCCGTTGAGTCCTTGAATGTGCCACGCAATGCGATGGCATTATTATTTTTTTAAATAAAATAAGTTGAACCCGCCCCGTTGTTAATTATTATTATTATTATTATTATTATTATTATTATTATTATTATTATTATTATTATTATTATTATTATTATTATTATTATCAGTGCGAGACCTTTATTTCTATTATTATTATTATTATTATTATTATTATTATTATTATTATTATTATTTTTTTTTTTTCATGCGGAAGGTGCCTCACTTGGGATGTGACCGTTTCGGACACTTATGCAGCGTCACATCTGGCTGTAACATCAACCGGAGCAGGTGAGGCAGCAAACCGGGCAGCCGCCGCCAAAAGATCCAAATACGCCGCATTGCGTGGCACATTCAAGGACTTATTATTATTATTATTATTATTATTATTATTATTATTATTATTATTATTATTATTATTATTATTATTATTATTATTATTATTATTATTATAACAGTACTAATTAAATAATCTGAAGCGCCATCTCAGCGTCACTCAGTAAACAATTTATCATGAAAAGGTCGATGAGAAGCAGATGGCGTTCCCGCGTTGGACAGCTATCGACAGTCTCTGGAATAGGTAGCTTGTCTCAAGCGTGTCCTGAGTTGAATCCCTCAACCTACGTCCCAGTTCCAACACAAAATCCAATCCTTCCGAGCTCCATGCACCACTGGTCTCCACTGCTACCGCTACAAAAGCATGCGTTCGGGTGATTGTGTCGTATTTGGATCTTTTGGCGGCGGCTGCCCGGTTTGCTGCCTCACCTGCTCCGGTTGATGTTACAGCCAGATGTGACGCTGCATAAGTGTCCGAAACGGTCACATCCCAAGTGAGGCACCTTCCGCATGACCACGGGATAAGCGTCACGCTGTCAGGTCGCTTGCCGTCCTCTCTGGTGAGGCCCAACGGTTCCTTCTTGGAAGGGATGTTCGCTCTACCAAACGATCTCCATATGATGTCGTTTAGCATGTTATGCCGTTGTTGCTTGCCAGCGTTCTTTCTGCAGACAAGACCGTGGAGTCCTCTGGCGTCAACTCTCTCGCCACAGTGACACAAATGTGGCTCGCACAGAGTCGTTCCGAGTCTCATTCCTACCGCGATCCGTATAACTTCATCCGACAAGCGGAGGCCCAATGCAGTAACCGGAGGGACTAGCAACCAGTCTCCCGCGTGTGGTGCCCGAGAAGCTAAGAGACGAGCCCGATCCAGTGCATTGTTCGCAGACTCGTGCAGAGTTGTCCACGCCTTACTTATCCAGCGGCTGTCTCATTCTCTTTGACGATGTGCTGTTGATCCTGTTGGTGGTTCCGCACCCGTGAGTGTTGTCCATGCTTTCATTATTATTATTATTATTATTATTATTATTATTATTATTATTATTATTATTATTATTATTATTATTATTATTATTATTATTATTATTATTATTATTATTATTATTATTATTATTATTATTATTATTATTATTATTATTATTATTATTATTATCATTATTATTATTATTATTATTATTATTGTTGTTGTTGTTGTTATTATTATTATTGTTGTTATTATTATTATTATTATTATTATTATTATTATTATTATTATTATTATTATTATTATGTCGGCTATCTCAACAGGCGACGAACGTGAAATACCTCCATACCAGAGTGGTGCTTCCGGCTGGAACGGTCGGGACATCCGCAAACCTCAATAAGTAACGGTCGAAATGCTCATGAGCACTTAAGCAAAAAATAAAAATAAAATAAGTTGATTTAGTTCCATCTTTTGATACTACATTGTCTTAACCCGCCCCGTTGCTGCCCGCTCTGCCCAGTCAACTAGTTACTCTGGCCCCAGCCGGGTCAAGTATCCACAGCGATATTCAGTTATTTAATTTCCCCACCTAGAAATCAACATTCAACGTCAAATTCCTGTAGTTCCAACCGCCATTGTTCCACCCGAAAATAGATGAACATTGGTCAGATGCTTTTCCAGATGTCCACCAATAACCACTGAAGACAGTAAACACGCTTATGTAAACCTACTCTGCAATCCCTGGTAGAAATTCCGGAAATGTAAACGTATAAGCTACTGCAAATCTGTTTAAACAACGATTGTCAATGGCTAGACACACACACAATAGCATTGATAGGCTTGCTGTTGAAAATGCACTCTAATGGCTGAGCCATCGGGCTCTTCAACCGCTTAATAAATCCAAGTCCAAATCACTTATCAATTTGTTCATCAACTTGAGCTTTGAGTTCTTCAGGTACGCGGTTGTCGCGTTCGCGGTTAGGCTTAAATTCTCTCACCACCTTTGAGTGCTATGAATTCTACTATATGACAAACTCCCGGCGAGTCCGAAAACACAGTAGGATCATTCGTCGTAAAATTCGTCGTTGATCTTGCGACACAAATGACCAAGTTTTGTGGGTCAACGCAGGCTGGTCTAACATTCTCATTGTTATTAACATCATTTGTGAAGTTGGCTAATGCCTCATTCTTAGCGATTTGATCACACGTTTTAGTAGTATTGTCACAGTTTCGAGCAGGCCTATCAATATTAGTAACATTGCAGTTCTCGATCGTTTGTGTTACAGCATCAGATTGATAATTGTAAGCTCGCAGTTGCTCAACATTAGCTACAGCGAGAACAAACGAATCAGCTGCATCACAAACAGCACACAATGTCAGTTCCCAGTGTTTGCAATATTCACATTCAGCAGCTTCACCTTTTTGATCAGTCCAAGCAACTCTACATTAACGGGTTCAGATTTTCGGAAAATGCAATAGTTTCGAATGGATCCAAGGATTGTACCGTAAATTCCGTAATACTGTTTTTGAGCGCATCGCTAAAAGTTTTAATTCTCGCTATCATACAATTTCTACGCTTCCTCTCTGCCTCATCTCTGTCCGCTTGTTTCCGTTCTTTCCTCTGCTTCAATTCCATTTCTGCTCCAAATCTTGTATCTTGCTGTTGGAGTTCTCTCTGCCGTGTAGGCCTATTCAAATGCACCTCTTTCTTGTTTTGCAAACATTCTCTTATCTTTCCAATTCATCTATCGCGGACAATACCAAGACGATTGGAACTAGTAAAAATATGGCATATGATATGGTTTTCTTGTGGCGAGTTAGGCAAAACTCATGACAACGTGCTCACCAATGGGGGTTTCTGCGGGTCGACTACTTCTGATATGTGTTATGATGAAGAAGTGGATCAATGCATATGGAAGAATTTATGTGATATTCATTCCACGAAACACTGTAGTTGAAAGATTAGATTGTTGCCGATGGAGAAGAAGGTAGTTAGTTCTCTTGACGAAAACGTCGACGCACATATGCCACTGAAAGGGTTTCGAATTGCCACTTGGAAATCAATTGTTCCTCTGTTGCGAACCATATGTGACTACCATTGTGAACGATACCACTGGTCTCTTACTTACTACGAAAATTATCTTGAGTTCTTGACTACAGCCAGAGCCAGGTCTAAAATTCGAGGGAACACTTAGTTGCATAGACACTGTAAGACAGTCCTCTGAGGTTGGCAATTTATTTATTACAAATAATTTCCAAAGGTCAATCATTTTTGCAGTAGTAGCGCCTTTTTTGTAAAGAATGAACTGACAGGTAGGAAGTAATTTTTTAAATCGCATAATCACATACGAATGAAATGCACCAGTTGCAAGGTAGCTCAATTCAATCCACTAAGAAGCTCGCATAGATCTACGGAAATGACAACTTGAGGATATGCATGAATGCGCATCCACTAACATACGTTTTTGACTCAAAGACAATATCTAACAGTTTTGTTAGCTCTAAAGTCACTGGGGACGCTGTACTACAATAGGCGGCGTATAAGCTTAAGCCTCTAGTACATAAATATTGGCTAAGCTATCTGGGTTAAGGCGAGGCTAAGCAGCATCAAGCGAGCTAAAAAGGTACAAAATTGTGCATGTTTTGAGTATCGGTTGGAGCGACAAATATAATACAATTGCTTCCAAGTTTTCTTCATTTAAGCACGGATAGCTTATATTATGCTGATGTGTTTGAAACTTGCAAGTGTAAAAATTTTTATTGTGTATACTTAAGCACATGTCTGCTGCTAATTTGGATTAAATATCGCGCAGAAAATGATTAGCCTAATGTAATTACAGCAAAGGTTAAGGTTGGAAGAGCGCTGGCCATAACACATTAGAGCCAACAGCTGAAACTGGAGTGTCAATCAAATAGAACTACTGCGTGTTTACAATGTTTCTTTTACATTGTGAAGACATTACCAGCACAACATTGCCTCTGATTAGCGAACACTTTGAGAGGCGCTTTATAAATGATACAATACAATTATCAACACAATCTTAAAAATATCAGACGTAATGAAGAAATTAAACGTTGAACGAGCAATTAAAGCAGTTGTTCAAAGAACAAAACATTTTGAAATTTGATATTTTGACATTTAAAAGATAACACTGCAGAGAAACCATTTAGTTGTACAAATATAATATTTATGCAAATATTATATTAACAATATATTACACTCATTATAATGATAGTATCATATATTATAATAGTATATTATCATATAATATAATAGTAAATAATATCATTACTAAATGTTCAAGGAACAAAACATTTTGAAATTTGATATTTTGAAATTTGAAGACAACACTGGAGAGGAGCCATTAAGTTGTACAAATATAATATTAATATTATATTAACAATATATTATACCGGTACTTATAATATGATTGTATCATATATTATAATAGATGATATCATTATATAATGTAATAGTAAATAATATCATTACTAAATGTTCAAGGAACAAAACATTTTGAAATTTGATATTTTGAAATTTGAAACATAACAATGGAGAGAAGCCATTTAGTTGTACAAATATTATATGTGTACAAATACTATGTTAACAGTAGATTATACTCATTATAATATGATAGTATCATATATTATATTAGTATATAATATCATTATATCATATAATAGTAAATAATATCATTATATATTATGATAGTTCATATAATATTGTAACGTCAATAACAAGTCAAAACTATTATTATTTTGTTACGTTTTTCTGAAGGGGGAAACATAAATCTTGGGAGGGGAAATACCCCCAAGAGGTGTCTAGATTAAACACTGGGTACAAGTGGGCCCACGAAAGATGAATGTGTGGGTGAATAGCAGTGTGCGCCCATAAGTACGGAACATACATTATTTCTTTCTATAACGTACGTACGGTAGGGCCTACTCATACGTTGTTATGCCGTTCGTAGGCGTACATTGACATCAGCTCATGACGAAAATAAAATACATAACATTATGCACAACAAAAGTCAGCAAAATCCAAAAACTAGCCTACTAGTACATAGCTCTTGTTCTAGGCACTAGATACTATAGGCCTAAACCTAGCCTATCACTGTCAGCCAGAAACATAGTCAATCAATAATGAAACTGATATATGTGTAACATTCTGTCAATAACAATAATAATGCTAATTATTAAGATTAGTGACAACAAAAATTAAAAATTAGTACCCGATGCTCATTATTGGCGAGCGTTTTATTCGTCGTACTCGTAAAGTAAACAACTAACATGATGATGATGGAAATGTATTGTGTTCATTCTTCAACTGCAATTACATTTTTAACGTAGGCCTACGCGTACGGTACGGTACATTATTCTTTTCGATAACGTACGTACGGTACGCGTACGTTATTCCGGTAAGCAACGTACTACACTAACTTTATTGAATATTCTGGTTGCCCTTGGCCTTCGAGTGGAGCATTAGAAGTTTGGAGATTACGATTACGATTCCAATATATTTCTACTGCAATTTTAAATGTTCATGTACATTGGGTAAAGCGACTCTTTCATACTATTTAAATGAGAAACAGTTTTTTCTTCTGTAAATCTTCTTTCTTGAACAGAACGTCATAAGTCCATGTAGTCCAATTGGCATCTAATTTCTTTTCCGTTCTTGGATCATAGACATCGTAGCCTCTTTGATAGAAAAATTCAAGAAAGCGATCAATTCTACGCCGATCGTCTTCCGTCTTTCCGCGGCGCTTACGATAGAGATCCCATACCATCTGGATCATCAAAACATCGATTTCATTGAAGAAATTTGCAGCACTTTTCCTCTGAAAAATCTTGATTTCGGCTTCCTGCGCATCGATTTTGATGAACGCTTGCTTGTTTCGTATGAATGGTATTAGCTTGTTGAGTACAGTCACTTTAACCGACATACATCCAGGGCAGGATCCATTGTCGGCCATGAACGTATCGCCACGATTCACTGCATTAAACTTCAGGAAAGTGGTAGATTTCTCGTTAGAAAGAGCATAGTGAAAGATATCGACATTATCTTCTATTCGTCCGAGGTGAACGGACTTGGCCAATCGTCGCACAGTGTCTTTATTAGGTTCAACTGAGACAACATGAATACCGGAATGTGCAATTGGCAGCGAATATGTTCCGATGTTTGCACCAAGATCAACAAATGACACGTCGGGATGGATGTCAAAGAACTTCAGCAGCTTCCGAACCAGGTCTGACTCAAAGTACTTACCGGCAATGATCAGTTTTGAGATCCAAATATCGTTTTGTGGATTGTAGACACACATCGGGAATATCAGTTTTCCGAGTGTCGCATTGACACATAGGACATCGGACTGATTGCCAAACTGCGCTGGTTGGAGTACTTGTAAGCCAGACAGCTTCTTTCTGTTGGTTTCGATTGTTTCTTCCGAAGGCCTGAGAAGGAGAACATTGGTTATCTGGGCCAAGTTAACGTGTGATGTGCGAAGATGTAGAACTGCTGTCATGCAAATCAGGAGAAGCATTCCACAGACGAAGGTCCGCAATACTTTCCTCGAAGACATAGCTGAACTCCAATATTTAGGCTAAATTAAAGCTCCGCTTGAAATAGATCTAAAATATGAATGCCAAATTTTGTAAGTAACTCATTATTTAAATTGTTTATTTATGTCTAATCAGATATTGGCTCTCTGTTGTTATACATCCATCGACGCTATGACACCTTAACTCATTCATCGTGGAAAGGTTTTGAAACACCAAGTGGATCAGTCTTTGCCTGAAGAGAACTCAGTTTAATTGAAACGGCATTAGTTTAATTTGAAAGAAATCACTATCCAGAACCACTATCCAGAATAAGAATAGTAGCAGTAGAAATCCAATGGGTTTAAAAGTCATATAGAACAGAGAATAGTAAATAAAATCCAAAATGAATTGTGCAGTGGATGGAGCCAATTGAAAGTTGGCTTGCTTTGGTTTAGACTCACTAACTCTCCCTCTTTCTGTCTCTACCACTCTGTCTCTGTCTGTCTGTCTTTCTCTGTCTCTCTCCGTGTCTCTCTGTCTCTCTGTATTCCGATCTCTCTCTCGCTGTCGATCTCGCTATAAGTAAATTTACACATTTACATTATTATAGTCATAATCATCTATACGTTCTCTTCTCGCTGCATCATTAGCCTTGGCTATGTTAGGGTTTTCTTTTCCTAGACCGTTGTAAAGGGGATAGACCCACCGGTAATTAGGCCTACAAGGTGCAAGCATCGCCATAGAAAACGATAACTGTCTGTATGTAGCAAAAGAAGCGGAAGTTGACCAGTGCATTAATTTGCTTTGATTTAAAATTTCGTTTATCAAACTTCCATTTAAACACGTTTTTCAAGTAGCTTACATTTTTAAAAGTCATCCATTTTTGGTGTCAATCTTGTCTTTCCAAGGGAGCATAGTATTCTTCTCCTTGGTCTAGTGAAAGTTTATGAAACCTATTTTTTCAATTAGTTTGGTTCGCCTCATGGATTCCTTATTATTGCCCACACGCTGATTTTTTTTACTTTGTTCAGTTCTTTCGCGTGCAATAAGGTCTTTCGTCTCTATTTCGTAATTTCTCCACAACCTATCGTTCAAATTTTAAAGTAAATAACGCTATATTCATAATTTGTTACAGGTTATATTTCAAATTTCAGTTTTAGTTTTCTTTGTCCACAGATCCCTGCACTTTCCTTTGTTTACTTGCTCTGCCCGCAATCTTGGTCCATAACTTTCAATCCTTTGAATGTGGTTCCATCACTCTCCGACTCGCCTCTGACCTGCTGTCTTCAATATCTACCTTCAAGCTCCACGGCACTCATGCCACACTCATTGTCAAGCACAATGCACACACCAAATAGCCCTTGGTCTACTTCATATCTTAAGGCATTCAAAACCTTTCGCAGACGCCTCGAACACACCTACAAGCGCTCCAACGACCCCATGCCAAGGGAAAAGCCCTTACAACTCTCAAATCTGTCACCAACAAGTGCCAGCAACTGTTTGCTGTCCCCAAGAAAACTATTACTCATCACTAATCCATTCCAGCTCCTCTAATCCAGGCCTCTGGAAAGCCTCTGGAAAGCCGTTAACTATCTTCTCCATCGTAAGTCTCCATCACTACTACCAAGCTCTGTACATTCTACTTCTATCGCTTATACCTTTTGCTCATTTTTCTCTGATGAATTCTCATCCCTTTCCTTCTCCCCGCAGCTCCTACTCAATTCAAAATCCACATCTGCGTCTTACTCTAGCATCGAACCAGTACCTCATATTAATGCCAATCTTCCAGTCTTCTCTCCTATAGCTAGCTATAGCTTTTCTTCCATCCTCTGAGTCAGAGGTTTCACGCATCCTAAATTCCGTTCCAAACAAACAATGTGAACTCGATCCTATTCCCACCTCTCAATTCGAAAGATCGCATGATTTGTAACGTAACGTTAACTTGAGAAATTAGTCTCTGCCATTGAACACAGCTATTTTCAACGTCTCATGTCGATGTTGGAAAATATTGGTGGACAAGCCGTCACATCAAACCAAACGGTTCTCCTCCGCCGGTCTTTACACCGACTAGCTGTGAACTCTCCGCCCTGGATCCAATCTCAAGCCAGGATCTACGACGAGTCATCTTAGCTTCTGCGCCTAAAACATGCGACTTGGACCTGCTTCCTACATCTCTTCTTCAAGAATTCGTGGATATTCTACTCCATTTCCTGACGGTCCTCTGCAACAGCTCCCTCCGTGAGGGTATCCTGCCTGTCTCACAGAAAAGATCCATCCTCATCCCGGTGCCTAAATGCGAGGGATTGGATCTGGCTGACCCAAATAACTTTAGGCCTATAGCTAATGTGTCTTTTATCTCTAAAATTATTGAAAAGGTAGTAGCTACTCAGCTTACTGTCCACCTTGATAAGAATGACCTTTTACCAACTTACCAGTCGGGCTTTCGGAAAGGTCACTCTACTGAAACCTTGTTGGTACGCCTCCTCTCGGACATTTATGGGGCCATTGATAAGTCACAGGTTACCCTATTGGCACTGTTCGATGTAAGCGCTGCATTCGATACAGTTGATCATACTATTCTTTTGACACGCCTCTCTACTTCCTATGGTCTCTCTGGAAATTTTCTTGACTGGCTTACCTCATACCTCCAGGACCGCTCTTGCATTGTGAACTGTGGGTCTGCTAGGTTGCTGCTCTATTTGGCCTGCCCCATGGCTCTGTTTTGGGTCCCCTATTTACATACTCTATACTGCTGACCTTGGTCCCCTCTGGGCGACCAGTGCAGTCTTAAGTCAGTCCTACGCGGATGACCTCCAAGCGTTTGTCCACTGCTCGCCATCGGCGGCTGATGCTGCAGTTCGAGAGATCACCCGGGTTGTGGGAATTTGGAGGCCTGGATGTCCTCAAACCGTCTACGGTTAAACCCGCAAAGACCCAATATATCTGGTTTGGTACGCGCCAACAGCTGGCAAAAGTTAACCTTTTATAATTTGTAATCGAGAATTTATATAGCGCCACTCAAAAATCAGAGGCGCTCCCGACCCGGGTCAGTGTCTTCACTGACAAAGAGAAATGTTTTCAGGCGCTTGCGAAACTGGACAGGAGAGAGAGAGAGAGAGAGAGAGAGAGAGAGAGAGAGAGAGAGAGAGAGAGAGAGAGAGAGAGAGAGAGAGAGAGAGAGAGAGAGAGAGAGAGAGAGAGAGAGAGAGAGAGAGAGAGAGAGAGAGAGAGAGAGAGAGAGAGAGAGAGAGAGAGAGAGAAGGACAGACCTAAAGCACTGAGGGAGGCTATTCCAGCTGGAAGGGCCCACAACCGTAAAACTACGAGACTGGGCAGTTACTGTGGCCACTTGGTAGTTCCTTGGATGCGCACTGCTACTGTAGCAGTGCGCATCCAAGGATCTACCAAGTGGCCACGGGCAGATGACCGGAGAGAGGCCCGACCAGGCAAACTGGAAACCGGGGTGCAGTAAGCCCTGAGATACAGCGGAGCTGAGCCAGCAAGACAGTTACGCATTGAGGGAAAGGACCTTTAATTGGATGCGTTGGTGAATGGAAAGCCAGTGAAGGGAGTCACAGATGTAAGAAGAGATATGGGGAAACTTCATGATGCCCCCTTTGAGGCGAGCAGCAGCAGTAAGGATGGACTGACACTTGAGGCTCTGACACTTGAATTCCCCTGGGTTTCCTTTGCCTCCTCAATACGGGATCTAAAAATCTTGGTGTAATTCTGGATCAAGAGCTCACATTCATGCGACATATTAATTTGCTTTGTCGGGACTGTTATAATCAACTTCGTCAGTTAAGGGTAGTCTCCCGCACTCTGACGCAGGCGGCTGCTTCCACCCTTGTCCATGCGTTTGGACTATTGTAGCGCCCTCTACGCTGGTCTCCCAGCTGCCCGTCTTGGGTGCTTGGACCGTGTTTTGCGTCTTATTGGTCGCATACCCAGATTTGGCCAGGTTTCTCTTTATATGCGGGATGTTCTGCACTGGCTCCCTTTCCCGCTGCGCATTGCCTAGTTAGGCGTTGTCTGGAGGGACTCCCCCCATACCTGCGGGAGTTGTGTCGCCCTACCTCAGAGGTCTTGGGGCGATCTGCTCTTCGCTCGGCTGACCAGGCCGAGCTCTAGGTCCCCCGCACGCGGACAGCCATTATGCAGCGCCGTTCTTTTCGGTCGATGGCCCCGCAACCTGGCATGGCCTCCCTGTTGCACTCCGCCTGGTCCCTATGACTCACTTTACCTTGTTTCTTGCAAACTTGAAAACAACTCTCTTTAGCCGTGGTTGGACTAGGAGCGCTCCTGAGTAGATCACCTTGAAAGGGCGCTATATAAAAGCTCCTTAATAATAATAATAAATTATTTTCACTTCAGATTCTTATCTATTTATCTAGCGCGCGTAGTAAATGCGATAAATTAATAAGCGAAATTAACATCAAATCACATATAACTATTCATGGAAGACACTTGCGGTATCATACACGGGCGTCAGGCGAGGATGACAAGGGGTTTGACCTCAGACGAAAACTATGAGGTCTACCTTTAACTATGGGGCAGTTCTGGACATGTGAAAGTCTATGCGTTGATGAACGACACATTGTAGGAGCTACGAAAGGAGAGGACCCTAGAAGAGCCTTGTGGGCGAATATGAATAGATGGTCGAACAAAACCCGTGTGATCTGGGGTCATGGAGAAGAATCATCGCAGAGTTCTGGGATCTGCTGGAGAAGTAGAGTCCAAGAAGAACGTCGTGGCGTCCAGATTTCGACAATTTCGACACTAGAAGACGAAATTATTTGCAACTCGCTTGGCTTAGGACCTAATGGCCACGTCTTAAATGGTTTTCTCACTTCAATTTTACCTTCTATACTGCGTAGGTTTTAACTAGTGAATGTTAAGCTAAGGGGCAACTCGCCTGGCTTAGGGCCTATTGGCCACGTTTAAGATAATGGTTTTCTCACTTCAGTTTTACACAGCAATATGTCACTGAATGTCAGAACAACATAGTCATTGTTCTAGTGCAGGCCCTATAGGAAATTTCCATAGGCCTAAATATCTTGAACCGTTGGCAATCATGAGAATAATATTTTACCTGTCACAATTTTGGGAACAACGAAGATGAACGTTCCAGAACTAAATGAACCTTATTGGTTCAAAACTCTATCAAGCTGAAATTATTAGAAAAGTGTTTTGTGGTTTGCAATATTGTAGGTGCAAAAAAATACTTACACTATGCAAGGTGAAACATCGTTAGCCGGTAAACATTCTTGTCTTTATAAGTACAGGCGTTCATAGTCCGGGTTCGTAACAGCCCAGTCATCAAGAGCCGTGGAACTATATATCAAGAGATAGATATTCAAATTGTCCACCGATAAGCCACTGTTGACATCTCAGCGTGATTTATAACCAAGAACTAATAATCTGTTCTTTTAATTAAGCGCCTGCAAACGCACAGTGAACATACATACTGTAGACACGGCAGCCACGAAGGGCGCGTTACATACATGTATACAGTAGAAGCACATGATAACAGTTTTACAGGAGTCGAATATAACTGTTTATGTACAGCTTAAGATGTCCATACAGGTGGTTCAGTTCTTTAATTTCAACTTTGATCTAGTTTTCGATAATTAGCTCACAATACATATTACAATCTATGTAAGTAAAGCCGTTGATATTAAACCAACATCTACCCACCTACTCATCTCAAAACAGTGTATCCAAGTTCCCTATAAGTTGACTGGAGCCATGGTCAGAGCATTTTCATGCAACATTCTTTTTCCCATTCACACTTAAGTTGCAGCTTACACGCTAACTAATCGTTGCCTTTAGGATTAAGTGAGCCACTTGAACAATTTTTATTCATGTCTTGGTTACACCTTGCTCGTTGTTTATTTGAAAAATATAAATAAATTATTTGTGTATTACACAGACTCTTCTTCTGCTTCTCTGCCTCAGGTAGATTCAAATGTTGGACGTCGCCACTCATCTTGATGTTCAGCTTCTTTAAGTCTGCTGCATCCCTCTTTCATCATCCAATCAAACATCATCTCTTGGTCTTCCCATTGTCTAGATACGGTAATAGCAGTTGTTCGTATTGACTCGTCTTCCCCTCCATTCTTCCCTCAATGATCGTTCTTAGGAGTGAATCTCCTCTCAGCGAGTGACCGATCAATTTCCTTTGCTTTTCCCTTATTAAATGTACTAGATGTTTACCCGCCTTAAGACGGTTTAAAAACAAAATTAGAAAATATGTTTTTCAATGTGCGTGAAATTTATTAAGACCTTCATACTTTAAAATTTGTGAAAATCTCACTATAAACAATGTTTTGTGTAAACACGTTTTCGTCGTTTTTAAGTTTTTCTTGAAGATCTCCCTCTTTGATAAAAACTTTCAACTGGTGTGGATTTTTACAACTCGACAGAGCAACATAAAGTTGGCCATGGGAAAATGCTGGATCTTTCAAATGCACACCTACATATTCAAATGTTTGACCCTGAGATTTGTTGATTGTCATTGCATAAGCAGGAATGATTGGAAATGGACTTCGTCTCAAGATGAAGGGAAGATTTACGTCACTTGGTGCCAAATCAATTCGTGGAATAAAAACCACATCGCCTCTGATGCAATCAAAAACAATTTCTGCTGTAATAAAATTATTGTAAATGGATTTGATAAGCAACCGGCTTCCTTTGCAAAGTCCTTTTTTGGATTTAAATTTTGAAGTAGCATCACAATAACCCCGACTTTCAGCGGCAATCTATGGGGTGACATTCTTGAAGGTGTTTGTTGATGAAGGAACTTCTGCGGATAATTTGCTTCGTCTGCTGTATCTTCGGACACAATTGAATCGGCGCTGTTGTAGACATGAAGTGTTCCAGGAAGTTTCTCAATAATTTTAATGTTCATATCAAGTGTATCTTTGTTCGTCGGAGCTAAAATGGCACGTTGCGCAATATCTTCAATTGGCATTTCATTTATATTCTGTCCATAAATGGAATCGATGAGATTTTCGCAAATGACCATTTAACTTGGTACGGTATTTCAGTTGAGTTTCATGGGACTCCTGACAACTCTGGCAAATTGACATTCATCATTATTATGCTCATTTTGACCTTCACTGACATCCGTTGTGGTAGGCCATAAAATCTCCTACATTGATACCCAATTGCATTAGACTCTATTCACCCCAACCCTAATGTGGTTAATCAGAGTCTTTATATAGCACCGTTGTGAGAGAACGAAACAGAGGCGCCCCATAAGCTAGCCCATGATACGATATTAAATGTTATTAAGAATGCGAATGTTCATAAGTTAGCAAACAATGCCCAGATAGGCTACCTAGAAAAGTGGCATGTTCTCGCACATAATATCAGATCAATGGATTCCCATTAGAGTTAATAGTTGGCCGCATAATTATTCAGAGTTGCTGAACAGGGTTTTAAACGACTGACGAAGAGGTCCGTCACCACAAACGCAACGTTGATGTCTCTTGAGCGAGTAGATCTACCCAGTACAGGTACTTTATTGGTCGTTGAACCGATTAATCGTTTGAGGTCGATAATAATAATAATAATAGTAATAATAATAATAATAATAATAATAATAATAATCTTTGTTTAATATCTTCCGTCTTTCTGTCCATCCTGTTGTCTGTCCATCTGACCCTTCGTTGCTCTATGTTACCAGTAGGGCATAGACTATAATAGAAACCGCCACTGCTGTCCCTCTGCGAACCATGACAGTCTGTTCCTAATGCGAGACAATATTAAACCCCCTTCCCCATTATATAGGTCGATTTGGGCGATTGACTTTGAACTGCGTTCGAGATCCACCCATTGCCCCGCCCACTTAGCCTGTGATCCTGCCACTCCCATACGTCTCTATGTGGAAGGTCTGGATCTCAGATGAATGCGACAGATGTACAAAATTCGACAGATATTGAGAAGACTAAACTCAGTCCTAAATGCGAATCTGTTTCCACTTAATTTCGCTGAAAATTCTGGTTCAAGCGCGCTCGCTATAGATACTGACGTTATATTAATTTCTTTGCCTAATGTGTGGTCACTAAATTAAGGCAAAATCTGATTGTTATAGGGTTAAATACCTGACTGTATAGTGTATACTGCTTCATCTAAGTAGAATAATGCACTCGACTGCAAGACTGTGTCTTGGAATCTCGTACCGTACCGAGAACATGTCTCACCTGCTCTTCGTTCTCCACACTAGCTTCCTATAGGTGAGCGTAGCCGTTATAAGCTGCAACACTTTATGTACA
This sequence comes from Allolobophora icterica, assembly GCA_963556255.1. Taxonomy (NCBI): domain Eukaryota; kingdom Metazoa; phylum Annelida; class Clitellata; order Crassiclitellata; family Lumbricidae; genus Allolobophora; species Allolobophora icterica. Next base: position 32,329,863 of record OY744610.1, on the reverse strand, counting down.
AAGCACATGTAAATAATCTGCCATCCTACCTATCTTCCATGGTTGCAATCTGTTGCTATATAGGCCAATCTTCTTTTTGATCAGTAGATGTTGTTAAGTATAATTATTCCTGGTACACGTCTTGTCTTTTTGTATTGTATTATATCTATAAATTTTTAAAGCGCCTTTCGCAGAATAACTATTCAGAGGCGCTCTCAGCACAGAAGCCCCGGCGAAACAGAAATGTCTTTAGGGAACGCGAGACCGATGAGGAAAACCCAGTCATTAGTTTGGCCCTTAGCAGAGGGGGAAGATCATTCCACATCGAGGGACCCACTACAGCAAACGCCCGGTGCTGGGCCAAGGCAGTTTTAGCCCTGGAAACAAAAAGATCAAGCTGATTTACAGAGCGCAATGAGTGAGAAGAAGATGCATATAGCGGTTTTCGCAGATAGTTCGAGAGATATTTCGGGGCAGTAGGCTGCTGAGATTTAGAGACCAGGAAGAGGATCTTATATCGGATGCGCGCAGCAATAGGGAGCCAGTGAAGGACATCAAGCAAGTAAGTAAACCGGGGGAGTCGAGCGATGAGTCTGGCAGAAGCATTTAGAACAGATCGAAGGGGGAGAAGAGACGCTGCTTGGAGAGACCCATGAGGAGCGAGTCTTTGGTCGGTGATTATTCACCGTTTCCGGTCTTCTATCTGGAACTCTCTACCTCCGCATGTTTGCAACTCTGCTTGCCTGTTCTTTCCTACTCAATGTTTGTTCGGCTTTGTCACGAACGCCAGTAACATTGTGTCATCATTTTCGCCTGAATCTCCGATTGTTGACTTGACGCTACACACACACACACACACACACACACACACACACACACACACACACACACACACACACACACACACACACACACACACACACACACACACACACACACACACACACACACACACACACACACACACACACACACACACACACACACACACACACACACACACACACACACACACACACACACACACACACACACACCTACACACACACACACACACACACACACACACACACACACACACACACACACACACACACACACACCTACACACACACACACACACACACACACACACACACACACAGGATGCAATGCATGCATGAATGCACCACATAGTTCGCTTTGATGATCCAATTAACTTGGTCGAGTGTCTTTCCAAATATTAGTATATCTACCAGTAAATGAAAGAACTGTTACAAAATTTGAGAGAACATGTAATCGCAAGGTGTGCGCGAATAACAGCAGTGGTGGTGAATGTCGCAATCAGAGGTCGCCCTGTCGTGTGTTTGCCGAGTGTTGATGTCGACCCTCGATTGCTTGTTCTTTTACTTGCACTTTTATTTAACGTGCCTAACTTTTCTTCTCTCCTCCGCTTCTCCTCCTGAAGCCTGAGCTTCTCAGCCTCCTCCTTCTCTTCTTTCCTCTGTTTCTCAGCCCGCTTCTCCTCCTGAAGCCTGAGCTTCTCAGCCTCCTCCTTCTCTTCTTTCCTCTGTTTCTCAGCCCGCTTCTCCTCCTGAAGCCTGAGCTTCTCAGTTTCCTCTTTCTCTTCTCTTCGCTGTCTTTCTTCTTTCTCTTCTCTTCTCCTCTCTTTCTCTTCCTCTCTTCTCTCTTTCTCTTCCTCTCTTCTCTCTCTTCTCTCCGCTTCCTCTCTCGCTTCTTTTCTCAGTCTTTCTTCTTTCTCTTCTCTTCTCCTCTCTTTCTCTTCCTCTCTTCTCTCTCTTCTCTCCGCTTCCTCTCTCAGCCTTGCGGCTTCCTCTCTCTCGTATTTTAAGCGTTTTAATTCGTATACCTGCGTTTGCGCTGCCGAGTCGATACTGCTTTCTATGCTACCCGTGCTTACTTCCTCACTTACTTCTGGCGGGGTTTCCCGTCCAGACACAATTATTTCAGCACTCGCCTCTTGGAGCTGGCCCGTACTCATGGAACCCAATTCCTCCTCTCCTAGTCCCATCTTTATCAGATATGCGACTAGTCTGTGACGGGGCATGTTCTGCACCCTCACTCTTTTCCCTACCGACAACTTGTCCATCTTCCAACAGTCCGCTCACTAATAGAAAAAGATAAGTAAGTTAGAGGAGAGTCACCGCTGGTCAGAAATCAAAGAAAACAACGTCCTAAAATTCTACCACAAATACAACAAGAACAGAACTGAGCAAAAGGAGCTACGCAAAAGCCTCGGCTATTCGCACACCAATCCTCATCCAGACCTCAACCGCAACCTCACAGATTACCACGACTACCAGTAAGGACTTACCCTCTGATACGTCGAGCGTGTTCCGTCTTTTGGTATCTTGGCTGATCCGCTGTCCTCCGTTGCCACTCCCGTCCGTCGTTGCTAGCGATGGTCGGTCGTCCGTTGGCGCTCTTGTTCCTCGTCCTTGCCTGTTGCTGTCGGTTCCTTCGAGTCCTTCGTCCTCAGGAGTCCGGCACTCGACTTCTCCAGTTGCAAAGGGTTGTATTCGCCGCTGGTCCCGATCTGTTGAGATTCCTCTTTCCGTTTCCGGTTCCGCTCTTCGTCGTGACGTCTTCAGCTGAAAAACCTGTCGACTGCGCCAATGTCGCAATCGAAGGTTTCCTGGCGATTGTTTGCCGTGTGTTGCTGTCGACCCTCGATTGCTTGTTCTTTTACTTGCACTTTTATTTAACGTGCCTAACTTTTCTATAGAAGATTCACGACGAACTTTGTTTAATTAATAAATGAATTTAATTAAAGAAACAAATATATATACACTAACTCTACGGGAACTTCCACGTAGTATTAAAGCGTTTAGATATTAACTCGGACTATCTCAAATGTTGCTTCGTACAGCCTAACTACAGATCGTTCTTTCGCGTCAGTCTCTGAACCTGACGGACTAATACTCTGCCGCCGCCGCTGGTCGCTCCTCTCGATGTTGTTCGCTCGACCGATGTTCACACGTCGCGTTCGTCAGCAGTACAAGTCCCGTATTCTCCGTTCCCTTCTGTTAAGTAGGAACTCCAGCGTGCATCAGTCAGCCCCCCTCCCCACGTCAAGCTATCGTCAATTAGTGTCAGATTGCTCCTCGATACGCGGGTCGTCGCTCGCCTGCAGCGCGGGCGGTGTCTGGTTACACCATAGCCGCGAGGTGTCCTATTACACCTTGGCTGTGTGGTGTCCGATTACACCTGGGCCTCGCTGCCTTCATTGTTGCCCAAGTGGAGACTGGCTTTCGTCCGTCATCATCCTATCTCGACCGGCAACGACGCTTACATCATAATGATGATGCCATCTCGTCGTTGTTGTCGATCTCCTCACGCGACACCTCCCTTCCCGGGGGAGGACAAAGCCAGTCATTGGTTCGCCTCCCGGCTGAGAATGATGTCGTTCCCTCCATCGATTTCCTCCAGACCATGTCCTCGTCGTTCCCATGAAAATTACAAAAATAACAGCACAGTTAGAAATTATTATTTACAGTTGTCGCGGTGCCTTACATGGTAGTCCGCCTTCTTCCTCAATCATAGTCTGGACAAAAGATCAGTGGGAATATTCAGCGCCCCAGGACGATATTTAAAAGCGATATCAAAGTCCTGGAGTGCCAGAGCCCACCTCGCAAGTTTAGCACTTGTGGGCGTAGAAGCAGTTAGGAAAGTCAAGGGATTGTGATCAGAATAGAGGGTGGTCCTTGACATAAAAATCCAATTCCTAAACTTCTTCAACGCAAAGATTACAGCATACGCTTCGCGTTCCACAGTGGACCAACGCGCTTGCGTAGCATCTAATTTAGAACTGGCGAAACATATTGGCCGTTCTGTTCCATCGTCTTGAATTTGGAATAAGCAGCAACCGACTGCTTTGTCTGAAGCGTCAGTCGATAAACCAAACTCTCTGCCGTAGTCAATTGTCTGCAAACATACAGCGTTATTCAAATCGTGCGTAAGTTTATCTAGCGCCTTTTGGTGATCAGCTCGCCAGGGTATCTTAACAGGCACCGATTTCTGGGTCCAGTCAATGAGAATTCTGGCTGTCTCAGCCAGGTTAGGGATGAAGTTCCTAAAATAACTGAAGAAGCCAATTAATCTCCGTATGTCCTTTTTGGACTCGGGTTGAGGGATTTTCCCTAGCCCTGCGATTTTCATAGGATCCGGTTCAATGCTCCCTGATCCGATCAGGTGACCTACAAACGTTGTTTGTCGCCTAGCAAACGAACTCTTCTTAATGTTAAGGGTCAGACCCGACTGTTGAATAGTCATTAAGTATTTCTCTAGGTGTTTCATGTGATCCGGCCACGTCATCGAGTGTACTGCCATGTCACTATGTGAGGGAGTGATAATACCTAGGGCCAAAAGTTCGCGGGTCTGCTTCTCCATCTCCGGTTTGAGCAGTTCCGGCACCTTATAGGCTCGCAAACTCTTCGGCCTGAACTCCGCGCTAACCGTGATTGTGTGTTCTAGGACGGGACAGAAACCTGGTTTGTCCGAGAACACATCTGGAAACCTGTCTAACAGACTAAACAGCTGTTTCCGCTCGGGTACCGTTAAGTGTGCAACGGCAATAGGGTCTACTTGTGCACTGGGCCTTGTCTGCCTCGTGACGAAGCTACCCACCGCTTCCCCGTGACCGAAGTCTTCGTCCTTCTCGAACAGAATGGAGCAATTGTTAATCAATGCTTGCTGCATTCTTTCGTTATATTTGCGAATCCGATTTGCGTGTAGTAAGCGGCTTTTGCCCCTTATTTCCGCGATGTATGTGTAGGGCGATTTCACCTGAGCGATGATGGCCGGGCCTTGCCATTGGCCCTCCTTCTTTGCTCCTCGCGCTTCCGGTGATTGGATGATGACTTTGTCTATTCTCTCTTTAGGCAAGCACAGTTGTTTTACAGAATGCCCAGCTATTTTGTCTTTATGAAAGGGCAAATTGTCTTCAGTGAAGAAGCTCTTCGCCCCAATTTTCCCGTGGGCCAAGAATGGTGCTAGTGTCGAACATTGTGCTTGTTCAGCAGCCATCTTGTTTCTGCCTACTATTGTGTCTTCCTTGGGTGGGGGTGGTATCTCAGGATTGAAGAATAGCTCTTCATTATCCGTTTCTTCGGGACCGATTTCTCCTACACTCCCACTGTCTGCTTGAGCGACCGTGAAGTAATCCTCGCCTATCAGCGTCCTAAGTCCCTCTACCTCCTCCCCTCTCTCCTCTTCCTCACTCGTCTCAGTCCTTGCGACCGCCTGCGCTTCTGAAATTTGGTCTATTTCAGGAGCGCTGGCCGCGTGACTCGAATACAACGCTGTCTCGCGCAGCAAGTCGGCTGTAGTGGGCGTGATAATTAACGGTTCATTAAGGTCTTTAATGAGTGCCGCCCATATCCGAACATCAGGGGCGTAATTTACCTCCCCCTCCCTGTCCTCGCCGGCCTGAGACCCCTTTAGTCTCAGCCGCACCACGTCCACAATCATTGATTGACCGTTCAGCCCCTTCACCTCTATCTGCTTGACCACAGGTAGGTTGAGTGGCCTGATTAGTTCTGCTCGCGCACAATTGTATTCGGCCCCGCTATCTATTAGAGACGATGTCACAGGGAGCCCTGTAATATACACTTTCATGTACTCTCTTACATAAGTCTCCTCCACGTCAATGCAATCCGGGTTTGTCGGCAATGCATGCTGTTCTATCTCTTGTATCAATGGCGGCCCTTCTTGTCGCGTCTCGCTTTGCCTGTCTGCCTGTCTGCCTTGAGCTCTGGTCACGGTTGGCTGGACCGCACACGCGCTCACCTGCTTGCTTTTAATTTGTTTGTTCTTCGAGCACAGTTTAGCTCTGTGGTCTGGAGAAAAGCATAGGAAACAAAGGCCACGCTTTCTAATCTCGTCGGGGGTTGGACGTCCGTCTGTCCTGTTATTTGTCTGTGTCCCTCCCGGTCGGTCAGTCCACGTGTCCGTCTGTTTAGCTGTCGTCTGAGGAGGTGCTGGCGCTTTCGCATAGCGTGCCTCCGTCTTACCCGTGCCTAGACTATGCTTCGTATAGTCATTTTCCCAAGGGTGTGTAGCGACATAAGTGTCAGCCGCTTCGGCTAGCTCTTTGTGCCCTAGCCACTTCTGCTGCTCTTGACTGAGGATGAAATTCAAACATCCTCTGGGCAACATTTCTTTCATCTTATCTGCAATCAAGAGGCTCGTAACCTCATCAAACGTCATTGCCTTGCGATCTTGCAGGTAGTAAGAAAGTAAGTTATGTAATCTCGAGGCTAATGTTGTGTATGATTCATCTACCGCCTTTTTTGCGTTCATGAATCGCTCTCGTAAAGAGACTGCGCTCACTTTGAACTCTTTCAACAAGAAGGTTTTTAGCTTCCCGTAATTATCAAGCTCCTCTTGTGTGAGTCTGGCCGTCAATGCTCTGGCCTGATTATCTAGACAGGTCAAGAGTAATCTGCTTCGAAGGTCGTCCGGGACAGCGCAAGAGTCGAATAACCTTTCGCACTGCACAAAGAAACCAGGGATTTGCGCATGGTCGCTGGGGAATCTCGGTAAGAGTCCTCGCAAGCTTTCACTATACGTTTTCATTCGTCCTACGACCGAATGCCTCAAGTTATAGTCCCTTTCGTCTCTGAGTCTCCTCTCTGCGTCCCTTTCCTCTCGGCCTTCCTTCTCTCTCTTCTCTGCCTCCTCCTTTTCTTCTCTCCTCCGCTTCTCCTCCTGAAGCCTGAGCTTCTCAGCCTCCTCCTTCTCTTCTTTCCTCTGTTTCTCAGCCCGCTTCTCCTCCTGAAGCCTGAGCTTCTCAGCCTCCTCCTTCTCTTCTTTCCTCTGTTTCTCAGCCCGCTTCTCCTCCTGAAGCCTGAGCTTCTCAGTTTCCTCTTTCTCTTCTCTTCGCTGTCTTTCTTCTTTCTCTTCTCTTCTCCTCTCTTTCTCTTCCTCTCTTCTCTCTTTCTCTTCCTCTCTTCTCTCTCTTCTCTCCGCTTCCTCTCTCGCTTCTTTTCTCAGTCTTTCTTCTTTCTCTTCTCTTCTCCTCTCTTTCTCTTCCTCTCTTCTCTCTCTTCTCTCCGCTTCCTCTCTCAGCCTTGCGGCTTCCTCTCTCTCGTATTTTAAGCGTTTTAATTCGTATACCTGCGTTTGCGCTGCCGAGTCGATACTGCTTTCTATGCTACCCGTGCTTACTTCCTCACTTACTTCTGGCGGGGTTTCCCGTCCAGACACAATTATTTCAGCACTCGCCTCTTGGAGCTGGCCCGTACTCATGGAACCCAATTCCTCCTCTCCTAGTCCCATCTTTATCAGATATGCGACTAGTCTGTGACGGGGCATGTTCTGCACCCTCACTCTTTTCCCTACCGACAACTTGTCCATCTTCCAACAGTCCGCTCACTAATAGAAAAAGATAAGTAAGTTAGAGGAGAGTCACCGCTGGTCAGAAATCAAAGAAAACAACGTCCTAAAATTCTACCACAAATACAACAAGAACAGAACTGAGCAAAAGGAGCTACGCAAAAGCCTCGGCTATTCGCACACCAATCCTCATCCAGACCTCAACCGCAACCTCACAGATTACCACGACTACCAGTAAGGACTTACCCTCTGATACGTCGAGCGTGTTCCGTCTTTTGGTATCTTGGCTGATCCGCTGTCCTCCGTTGCCACTCCCGTCCGTCGTTGCTAGCGATGGTCGGTCGTCCGTTGGCGCTCTTGTTCCTCGTCCTTGCCTGTTGCTGTCGGTTCCTTCGAGTCCTTCGTCCTCAGGAGTCCGGCACTCGACTTCTCCAGTTGCGAAGGGTTGTATTCGCCGCTGGTCCCGATCTGTTGAGATTCCTCTTTCCGTTTCCGGTTCCGCTCTTCGTCGTGACGTCTTCAGCTGAAAAACCTGTCGACTGCGCCAATGTCGCAATCGAAGGTTTCCTGGCGATTGTTTGCCGTGTGTTGCTGTCGACCCTCGATTGCTTGTTCTTTTACTTGCACTTTTATTTAACGTGCCTAACTTTTCTATAGAAGATTCACGACGAACTTTGTTTAATTAATAAATGAATTTAATTAAAGAAACAAATATATATACACTAACTCTACGGGAACTTCCACGTAGTATTAAAGCGTTTAGATATTAACTCGGACTATCTCAAATGTTGCTTCGTACAGCCTAACTACAGATCGTTCTTTCGCGTCAGTCTCTGAACCTGACGGACTAATACTCTGCCGCCGCCGCTGGTCGCTCCTCTCGATGTTGTTCGCTCGACCGATGTTCACACGTCGCGTTCGTCAGCAGTACAAGTCCCGTATTCTCCGTTCCCTTCTGTTAAGTAGGAACTCCAGCGTGCATCAGTCAGCCCCCCTCCCCACGTCAAGCTATCGTCAATTAGTGTCAGATTGCTCCTCGATACGCGGGTCGTCGCTCGCCTGCAGCGCGGGCGGTGTCTGGTTACACCATAGCCGCGAGGTGTCCTATTACACCTTGGCTGTGTGGTGTCCGATTACACCTGGGCCTCGCTGCCTTCATTGTTGCCCAAGTGGAGACTGGCTTTCGTCCGTCATCATCCTATCTCGACCGGCAACGACGCTTACATCATAATGATGATGCCATCTCGTCGTTGTTGTCGATCTCCTCACGCGACAGTGAAAGGCTTTGACAAGTATTTAAAGGTACTTTAAATACTTCGAAGGTATATAAAATACTTTAAAAATTACCTTTCAAATGTATTTTACCATCGCCGACCCACAGGCAAAGTTTTTTGTCATGGTTACAGTAATTTTTCCTGTTTGAATTCAGAACTCACAATCAAATGCAAATGTGGCTCATATGGATTCATCCAGATTAGACTATTCAAAAGATCGTCTCAGAAGTTGTGAGCCCCTAGACGCATAATAGTCCCTTCTGTTGCCATGGTATCTTACATCCGGTGTGCATTATTGGCACCAGGTGTATCCATACCTAAACTAATCATTGTGTCGCAGACTGCACTGAATGCAGTGAAGCGTGAAATCACATGGCTACGGAGAATGGGGCGTTGCGTATGGGTGCTGTCAGTAAGACCATAAAGACGCGCTTGACTGACTCCGCTCCATCGGTCACGCTCAGGCTACGCTTCATCTCTCTCGGATAGGTTTAGTCGAGCGTTAACGATCCATTTCGCTACCTCCCAGAAAGTAAGCAAAGACCAAATGAGAGATAATTGATGCAACGACACAAAGCATGCCATCTGATTTATAGCACAGCCGCTGTCGTAATTATTTCCGCATTTAAAGACAATATAGACGACCTCTTGATTCGAAATGAACTCTATTAATTTAGTGTTATTATGCAGACGATGTTTATTAAACAAGCTCCGTAAAGACCACACGAACCCCATGAACTCCATTAACCCTGTGGTTCAAAATAAGCACACATTTGTCGTAATAACTGAAATCAAGAGTTGGACAGTTTCTCTCAGAAACTCTTTGTCCTACTATAGCCTATGGGTTGCTGGGTAGTGTAAATTTGCCGCATGTTAAGCTGAAGCCGTAATATTTGGTTAAAAGTAGTAGTTGCAGCGGTTAAATGGTTCTGCTGATTGTCCTTGGTGACGTTCAGAATTGTTTAACATGATGCTGGCGTTGACTGAGGAATTATTCCCTTCCTGCTTCTGGTTCTTTGGAAAAGATGACTCGGATAAGGATGGCAGCAAGATGTGTCGTACGTCTCCAGTTGGAGCCAAGTACTCGCAGCTTTGGTCCGTTCTGAATGGAAAGTTCATCACCTTGGAATCGTATGGAGAAAAGCACGTGTCGCCGTACTTCGAAGTCGGCTGGAAGTGGTTTCCTCGGCACTTTTCAATACACGATTTGTCCAAAGTGTCAATGTCATTTCCTCGATATAGAGACGGCATTCCTGAGAGGGAAGAGCAATCATAGTGTCCGCTTGGGTAGTCTGTATATCGGTTCTCGTAGTATCCAGGATACTGCAAAGGGTTGCTGCTACAACCGCTATTTGCAACATCATTCGCTGCTCCACTACATGAGCTGCGCTCGTCTTCCATCGACGAACGAGAACTGCAATGCAAAGAAGTCCCATCACATGTATCACCTTCGTGTACAAACTCTCTCGCATGAACATCGTGATCAGCGATGCGTGACCAAGGTGGAAACACGTCACACTCGGCTGGCGATGGGTTTCGTGACTTCCGCTGCTTGAACGGTTCGATGAAGAAGGAGGCTGGCAGCTTTCGTTCTCTCAGAGGAATTCGATGTTGTTTTCGAGAACCAGAATCCAAGTAGAATCTCGAAGTTCTGTCGAACAGTTCACTTAGAAGTCGATGTTCACCTTCGATGATGGATGAGTCAAACGCTTGACTTGTTTGCTGTCGTCTCGTTTCTATGGCAACCGATGCATCAGCATCCGCAGCCAGGTTGACGCGGGAATCAGCGATAGGTACTCGATGAATCGTCTGCTTCTTCAGGCTGGATTTCACCTGGGTTATAAGGTTTCTTCCGTTTGCGTCAAGATTATGTTTTCGTGTTCTCTTAGCGCAGCATAGGTCGTCACGACTCGTGATTTGTATGACACGACGTGTCACGTTGTCAGTTTGTTTGACGTGACGCGTGCTGTCAGCGTCAGGACTCGGTTTGACATAAGCGATGACTTCTGCAGCGTCAGTGTCAGAGGTTTTAACGATGCCGAGATGCTTGAGCTGTTTCTGGAGGTACTTCCGGTGATTGACTTTTCGTTTCAGTTTGCGAGGCTTGTCCAGAACCTCTTTGATGCTACTGGACGCCATGTCGACGAATCGAAGAAGACTGGCAGATAGATCGGGGGAGAAGGTCTTGTCTCTCTCGTCTGAAGTCAACTGGTCGTCTGCTCTGTCAGAGGACAGTCTCGATAGTAACTTGGACCACATTCCGTTGCCCAGAATTATGTTCACTTGGTGGTTGCCTCTCTCCCTGGTTTCGTCTTTTTCTCGGTCTCTGTCTGTTTCTCTCTTCTCTGTCTCTGTCTTTCTCTGTCTCTGTCTATCTGTCTCTTTCCTCTGGTTTTCGTCTCTTTCTCTGTCTCTGTCTGTTCTCTCGTCTCTGTCTGTCTGTGTCTGTCTGTCTCCCTCTCCTTAGTTTCGTCTCTTTCTATGTCTCTGTCT